>OZ021687.1:5485275-5839212 GCA_963978505.1 Listrodromus nycthemerus
CGTTTGCCGCCGCCGGTCGGACACGGAATACACAGAAGCAGATGAAAGAAGATTTTATTGTGATATGAAAAAAAGGAAAGTGCTTTTGTAATAAACGGTCGAAGTATCACCTTCATTTGTACCCCTAAAAAGTACGTATCTGCTCTATTCCACGGAAAATTTCGTCGGATACGAACAAGTCACTGCAATTTTAACGGATAGGAGATGATAATTTTAACGCCCTACTTAGAGCCAGAGATCATATTTTCATTTTTACAAATTACCTAGTCAATTTTTTAACCACACAGCTCAAACGTGTCTTTGCGATTGAACGCTTGGGGCGTTCAATCGAAGACGAAAAACAATAAAGCTGATAAAAGAAAATTTTATTGCAGTACGAAAAAACGGTACTTTTTTTTTTAAGGTTTATGAGATTTTTCCGTCCTCCGCCCTTGTTGTTTTTCTTTTTTTCCGATGCTCCTCTGTCGCCAGCTTCCTCGTTCTTTTTCGTTGGTTCTATTTCTTTGCATCGAAGATTCTCCTTTTACCACCGCCATGAGCCACGTGGCCCGAAAGAGCGACGAAAGAACTATTCCCTCCTACCGCGATGGGGGAAATCGATGCGATATTTCATAAATTTTTCAGTGTGGCAATGCTCGGCGTGGCATTTCGAAGCTAGCGCGAGCTCGAGGGAACGAGGTAGCCGGAGATACTGCGCGTCTGGTGCAGCCTCCTCGCCACATTCTGTTCAGTGACTGTCGCCATCGGAAAATTCCCCCTGCGGCTCGTACCTCCGTTAAATCCCGAACGGAGAAGGCGCGAATGAGAACAGTCGAAAGAAAAAGAATTCTACCGCGCTCCTCCGTTTTCACGGGCCAACAAACCGGAAGTTAAAGACATGTTATCCGCGATAAGGAAAGCGGAAAAACCGCGAACTCACTCCTGGTGCGTTAAAAAAAGGAGCAATTTTCCCGTCTATTATTTTTTAAATACAAACTAAACGGAATATCTTGTCGCTTTTCCAACTACAAATTTATGTCCGTAAGCACGTGAGACTCGGTTGAGTATCGACGAAAAATAATTGGATAGCCGTCGTCGGGACTTTTCCAATCGAGCCTTGCCCTAACGTGACGAGAATTTTGCATGGGAGAACCTATTTGATTTATCGGACGATTGTTCCCTAGAAATTTTCGACGCGACAAAAGGTCCGGAGAGAAAAAGAGAAAGTGAGAGTATGAGGCGAGAGGATAGCGTTCGTTTTTCGCAGGCCATCGAGCCGGAAGTAGAGGGAGGGTTTAGCCCGTCCACGTCAACGCTGTACGATGCGATAAACCGGTATCGCCTCTAGCTTATTCGACTTCCCTTCCTCCTCGTCGCTGTGCCGACCCGCTCCGGTCCACGTTTTCCGCCAACCTAAAACCTAACGGTACGCCGGTGTCCCCCGTCTTTCCGAATCCCTTCGATCGCTCGATTAGCACGTTCGTGCTGCATCGAAGGAAAGCGCGCCTGGCTTGCTCGTTGGCTTGCGAAACGCTCGGGGTCCTCTTTGCCTCCCGCCGCGCCAGCGGCGGTGGCGAACTTCCACGTTTCGACGTCAACGACGAAACAACGACGGAAAGGGTGTACAGAGGTCTCTTGCATGTATGGCGTCGGAAGGGCCTTTGCATACTTGTACGCTCGGTGGCGATGAATCGTCGTTAAACTTCGCTCCGGAGTTCTCCGCTGCACTGCACACACAAACCCACTCACGTACTTCAATTGGAAGTCTCAGTTTTGGAGTGTAGGCTAAAGCACCGCTGATTCCATCGAATCAAGAGAGCGGCTGAGAACAGGGGTAAAATACCGCGGCCCTGGAAGAAACTACCTCTATCGTACTTTCTAGTGTACACCGGCGTATAATAGAAACGTTCGAGTGCGCATATGCAACAAAGTGTTCAAGCGCGAACTGATTGCGGGAATAGATTTTAATAGGACAGATGGAAGATCTTATTGATAGCTCGAAATTATGGTTGGGCTATTAGTACAGTTAGTTACCGAGTGATCAGTTGGCTGCTGACAAATCAGTTGGATTCTGGTAGATAAATTGGTTTTTGGTCGATCAGTTTGTTTCTAGTCGATCAGTTGGTTGTTGACGGATAGGTGATTTGCCGATCGATCGATTACTCTGCGTCCAATCAGTACTTTCCCGACCGATCAGTCGTTCACCAGCCAATTACTTGCAGTGAAACTTTATAGATTCGCCGTTATTCGCAAGACGCCATACCAGGTGTTTTGAACCGTATCGAATGGAGTGGATCGACGAAACAAAAGTAATGCGGCAGTGAACGATCGATCGGATTGTCTAGGATAGCGATTCTTATATTACTGACTATCCAAGCTATTTCAATGGGCCAATATTGCAACGTTGGTACATTTGGCGATGCAGGAGAAACTCGTCGTCTGAAACTTTCGTATTCGCGATTAACCACTTTCGGAAACAAGCGTGCCTCTGTTCGCTTGCGGTAGCCGAGGAGCGAATTCGATTGCGCCCTCCATTTAGTACTCCAGCCACCCTTACCGCCCCATCCTCTTGCGTCCGGAATCCAGCCACGCTACTTCCGCCTCCACTATAGTTATTTCGAGTTGCTGGTACCAAGTCATAAACCACAAGCTTCTAAACGGTCCACGCTCATTACGTAAACTGCACATGCGCGGGAAACACAATAAACCAAACCCTTCCGACACTTCTTCCTATCCCACTTCCACGGAGGGGATGCTCGCGGAATTCGTAAAGTGATTGTACTCACGCTCAATGGAATGAGGGAATTCTTCACCGATGGAATCATCCACTGCTGGCAGAGTGACATCACCACCTGGCACCCCACGAATACCTCGAATAATCGTTTCATGAGAAACCTGTACAAAAAAAATTAAGCAAACAAATTAATTATTAAAGTTTTTAATCAATAAGACGTTAACGATCACTAATGTTATTTTGACAATTCTCTTCTCTGGGCGGATTCGGGAATCAATGTTCCTTTGGTTCTCATTGATTGGAATTTTTTTTTAATGCGATAGAAAATTCTTACACGACGACGTTAACTATCTGCGGTTGGTTTAAAATATCTTAACACAAAAAATTTTTTGTCAAAAAAGAATGGAGTAGTTTTCGGTAGCGTTATATTCCGTTCCGTGTTGGCTTGAATGGATTATCCTTCCGATCTTCATTACTTCCGATGCAATGGCCAATCTTTTTGTTACTCTTTGATTCAAGGCGAGAGTCAGGAGTGAGAGGCGTTAACGTTCCCTTCGACTGGAACGTATGGGGATGCAATGGGATTCCGGATTTCACGAGTCCCTGCGCAATCGCAAGAGAAGCTACGGAGAAGCTCCAGCCACTCCAGTCTCATCCCTATCCCACCAGATATATATATATATAAGTGTGTGTGTGTGTGTACTCTGCACGAGCTCAGTTGGTAAGCACAGCTTCTTTGTGATTTCTCGGCGAGAGCTGCTGTGGCAGCAGCAGCAGCAGCAGCAGCAGCCCAGCGTTGCTGCAATAATAGTGATAGGACGCCGAGGGTCCGGAAGTGCGAGTCTGACTAAAGCGGAAGCACAACGGGAATACATCACTCTTGGGCTTCCGGGTCCCGCAAAGCCGTGTATTCCCTTTCCCGGCTCCAGCTCCTCTACTACGCCGGATTGCGAACATCAGAGCTCAACAATGGACCCTACTCGAATCTAATTCAACGAGTGGGCCAACCTCAAAAAGCGTCTGCAGAAGAACCGCGCAGCGAGGGAGGTACTTCCATCGCTGGTTTCTGTCCGTTTCTCTGGGCGGGCATCGCAGGAATGCGAACAACATTGGCAGAGCCCGTTCTTAGCTCTGACCCGAAAATAAGAAGAGGAAAAGTCGAAGCGGAAGGCGGGAGGAGGAAAAAAAAGACGAGCGAACGCGAAAAGAAACTCAAAAGCACCAAAACTAGACTTCCCAGGAGCTTTTTCAAGCCAAAAGAAGAGTGTTTCAACCCCCGAGAGTATACTCGGGAGGGTGAAGCAGAGAGCAACGAGGCCACGTGCTATGTTTCATTCACAAAGACCGGAATTCACCTTTTACCAGATTTTTTTGTTTGCCTTTTTTTTTCTATTTTTTTGTTCTTACTTTTTATTCGCTTGGCCCGCTTCACTTGTTGAACGGGGTCTTGGGGAAATTTGTACAGTGCGATTGGAAAACAGTGAAGTGAAGTCTAATTAATTGAGGCCATGAGAGTTGAGCGAAACTCCGTGAAAGTGGATGGTTCACCTTACGACAAAGAATCCTGGGGGAGGGGGTCGGTCGGAATAAAATTGCGAAATGACGTAAGCTCCGTCCGGTGGGGAGACTGAAATGAAACTGAATTGGCTATAAGGAATAAAAAAAAAGGAACATCTTCTTTACCTCTTTCGAATCCTGTCGGTGCGAGGAAAATTGAGCTCGTAGCAGAGGGTCGGCGCGAGGATAAAATAGTAGAGGTCGCCGAGTCTCAAGTTGTCAGGATATTGAATTAAACCCTTGGGAACGTCTTTATCGTTGTGATACGAGTCATCCGTGTCGTGTCCGTTTTGATGATTCACGATGGAAGCTGTAAACACAATAATTTACATTCATATACGGTGTCCCAAAATAAATCGAAAGATGAATGAAACAACAAATAATAGTGAAAGAGTATTCCAGATTCGAAGTTGCGCAAACATACGTCAGATAACCTGGCTCGACCATATTGACATTCTTGCATAATAGCTATCGCGTATTGCGTCACGTTCGGTTTTACAATCACACTTTTCAACCAGAAGTAACGTCATAGGAGGGAACGTCACTTTTGGCTTCAAAAGTGAGATTTTAAGACCGAAGGTGATCTCGTTCGCTTATGACGTAACTTCCGGTAAACAATCGAGATTTTTTAATCAAAAGAGACGTTCTCAAAACAAATCTGGCACCCAATTTCTTTTATTTCATAACGTTTCGCCAGCCCGTTGAGTTCTATGAAGGGCCATGAAAAATTCAAACTCGATGAAGCGAATCTCGTCTGACTACAAGTGAGTAAACGTTTGAACTTTTTATCGCGAGTCTTCGGGGTGAAAACACCCAGAATCCAGTATACGTCGCTGGAGTGCTGAAGGTCGTCCGCTTCGAGCGAGAACCTGGTGGGAAGGGGGAGGGCGGTGGTACGAGGGTTTTCGAAATCGAGAGAAACGCAAGATCTACACTCTCGTGCGGGTTCCTCCACAGTTCTCCGTGGCCCGATAAGGCTTCCGCTTGGAAACCTTGGCAGCGCCAAGGGTTACTGATAGAATTCCTTCAATTATCCAAATCCGATAGATAATCCAATCTGGAATTCAAATAAGCCCACCGTCGACTTCGCCGTCGGGTGGTGCCGGCTGCGCCTCTCAGCGAATCTCTCGTTCCCGTATCCGCCCGGTTCCCCGCCATCCAAACTATCTCCGAGATGCGTCTTCTTGCTTGCTTGCACCCCCTCGGTGCCGGTACACATGTCAGATCCGATCTCGATCCTCGATCTCGATTCGAAGCTTCCGGTCGAACAAAGTTCCTCCATCCCTGTCTATTTTCCCTGGCGTCCTGAGACACCGGCGTTTTCCAACTCAGCCCCCAATTCCTGCAGCCCCTCGCCAGTTTCGCAAGCCGAATCGCGGGGATTTAGCGACCAGACACCCATATACACGGCGCTGGCTCGTCTCGAAAGAGCGTCGTGCAGGACTCCGAGGACGTCGTCGTCGACTGCGACGACGACGCCCTGGCGTCGTTCCATCGTCTTATACCCATCGCTTTCTATCTCGTTTCCACTCTCGTCCGACCCGCACCGGCTTTTCTTATCCAAGGCTCTCGCGTATTCAACGGAATCGCGTAACGAGTGCAAAGAATTCGTCCAAATGAAATTCCACGTGTTTTCGTTATAGCGTCAGACTGTCCGGGCTGTCCTCTTTGCTCGACCATACTCCGGACGTCTCTCCTCGGCTTTTGTCCCCAATGTAGGTGAAACTGCCGTTAAATGGAGATTGCGCGGTAGAGGGTCTCCAGGGTGTCTTCACCTAGACCAGGGCAGGGGAGAGGGGCAATCAAAGTTCCGACGCTTGTACGGCTATAATAACGAGGCGAACTCGTCGGGATCAAGGTACGTGCCGGATGACGAAGATTCCATGGGAATTTTCTCATTCCATCGTTGAAATTAGCTTCGATAATTTTATCAGAGCATTCCATTCAACTATCGCCCAGGCCGTTAATCTTCTCGTTCTCCGCCGTTGAAACTGATCGAAGATCGCCGCGCCGAAGATCGTCCGACGGGTCGGACCCTTTTCTTTCGTCCGGCCCAACTATCCGTGGAACGCGGTGGGGAGATAAAGTTGAACGCCGATGAGGAAGAGTATAAGATGGAACGATCGAGACGGCGACCCGCTCCCGAGGACGGTGGAAGCTCGTAGGTAATGTTTAAATCAGCATAGATTGAAGGTGGAAAACTTAATCGTATTACGAGAGAGAAGAGGACGACAAGTGCGGGCTGCCTCGGTGAAGTTGGCACTGAGAAGAACGTAAAGAGACGGTCGAGAAACGACTAAGGTGCAGGAGGACGATGAGATCGTTCGTGAGTGGTTCGCATCGGCGATGAGCCCACTTTATTGCCTTTTCTCAGATCCTCAATAACGACTTTAACTTCCGAAAGTAGCAGAGAGGGCAGTTCCACACGAAGCGCGATAGGTGAGAGGAAGAGGGCCGGGCGCGTCCGTGACGGACATGCGGCAACGTATTTTCTCTTGTGTATGGCACGGTACTTAAAGTCGTATCTCTACTGTCCGATGGAATATGCAGCAGGCACTCAACGTTGTTACTGGTACATTCGTACTTTCCAACACCCCCAAGGGAAGAGTGCAACCTATCCACCTGAGTATTAAACGCGAATATATAGAGGAACGGTGAAACTGAACGGCCCGAGCTTGCTATCGCATCTCTGCTCCGGGTTTCCTCGGGAGGAAGGACGTGAGGGACGGCTTTTATTTGGTGTTCTCGGATCGGATCGTCCGCCAGGAAGGGCAATCTATATTGGGACTGAACTGGCTCTGTACCGTTTACTTTATGGATCCTGTAAAGTGCGAAGTGGTACCTGGATTTCATTGACCTAAGATGAATCTATTCATTGAATGAACGAATTTAGATTTACATTCAAAACTTCAAGTTACCCGTGTTTTTACCCCAAGAAGAGAATGGATCGATTCCGCGGTACAGGCCACTCGAAACACAGTGTGAGGAGAGTCGAGCTCGAGGTATCGAAACTGCCTGGAATTAGGCTCGTTTCACACATATATATAGTCCTGCTTGGACACTTCCTCTTCCTTCCTCGCTCCGTCTTTTGCGACCCTCGTCCTCCCCATCGCACGGTCGTCTCGGAGCTCTTGCGGTCTCGCACTTTGGCCGGTCGTACAGCGCAATTTAGGGACGTCCGGGAATTGCCCGGTGAAAATTGCCGACGCTCGTTCCGCGAAGAAAGCTCGCGGTGGCTTTCTCGGTGCGGCCCCGGCCGAGTTAATTTGCGAGAGTCTCACTGGCACAAGCGTTTCTCTCGCTCCTTCCCCAGATTCGCACACAAGCATCAGCGTGGAGCACAGGAATTTACCACTTTTTTTTCCTCCTCCTTTCATTTTGTTCTCCTCCTGACTTGCCTTCTTTCCGCGCGCGCACACTTGTCGTCATTCGCAAACGGCCGGCACACTACTTTTCCAGCCATCCCCGCCGCCTTCCACCACTCCCGAAAACCTCTTTCCTTTATTTCCTTTCTTTCGCGTTGAGGTCTTCGCGGCACTTCTCGGGCCGTTCTTTTCGAGATATATGAAGCCAGCTAGGCAGAGCCAGTGGCGGAGGGGTCGGGGGCTTAAGCACCGAGTGGGCCATCCTCCGGCTCTCTCGCTGACACAAAGACGGAATTACGTTGGGGTCCTCGTGAGCACGGGCCCCCGGGGGCGTGATTGAAAAAAGGAAAAATTATATGGTACACCCTTTTCGTACGCGAACGACAGATAAAGAGGCCCGGACGTTAAAGCGAGAGGAAGACGAGAAGGATTCGCCTTCGCCACCAGTAGGGCAGTCACTGCCTTCTTATATCTCTCCGTCGGTTCTATCCGTGCACCCGGAAGGACTCTTCCTTCTTCTCCTTGGTTCTTCCGCTTCTTCGGCTTCTTCTTGCCTCGACCCCGGAGGTGGCTTCCCTCCGGCAGAAATTCCGCCAGCCCTCCACTATGGCATTCTCGGAATCGGGAAGAAAATATCGCTTTATTCCCTACCTTACTGTCGCCGCGTAGTCTTTACCCTTTTCAAGCTTACCGTAAGGTTGCGCAAGAAATGGATATAAACAGGTATAAGGAGACCCCTCCCACTCGGGAAAGTGCCAGGGATGAGCACTGAGCTTTTTCGCAAGCAGAAACGGAAGGAAAAACGCACGGGAGTGTGAGAGAAGCCAAGGATACACTGTACGGTAGACGGAGTTATGATTTATCGTGGATAGACTCGTGATCGATGGATTATGCTAAAACGAGGATTTTAGGATTTCCCACCGGACGGATCGGGCGAAATGGGACAAAGTGTGGGAGATATCGCAGTTAGATCTGGCACTGATCTCACTCGAACATTTTGTTTCTCGCGACAAAATTTTTCTTTGACGACTGGTCGACGATGGCGGATCGGATAGAGTGATGGCTCGATCCTCTTAGATCGTATCAGTTCTATTATCGGTGGCATATGTTTAGCATATCGAATAATATTTACACTATCCTGTAACAAATGCGTGCCAAACGAAAATTAATCTGTGACTCTGACGCCCATTGCGTCGTCTCTAAACCGAACGTTTGTGATCGAAGGTGAACATTACCCGTCCGAAGTCACGTAAGATTGCAGGCAAAACAAAAAAAAAACCATCTCTGTAAACTATCTCGAATGCAACCAGCGACAGAAACGGACGGAGAAGCAACGCATAAGGATCTAAAACAAAAAAAACCTGGAGTCAGAAGTTTTAACGAACGCAAAGGTTACATGAAAACGCACCTCTTTGCTCGCTTTCTGAGAACTCATCGATTTAAGGGGGAAAACATCAATATCCCGAAGTAAATAGTATCGAGGAACAGTTTCGAGGCCGAGAATAACCGGTGGATCACACGAGAATCCACCTACTCACTCGGTGATCGATTGATTATATGTAAACTAGAAGGACCTCGGAAGTAGCTCAACACGCCAGGGCCTAGTACGGATACTTGGTTGAGTGTACAGTGGGCCGCGGGGCGGGTTGGGTTGATTCGAGAATCAGGACGAGTATACGAAACGCGATCATCATCCCCGTGAAATTGTGCCTTCACGATACGAGCGCCGAGAACCTCGCGAGCTCTTCTCGTACGTTTCCACGCTCGGGTTCCATGCCGTCTCATCTATGCTGCTCTCCCTCTTCGGTGGTTGGAGGAGAGAGCAGGGGGGAAGGTGGGTTCTTAACGGCACGCAACGGGAGCAAAACGTTCAAAGCCCGTGGACGAAGGGAATCCAAGTCCGATGGCCTCGAAAAGCTGACGCCGAGCAGAAAGTAGAAATGGCCTGTCGACTTTAGGGACGGAACGCTGGATGGCGGCAGAACGGCTGATGGGGCACGATGTACATGCTCCGCCGATCGGCTGGGAGCACAGTCAGTCGCCCGCAGGACGTTTTCACAAACTCATCGCCCGGTTGAACGACTGCGGGGCACGCGACATCAAAACCCAGAAGAATATAAGAAGGGGACCGAAGAGGGGGCGGTGAAAAAAAGGAACGCTCGGGCCTTATGACGGCCGGAGTCTATAAGTATCCAGTTGTGGCTGTACTACCTGCCAACACGTTCCACCCCCCTCCCCCCTTCCCCCGTTCCGCCCAACCATGCTGACTGTGCCTTGCCAACCCTACCCCCTTTAAAGAAGCCCGAGCTTGCCGTTCGTGCCTGCATTCTCGTGGCGCCGAAAGACTTTCCCACACTCGCGCGTCTCTCCGTATTCATACTCCCTCATACTGGCTCGAACAAATGCTCGGGGGAATAGCAAAAGAGAGGAAACGAGGCTAAAACATAGTGGATAACACACAATAAGGTTCCGGGCAGTTCATTTATCGGAAATTCAGCAAATTGAGAAAGTTATGAGGAAGATCGTGAGGGGTCGCTGTGGGTTGGGGTTTAAAGTTCAACGACCCCAATGGCGAACAATGAGCAATCTGTGACATGGCTTTCGATCCTATCGTTTCGGAGAGTCGATTTTTCGTAACGAGTTTCCAACGAACTGGCTACGTGGTCATTGATTATTTAGGGGCGAGGCGTTAGCTCGGTGTCGATGAAATTTGCCGGGGAAAATTGTAAAAAAATGAATCGAATGAAACAATTGGCTATGAAGATTGTTAACATTGCGGAGAATCGCGAGGGGATTTACTCAGGGATAAATGGGCCGGTAATTAACGACGAGCACAACGCTAACTCACTTTTGTCGATCCAGCAATAAACCGATGGAGTTTGGAAGGAGTTGGTCAAAGTTCGTCGACCTCGCGTGGATACCAAATGGATAATGTCCTTTTTCTGAATATTCTTCTTCGGTAAAGACAAAAATGTTTGAAAAACGGAGAACAACAAAGAATTCCACGAGCACCGTTGTTTGCCAGATCGATAACTCTTCGGAAGCTAAAAACAAAAATCCCCAGTTCGCTAGCCGAAGATTCACTACGGATCTAATAACCTGCAAGGAAACAAAATGTATAAAAAATTCAATTGGATGCAGTAAAGTATAATTTCGGGAAAAATGTACGAGAAAAATTACAACGAAAAATCGGATTAAAAAGTTGACGATACAAATTGACGTTAGGGATAATCGCGACGGTGCTTTGCACGTTGACTACTGGACCAGTAATCAACGACGAGCCTGCTGAAGCACAATGTTTCCTTACTTTCATCGAAATGGCGGTAATCGAATGGAGTTAGGAAGTTGGTCAAAGTTCGTCGACCTCACGCGAATTCCTGATGAATAATTTACATTCTGAAAAAATGCTCTGCCCTTGTGACGACAAAAACGTTTGAAAACCGACGAAAAATAGGAAATCCGACAACCCAACAAAGTCACCGACTCGGTAACACTGGAACCCCAAAACAACCATCCAAAGTTCGCTGGCCCGGAACATTCGTACCAATCGACACAGAACGTGGAAGAAAAAATTCCGCGTAAAATTCGCGCAGAATCGCGATAGTCTTCTCCATGATTGAGAAGAAAATTCACCGTAACATCCGTATCGCAGTTATAGCTCGACGAAGCGAAACACCTCCGCTTACGACAAAAATTCCCCTGCAACACGGAGGGTTAAAAAAAAGGTCGATCGATCGTGTGTGACCCCTTTCGCGAATATTTTTATTGTGCCTTTTTCAAGAGATCCGTAAAAAAATTGATGTATCGATTACCGGTTACCTCGACGAGGAGGTTGATGTCACAGGTCCAATTTTTTTTTTTCCCTACACTGAGAACACACGATCGGCGTTGATGTTGGAGCCATCGAGTAGCTCCGTATATGTCGCATGTTACGACGGAAATAAGCCAAAGTGAAAATATGTCAGGCACACACGGACGGCAGTTCTGCCTCGAGAGTTCATATTCAGGCTGAGAGCGGAGTGTGAGACAGGTGAACGCCGCAAGGGTACAGGCAGCAGGCGAACCGAGGAGGTGAGGTCGGCCGAGTTTATTGGGAAAGGCCGATCGTAATTTGACTTTGCTAGCGGTCTGAATAATCGATATCCAACCCGACCCCGCGGCCGGAAATAGAGGCGAGGCAGATCGGGAGTTTAAATTGGGTGGAAATTATTCCCCCGGTCCTCTCTTGCCAGCCTCCGTCCTAGTCCATTCCGCCACACGTGCTCAGCCGCAGCTAGTACAGCGGCGATGCAACGACGCTGCCTTCGACTCCGGCACATCGGCTATGTATCGGTATTATGCATAACGATCGAAACCTTCTCCTGTATGCTGACCAACCCAACCCCCATATAGCATATCCATCGAAATTGTATAAAATATTCGTCTCGACAGCCCTATTATTTTTCGTTCTGATTCATCGAGGTATTAGTAAGATATATCGGTCCGAACTTCCTTGGTCATAAAATAGGGTGTCCCCTATGACGAAGCAAGGACATTGTGTCAGTCCATAGGCGTATCGAAATAGACAGTTTTTTAAAATGTTTTATCAAAAATATCTAAGTTCTACAGAATCTGACGGCGTGGATAGATTTTTGCTAAAATCAATTCCAAAACTCTTCAATCAAAAACATATTTGTGGAAAACAATTTAAAAATCATGATCGTATAAAATCGCTTTTGTTGAAGTTTTAGACTATTTCAAGGACTTTGACCTAAAAATCTTGATTTTTTTTTTTTTTCCTAAACATAGTATCCTCTGCCAGCAATGCTGCCTCGTCGAAAATATTTCCAGGATTCCGTTGGATCGATTTCATTACGAAGAATACAAACAAATAGAGACAGCGATTGGTTTTCCACTCCATTACTGATTTTTCGGTTTAAAAAAAAAATAGTAAAAACTGAAATAAATAAGAACTCTTAACATTGAGTTGTTTTTACTCACATTGAAGATTGTTGTACGACATCGACTGCCGCCGCATTCTGCCCTGTGACGAGGAGTTTCTTTTATTGCTGACGCGGCACCACATGTTCACCTGTACGTACGACCACAGCTTCAGGAAAAGAATGGCGTACAGCATGCATACGTACATCGCACCGACTGCAAATATAAAACGAAAGAGTACGTGAGACGATATAGTGCATACAAAAAATATGTATAAAGATATAGCCGAGAGCAGTAATAAAACGTGTACAGGGCGCGTACTGTGTAAGATAAATTATGCCGGCTTCGCGACAAAAGGTCGAGGGATGAGCCATGCAAATTGTTATTTTGAGACTCTGGCGTAGGAGTTCTCAGACCGGCGGCTAAAACGAAGTAATAAGTGCTTTTTCGAAACTTGAAATACATTGTGAATGAATGCAATGTAACCTGTAGATATCGCACATTAGGTTTGATCAGTGACAACCAAAATTACAAAATAAAATTTTTAATGAAACCGGAAATAAGAGGGCCCATTAAAAACCCGAAGAAACGAGCTTGTCACTTATTTAAAGAAATTATTTGTACTCCGATTTCCCTAAATTATTTTTTTATCGTGTATTGTTAGGCCGAAATCACCCGATGCTCATCGGAACAGAGATTTTAAGCATTATCATCGTCCATTTATTCGTTATCGGTACATCGAGCGAGAAGTGAGACGATAACGAGTATCGCGAGTAGGCGATGTCGCCCGCGGACCTTCCGATAAGATCCACCTCGTTAATGCGCGACTCCCCCCTGTATATGACGGCTACATTCTTTCTCGTGTCGATTCAAGCTACAAGGAAAATAAAAAAAAGCTTTCAAGTCTCGCGTGGGGACAAACACGTTGGGCTTTTCCTCGAATCACAAGTTGAATCGAGGGTGCGGGGGCTTTTCGACACGCTGCCTGCCAGGCTGTAGGACGCCGTTATGACTGGGTTCTGTTTTATCGCCGTCGCGTCGTAATCAGCTGCGCTTCGACATTATGTCTGTGGGACAGTGGCGGGTGCCTCGCATGCACCTGAGACAAACATGAAACTCGGGAAACGAGGGATTACGAGTGGCGATCTCGCCGGTTCGGTTATACAACGCGATCGTTAAACGCGAAGGGGGAGAGCGGTGGAACGATGGAAAGAGTCTCCGCCACGGAAACGGCGTCTAATTGCGCGATGTCGTGACACAAAGGTAGAATGCAACGGGCGCGCGAGCCGGCACGTTGCCGCGGCGATTACGGAACGCTCGGACAAATCTATCCGGCGCCCTCCTCTCTATTATCCTCGGCCTCCCCTCACCGATGCGACGGGAAGTTTTATCTCGATTCAGGACCTCGACTCGTGTACGGTTTTCTAACTTGAAAAATAAAAATAAAAATTGGATTCCACCGAGCGCTGCACGATCGCTCGGATTCACAAAGGAGAAATGTACACAGAAAAACAGGGTGGACACAGATCAGAAACAAAAAATATTGTACAAAAGCAACTTTCCATATCCGACCAAGCGATCTCCGATTCTAAATTATATTAATGGTGCAGGGGGAGAGAAAATGATTCGTTCGTCCCGCTCTCGTTGTTATGAAATTGTTGTTTTGCTTTTGCTGAGCAACCGTTCCTCCAGTATACCGATATTTGCATCGCAAAAAATTATAATAATCCCTAGCTGGAGTCAGTTATTTCAATGGGGCGAGTTATTCTTTGAAATTTCAACGTATCATCGTCTTCTTTGGGGTCAAATTTTAAAACGTTCGTTCGAACTTAGGATTCAAAGGTTTTGAGATCAAAGTTGAGATGGAAGTTCGGTCCTAACTTCATTTTGTACCGAAGAAATATCTTTAATTAGGACTTAAGGTCAAGCCTGGATTCAGACTTATTTTCTGAATCAAGATCAAACTTAAGCCCGAAATCAAATTCGAATATTCTTAACTCGATCTTAAATTTGGGGGATCTCAAGTGTCAAACTGACGTCTTAAAGTTCACTCCTGAAACTCGATTGCCAACAATTCATTCGATGGGATAAAACTGTACTTTGCATGATATGAAGAGTTACGAGATTACGTCTGTGTAGCTCTCAACTATAGACGTACATAACGTGAAGAGCTGAATAAAGAAGCAGGTAAGAATTTTTCTATTTCCCTGTATGCTTTAGATTTATTATTCCATCTCGATTTGGGCCACGCTGCTATCGAGCTCCGTCATGCAGCAGCAGCATAGAGTTTTGCTTTTCCTTTTCTTTTCAATTTTTCTCTTTTCCTTTCTTTCGTCCTTCCTTTCTCTTTCCTCGCCCGGTAAACTCGAACCAGTTTCATCCCCTAAGATTTCTCGGCGATCGACGACGACAACGTCGACGCCGAACTCCACTGTGTTTCTACCTCGTCCCTCAACTTCCCTCTTTTTCCTCCTCCACCCCAATCTCTTTCGCTCTGTCTCTACGTCTCTCTCCCTCTCGGTGTCCATTATTTTCCTGCTCGTCCACTTTCCTCCCTTCTTTTTTTCCTCCTCCCACCGTACCTTTCTTTCCTGTACACTCCTCTCCGCGGCGTCCCCCGACCCATTGCTGTTCTGATCGAAAGTACGAAAGAACTTCTCACGGTGCTCTCGGGGCTATGTTTTACCGATAGGTCGGGATCCGCACGTGTACATAGGACGATCGTGTCGTGACGCCTCGCATTGTATCCGAAGATCTCCTTTCGAACGCCCCCTGCATTTTGCCATCTCTGCAACGATGCTAGCACCCCCTTTCTTCCCTGCCACCCTGAGAGTTCCTCAACGGCGCGTGGGAAAATAGTTTCTCAATTTTCCACAGCCGTTTCGGCTGAGAAATCGTCGCCTGGTAACGACACACATATTGTCGATGCGAAGAAACGCCGCAGAATGGAAAAGAGAAACTCACTTTCAGAGATCTTTTCTCGAGTAGTTTTGCCCTTTTTCCTCCTTTTCCTTTTGCGCATCAAGCGCGAACGGGAGTCTAGTCATAGTTGCGTACTAACACCACCTTCGAGGATCCGCGAGCAGCGCAGCGTGTCTGAAAGGGCGGAGGGATTACAATGCTTTCCACCCACGGTAGAGTTTCTCGTTTATTCTTATTTGTATCCGTTGGCCTCTATTTCACTTGGAACTCGAACTCCCGAGATACTCGGTTCTTCCATCAAGATCTCGCGGAAGCAGAAGCGGGGAAGCAGTTCAGGAATCTATAAATTCTTCACAGCAGTCAGATGCACGGGAAACATTTTCGAAGACGATTTTTTTTCCTTTTCTCCCTGAAAGTGGCATATTTTTTGTTGGGTATATTTGAGAGAGCTGGAGACTAATGGCTGAGGCTCTCAATTAGCCGTTTCGCCATAAGTCTGTTCTTTCTTTCTAAAGAAAGCCATCGGAAATTATCGGAATAGAGAGCTCGCCTCATTCAGGGATGCTCGCTCGACATTGTATGTTTTATGCACGCGGATGGATGAACATTCGAGTGACAACTAGTAAATTCAGAACAGGTTTAAACATTGAAGATTACTTGTCTGAGTTGATGCCTGCAAAGGAGAAACAATGATGTTTATTTTGCTTCGACTATCCGGGAAACGATCCGTTATTCATTCGACTCCGACAGTTCGTGGGAACTGGCAATAAAATAGGAATGCGCATAATTGTATTTTACGATACGAAAAGAAATTTAGTAAAGTACGAGCTAATCGCTACCGACAAAACATCGTGGTCGTATGGAAAAACACGCTTGGAAATTGCGGTGAGGGAGAGATAGTGATCTCGATTCGTTCGCGTGACGGATTCTGTCGTGAAAGTCGGAGTCGGCCATAGGTATGGAACAAAACGTAAGGGGGACGTAGCATAGTTTGAAGGGGTCGGCGGACACGGCGCCAGAGACAGAGTCCAGGCTGGGATGTTAAAATTGCCATAAAAAGGTCGACAAGTCTATCCGACGATATTTCGCCGATGATATCAGTGGAATTGACTAAACTTCACGATGTATATTCAAACACTGACAGCTCCAACAGAAAAACTATGTGTGACGTTTCAGTGGAAAATGTACCGAAAAATGTTCCCATTAGATATGGATGGAACGTCAATATTCGTAGTTTTTAAAATTGGTGTTGTTAAGGACCCGAGTTAAAAACTCACCAGTATCGATGGCAATGTCGGCCAAATCAGCTCTATATGAAGGGTTCGTTTTTTTTTTTTTTTTTTTTTTTTCATTTTTAAACCAGCCCGGTTAATCGTTTCGTCGATTGATCTGCAAACTTTATTTACTGCACTTTCGCCAAATTCATGCACGGGAAAAGTGATAATTTATTATGACAAAATAGTGGGATTGACCTAGATCGGTCTTTAACAGTCGTGCAGCTACAACCTTTATCCGTTCATAAAGAAATCACTACGAAAATGCAGTCATCAGATAAGCACCGGATAACCGAACAAGCTAACAACGATGTTTATGTTTCACGAGAAATGGACTTCCGGAAAAGCATATCTAACAACGCCAGACGACACGAGAAAAGACACTCTCCATATTTAATAGCCCACTTAATCAGTAACAAATGGCTCCTTCGTGCCCATCGAGTTGTCCATGAAAGCTGGAGCTATAAAGATCCAATGCTCGTGTACCAAGGAATAGACATACATTACCGGAGGTACGAGGCGCGCGTACTACTTAGTGTAAAACAGCGACGCGGATACGCGCCTTGTAGCAGAAAAGACGAAAAAAAAACGAACAACTGAAAGAAGAATGAGGACTATTCCGGCTGAGTTCGAGACTCGCGAGACCTACGTGATAACGGTTATCACGTGGATTTATCGTAGTACGTGATTCACGTGCAGCACGCGTAATACCCTACTTTTATGTGACGCGCTTATGTGTGTTTCTCCTAGGAAATGCGGAGGATGAGGAGAAGAGTCGGGACGAATGATAAAGAAAAGACACCGAGCGATGTCTTTGGCAGCCTCAGGCAGTTTGGTGTTGTACAGGAACGGGAGACCGAGTTGGGTCTCCGGATAGGCGTTGCTAACCTCCTCCCGATGTGACTTTGCCCCCCTCGCTCACAAACCGTCGTGATCCGGTACAATGGCACCTACGGCACCGCACCGGAAAGTACCAAAGAGTTTTCGCGAGAAATCCTGGCAACGTTTCCAACTGGCACTGGGGTGTAATCACCGGACCGTCTATCTCCCACGTTGGGTTTCATACTACATCGTGCGTAAATCTGGAATCGCACTCTGGATCCTTTTGATTCCGTCGTCTCTTTTTCTTTTGGCAGAAGACGGCACACAATTCGTTGCCGAGAATGCGATCTCCCGGTACTCCACTGGGAGCATTCTAGCCGAGAATATGGCAAGAGGACTCGATAAACACGTCGGGCGTGAAAGCAGACGCGCCCTATAATTCTTTGGTGATGTCTTTCGGTCGCCCGAATTTCGTCCGGTATGGTTATGGCACGGCCAGATATAAGATTAACGTACCAATAACCATGTCCAGATCCATAGCTTCGGTGTCTAGATGGTCTGAAGGTTACTGTGGCTATTGTGTGCTCGTCTAGATGCGTTCTGGGTTTAGAATCCTAATCGAGAAATTTCCGATCAACGTACATAAGGATTTGGATTTTTACCTCTAAAGGGTACATAACCTTAAGCTAGGGTCTTTCACTTCCAAGAAGTTCGTACTTCAGAATGATGTAGACCGATTGACTTTGTTTAAAAATGCTGCTGGATCATCTCGTAGATTTGCTAAGCTGCGCCACATAGTATTTTCAAAATACGTTCCATATTAAACCCCCCCGAAGTCCACATTACAAGATCTTACTGCAGAGACCGAACCGGTGAAAAATGCTTAACCACCCATCGCCACGGTATTCCGGTCTCGTCCGCGCGGGAACCCTCGTCCGTTCAATTTCCCCGCCACATCTATATAGGGATCTACGGAACTACCTAAATCCCGAATTCGCGCGATGTTCTCTCACTCGTGAGCAGGGGGTTGGGCTTAGAGGGTACGGGATTCCTGGAAAGCGTGCAACGTGTCTTCTCGGTCACCAAACCACACATACCATCGAATTGTTTCACGCGGCTTTCGAATGTTAAGCCAAATTCTCCGGGTCAGCCGTAACAGTTCCGGAAATTTGGGGTATTCTAGCGGGCGCAGTTTCGGGGTTGTACGGATTCGGTGACCGCGCGACCTTTTCCTCCACACATAGCCCACCATGTGGGGAAACGTGTATCAAATAGACATGACGTCGATACATGACGCTTACATCCTGGCTCCTCGAGAACCCACGAATAAGCGGACAGCTGATGCGATTGCAAATGAAATGTCACGTTTCGCATCTGTGCTTCCGGTCCCTCCGAAGTCACCCAATACCGTCGAGCTGATTAAAAATTCCACTCCAGCACGGATATGCTCATGTTTTTTGTCTCATCCAATACCAAGCCATGTACTCAGGCAGGTACAGATACACGTAATCTGTATGGAAATACCCTCGTCTCGCAATAAGTCGTATTTACATACACAGACCAAGAAGACTTCCGCATTTTAGCCGGTAGACGGTCGAGAACCCTACGGCGTATTCGAGGAATGCAGAAACAAGACTTGCGAGTACTCGGGGGCAGAGTAGAAGCACAGGGAAAAGCCATGGAAGATGAGAACGAACAGCGGGACGCATCTCGCGTCTGAATCCGACGACGGAATCTGGTGGGGAGGGTTGTCTTTCTCTTCTTCGCGGAGAACTCTACCCTCCCGCCAACGTGCCTCGCGGGGGGGGGGGGGTATCGCTGGAAAAGGAAAATGGAGTCGCTTTGTCTTCTTGTTGCAAAGAGCTAGGGCTGTTGCGCAACGGAAGCAACCATGCAGAGGAGCGGCCTTTCGTTCCGCCTTCGCAGCTTCGTTGGGAACCAATTTCCCCATTCCTAATTTTGGACGGATTATCCAGTGTAAACGGGCGGGCCGGGGTAGGGGTGTAGACGAGATGCACATGCATTCGTTGGATGAAAGCAAACCTTGCGAGATGGCATGGTCGTTCCACTGGTAACGGAAAGGTATACGCCGGTATACCTACGCGCCTAGAACGAGCTAGTTAGCCTAACGGGCTGGCTAGGCTCCAGGACTCCTCTCCACCTTCGTCCTTCGCCTCCTCCTCCTCCTCCTCCTCCTCCTCCACCTCCGCCCTTGTGCTTTCAACCTTTCCGCGTCGACATCGTCGTCGTCGCCAGCGTCGTCGTTGCATATGTAAATACATTCTTACCGCGCCTTTCTCGCTCAGCCCGGCTCTAACTTTGCGCTTCCAACGTGCGAGCATTAGAGTACGTAAAGCTTCTGTAGTAAAAGCTATACATATACTTATGCTCCGGGACCTACGGGTTTACGTGCATGCAGAAGCCGCCTCTCTTAGGTTACCGACTGCACAATAGGGCCCCACGGAAGTTAAAGAGAAACGTGACCCTTCATGCTTACGCACGCTATAGTCGGAACACGAGCAAAGGGTAATGGTTCCATTTGAAGGTGTTGGCGAAGTCTGAAAAGCCCTCAAGCGTCAAAAGGTCATTTTTCCTGGTACAAAATTCTGCTGAGCAGCAACACCGAACTGGCCCGAAGGAAATAGCCGGGTCCGTTGGGGCTCGGACGCTATTGGATACAGACGCAGTCAGTAACTTATCAATTCAACTCGTCAAACTTGTGTCAACAACGGTCATGGAACTCTCAATCCTGAAAAACACCCAAACTGCTTAAAAGACTCGCATTCCGTTGTCAAATATAATCAAATTTGCTCCTTCTGTCCACTTAGGAACCAGTTCTTGCACCTTGGAATCTCTTTTCAACTCTCATTGACTTGAAATGTGCGATTTCCGTGACTCGGAGGCGGTAACAGTTTCCTGGAGGGCGCAGAATGTAAGGGCACTGAAATATGCAAACATCCAGGAGAAGGGTATTTGGACTCCCATTCCACATTAGCTCTACGTACAGCGTGTACCGACTCCCATCGCGCCGGTTTCGTTCTCATACCATCCCAACAGCCACGCGCCTTTTCCGCTCCCCCTTCGCAACATTTCACACTACGCCGAGCCCGTTCTCGTTTGAAGTCGCGCGAATTGGCTCTCTCTCCGTGCTTTTTTTTTTTCTTATTTCCTCTTCACCGGCAAAAGGTGCCTTTTTCCCATCTCGCCTCCTGGACGAACGACCCACGTTCTCCCCACCTCTTTTTAATCGTGATTTTTGTTATCCGCGCTGTAGGCAAGAAGGAGCGTGGAACCCATCCCTATCCTTGGAATTGCTAATAAGCTAGCTGCAGAGGTGGTTCGACGGAATCCGGCAGAGCGTCGCACGCTTCTACATGAAACGCATTTCGTCTCGTTGAGGAGCGGTATGGTCAAAAGTTTGCGCGAAACGGAAATTACGCTGGATAAACGGAAGTGGCGGTGAGAAGGTGAACTCCCTCGGAGGATGATAGCCGCAGCGGGGTTGCAGGGGGAATCGAGATGAAATTGAGGAAGAGATAAGCCGGGGGAGACATAGTGAGCGGGAGCTCCGTGCCTCCGCGGATTAATATTCTTGTTAAAGATCGAATAACTCGAGGTCTCTCGGTCTCGTGAACATTGCAACGGGCAAGGGGGAGCGGCTCTCGTGAGGAATTTCGTCAGAGTAGCAAGGGTGGAAAAGACCTTTCAGGAATGTCGGACGTTATTCAAAGAGGACTTTGCTGAGGTGCTTCTCTAACGGGCCCGTTTCACGATAATATTGTAAAGAGGTAGTGGAAGATGTAACAGCGCGGAAGCTTCGACCGCAACGCATGCACGAGCGGTCGGTAACAATACGTATGTATGTATATATCTATATATACAGATATGTATGCCAGGAGTACATCTCAAACTTCGTTCAGCCCTTTTTCCATGATCCTAGCGATCGTTTGGACTTGAATTTTCTCAGGGTTCGATGAAAACTTGTGAATTTAGTGTCATCACGCGAGCGAGCGATGATGTAACAAGAGGCATTTCCAACCCCCCATCCCGACCCTATCGTTGTTTTACGGTCTGGCTCACCTCTGACCTGGCGTTATAGTGGGCGAACCTGAGGACACAGAGCTCAGCGAAGACTTCCTTCTTTATCGTCCGTGTTACCGCCTTCTCTCTCAGCGCCTTGCCAGAAAAGTCTTCGAAACTGTCAGGAATAATCGATCGTTTCAAAGAGAATTTATAAAGAAGTGACGGGAGAAACTTGTCGGCGAAATCTAACTTGAAAGCTGGCTGCCATAAAAGCCGAGGGAAGGGGAAAAAAGTTCGGAAAGGGTTGGGTTTTAAGTCTCGTTACTTTCGAATCGTTCGTAACGCAACGGAGTTACGACGTCGCTCCAGCAGATGGCGTTTCGCGAGGAGGATATGGAAAATTATAGATTGGTCTGTCCTGAAGATGTCTTACTTCGGTTTCCTTTAGTAAGCGCCTCGTAATGAAATCCATGTAGATATTCAAACGAGACCTTACGGCTTATTGATTTCTGCATGCAAATGAAGACAGGAGTGGAAATATACGCGGGGGATTCCAGGGTTAAGCAAAAAGCCGGTTTCCGGATGGCAAACATTTGAAAGAAACGTGCGACGACTGAAGTCTCTTGGGATATCGCGACACCGAAAGCTCGTATTTCCATCCCGGTATGCGGGAGACAAATTTTTTTTTTTTTTATATTTTAATCTCTTCTTTGCCCACATCCTTCGTACGTAATAGTATGGGCAAAAAAAAATTAACATGAAACGACGTGGTGATGGCATGAGCTTTCAAAGCTCGTGGTCTGCTCCAGTGGATAGTGAGTTCTTGTGGTTATAAAGCCTCAGTAGAGTGAGCAGAACAAAGTGACTCGGTAAGAGAGAGAAATATCTCGGGATCGTGAGCCTTTCCTCCTCCGCCCCAGTGGAAAGGTTCTCACGAAAGCTCGTTTGCGGCCCAGGATCTGCTAATACGGATATCATGAGCCCGACCGCAAGAGATTCGAGGCGAGTGTAAGTACGAGAGGGCTCCACGGTTTCCATCCGAATTGTGATTAAATTCTCGACTCGGTTGGCCAAGACTAAGAAACGTACGATGTAACAGTTACCTGAGAGTAAATCGAGTGTCACACGTATAGCCGGTTACACTTAATGCCAGTGGTCGGACGTCTGCCACGCTCCTTTCGCGCAAATTCCGCACAGATTGTGACTCAAAAAGCTTACCCAACAAATATACGAATTTGCAGATTTTTTGTTTGTAGATTTTGAGACACCGTGTATACATTTAGTTGCTCGCTATCTGCACGGTCGGGTCAACCACGAATGGCCCCGAGCAAGCTCCATCCCTCGGTTTTTGCAGGTACACGTCCGGCCCTACGCTCGTTCCCTGTACTACGCCACGGAATACAGAATTCTCGGGTTGTCCGGCGGAAAGCTCCGGCGGTCCGCTCGCCGGTGGTGTATTCAATTTTCGAAAGCCATACGTTCAAAATGAGCTTCACGTAATTTCGCCGTCGTATACTCCCATACGGGCGTATCCTCTTCTCCTCGCCTACCTATCTTCGTTTCCTTAATATCATGGATCTCCCATCATTGGCTCTTGCATATGAACAGTCCATTCTCCCAGGGAAAACATTATCATTATTATCATTACCGCCGGTGAAAGCTCTATCATATTTCCCAACAACGCTACCTTCCGTATTTTGTCTGGTCAACGATACGAGGTTGGATAATTTTTCATCTACAAAATTGATTGTGAATTTCACGACTGCAGCCAGCAGAGAATTTCCTTCTGCAAACGAGAATGAAACCTAACAAATACCGCCCCTTTCTCTCCAGATTAAGTCCCGGCAGCAACGCGTGAAGCCGAGTAATCAGACTGTATTTATACGCCAGACAAAAGCTACTCCACAACTTTACCAAACCCACTTTATTTGATCCATGAAACGACAAGTTTTAATTAGACTTTGAAACCTGCAGGTCCGTTCCTCGCATCGTCGCATACGAATTCTCTCTGTCTATCTCCGAATGCATCTGCGCCCCTAATTAAGCACACGAAGTTTCCGGTGGATGACAAACTGTGCGAGTGATGTCGACGCACGAACGTAAGCGTGATATTGCGAATTAAAATAAGAGCGTCAAAGGTCTCGAGGAGGTAGGTTGATGCCGTGCGTCCGGGGGGATAGGGCTTGAAATCATCGAAAGTGGCGAGGCAAGGGAGACCGCGGCAAGAGCCACCGCGAGTCTCGTCCATGGTGAAGGAGAACAACCACCGACCAACAACAATATGACACCCAAGTGGCCACTCGAAGCTCTCGCACCGGTTTCGAGGCAAACACACTCGACGACGCCTTTTATTGCATTTCCCAGGGCGACGCCGGGGTCGTCCTCGAGGTCGCGCGCCTCTCATTGCCGCGGATGTACATAGCGTCGACGTGAGAGAGAGAGAGAGAGACAGAGAGAGACAGACGAGAACCGCGAACGAGGGTGTCGATTCTGCTCAGCTGGGAAATGCGACGAGGCGATGGAGAGGGCGAGGTTCCAGGCCAGGGTTCACTGTCGCTATCCGTCCGACAGTCGCGCCGCGCTTTTCACGTGCTTCTCTCAGCGCGACGAATAAATAAAAAAATAGACAGGAGAGTTACGTAAAAAAGACAGGAGGTAGACAATAGAAAAAGCGGAACGAGAGGTGGGGAACGTAGGATGGGTGGGTCGGAGGGATTCTGGGTTCGTCGAGGACAGCCGCAACGAGAGGAGGGATCGAAATGTGCAGCCATAGATCGTGCCGCGGCGCCGCGACAGAAGAGGCCACTGGGGACGAAAATAAAAAAAATAAATAAATTGGGCAACGAACCCTCGCTTCATCGGGAATGTAACAAGTGCGAGCCCGCAGGCGAAAGGGTAAAGGAAACTTTCGGAATAGAGCTCGTAATCACAATTTTTGCTGGATCTGGTCACTGTTTCTGGTGTTGGATTTTTTTTTCAGTTTTTTTTCCGTCATCCCAAAACCATGGGAATGGATCAAACTGCTTCCAAAAGCCTGGCAACGCACGGCGGCAAAATTAAATCGTTACTCGCCTCCGGTAATTTCGAACGACCGCCGCCTTTGTGCACGGAACTCGCGCGGTCCGGGCATACTACCGTTGGATCGAGCGTGCTCCGTTGGACAATCATCCGAAAATTCGGTACATGGACATTCTTCATTCCGCAGCGAGATTGAAACAGGAAAATATTTTATTGGCAGGTCCGTGACTTTTTTCCGCTTTAACAGAATCCTCTGTTAATTATTTCATTCCATTTCATTATGCACGAACGCCTGACTTTGATGTTCAGTGTTGACGAAAATTCTAGATCCGCTGTCGATTTTTAAACTTTCTTACAGATCGTTCAGATCGTTTCCGGTCAAAATGACTCCAAGAGACCCTCGTTTCCCCAACTGCCGAATTAAAACTCCTGAATATGAAACTTTATTTCAAAAGCATTTTCATAAAAAAGAAACAGAAAAAAAATAACTGGTAGTCACCGATTGGCTTCCGGTCGAGGACCATTCGCCCGATTCCCTTTATCTCGATTCCTTTCTTCCCCCGCATTTTGCCATCTCACAGTGAATAGTAAGGCGTAAAAGGAGTTTTATGTTGAGAAGCCATCGCGTAAGCCATCGCGGAGGATATCCGTAGGTGGGCAATACGGTAGCGAAGGAAATACATAGCTCTTGGAAGAGGAGCATTCACGTCCCATGTTTTCCTCGTTCCTTGAATGCGCCCAGGAAAGTGCAGCGGCGAAGGGGCGTCGGCACGGAGGTGGTTCGGGCGCATAGCTGCGAGTCGTTCCGGATGTCGAAGGGCCTCTGGAGAAGCACCGGTGTAGGGCAACCCGCAAGAGATGAACTCCGCTAGGGTATTACCCACGGTATACTACACGCCGACAAGTACACATAGATGTATCTATAGGTATACGTATACATGCTGTTCCCACAGTGATGCACGCTAGGGCTGGAGGGGTGAGAATGCACTCGTATGCTTGCCAGAAGCACGATCTCGCGCTTCTCTTCTCTTGGTTCATTCTTTTTTTCTCCTTCTTTTTTTCGTAACTCTTTTCGGAGAATCTCCGGAGTGAATCTCCGTGGATCCTCTCGCAGGGTTTAACTCCGTCGACTTCTCAACTTTTATGCAGTGCAGTCTTTCATAAGTGCAGTGCAGTGTTTTTAAACAGCAGGGTGGGACGAGGGCTTCCAGCTTCCGAAGCTTAAAAACGCGGACGTAAATGTCGAGAAGAAAGGCTCGCGCGAAGTAGAGCCATAGTTGTAACGTCGATCGTAAACAAGGATGCGAAAGGTCGGGGGTAAAGCGCTAGTAAACTATCAGGGCTAATGTGGAAATATATCCGTTAATCTAGTTGCAAGTTTGTGAGGCAGTCTTATCGTTAACTTCAGGAAGCTTGATGGGAAGTTTACGGCATTAGGTCCGACCCTGTCGAGGTTTGAGAACGTTCCGAGAAAGCCCAGATTCGACGCACCCTAACTTCTAGCCGCGAATAATATTGAATGATTAGTGACGTGATATCCACCTAGAATTTAAGTCAGAAGATGAAGAATTTCGAGTCCAAAGTGATTGTTATATTTTTCTTCGTCGAATTTCATCAGTTTGTGGCTCATAGAATCGACAATCAACGTCGTCGATGCACGACCTAGCCAATAAATATTCTGTCAATTAATTCGTTTGTATTTGTTCGCAGTTTTTTAATTTATCTTTTAGACTCCTCGATTCATCGAACGACTTTTGTTGATCGACTCGAGTTGCAAATATTTTCCTTTTCTTTCATTCAAACTATAAATTAAATGAGACCTGTCTGTGATGCACGAGTAAATATGACCCGAACAAAAAAGCACCCAATCTTCGGTCTTTAATAAGTCTCACGATTCGCTGTCCCGTTACAGGAACCTCAGCCAAAATCGAGTTCCCACTGTAGTCCGCCGCGATCGTCCGGAGACCCAGAGCCGTCGGCCGAAATCCCTTAAAACCAGTGACATTGCTGATTACCTCGTCGAGCATCCTAAATTTCACTGTGAAATTTCGCTTCTCCTCATCCGCGCTCAACGTACCGTGTGTCTGTCTCCACCCGCGCGTGGCTCGTCTAATAACCGAGGGGACATTTCATTTCTCTCGCGAAACGCGCGGCGACGTGTGTCGCTCGATCATTCCCGCGAGGTCGCGCTAGATCAAGCTGGGGAAAACGCGGCCGTTGTCTCCCTAGCCTTCTCTCTCTTTCTCTTTCTCTCTCTCTCTCTCTCTCTCTCTCATCTCTCTTCCTGCCCATCCCTTCCATTTTAGTTATCTTGCTTTCACTTCCCCGGAGCATCGCTCAACCTCGTCCTCGCGCTCGCACCCTCTCGCTCTGGACCGTGCGAGCGACGGAGGAGTTAGTCAAGCCAGGCACACCGAAGTAATTGCATTTGCATGTAAACGCCAGTGACACATTCCGCGGTGTATGCGAACTAGCGAGGTTTCGCGTCGTTCCTCTTCTCTGGTTTGCTTCTGCACCGCTGTACGGGAGACGAAAACGTGGAGGCCAGGACAGCGGATGCGTAAACGCGGCCGGACGAGAAGGCCTCTCTCACGCTCCGCTCTCGCGCTCCGGATTCATTCGGAGAGTGACGGAGCGGAGCTATGGCGAATCCATCCTGTGAATATGTATGCATATAGGCGTATAGGTAGATATATCTACGGTGAGAAACAGAAAGGCATTGATGTGCATGGGGCATTCCGTACCGTTTCGATGTGGGTCTGATCGTTCGGATCTTGGATACTCCTGATGCGACTTTTCGGTCGTATCGGAAAGTTCAAAATCCAAGATTTGAAATGGTACGGAACGCCCCCTATACATATATGTATGCACATGTATATATGTATATGTATATGTACGTGTATATATAGATGTATATGTGTTTGCTCGTATATGTGTACATATGCGCACGCAGGTTGTGTATTCAAGTTATCCTATGCATGCAGAGGGATCTCCCGTCCACGAGCATCGGATCGAGAAAGGATTGATAGCGGCTCGGAGTGGTGCGAGGGAGCGCGTGGGAGAGATGACCAGGTAACGACTGTATCGGCGACACGTTTGCCGAGATTACCATCCCGATGCAGTATGTTTCTCCGTATCGGTGGCGAATCGGACATCCGAGCCCGCCTCAGCGAACGCGTATTCCTCGGATACGAACCGCCGCAGAGCGGGACGGGCGCGATCTCCGGGAATCAGAATAGTTGAAAAATTCTATTGTGTACCCACGAGCCGAAACAATGTCTATGAATTTTATTAGAATTTTTACTGGATACAGCGGAACGGTTGTGGCGGACGGGACGACGGAACGGGCAGAACGAGACAATTTTTATTTATTTTTTTCGGTAACGCGGACGACAGAAATGTTTGCATTCGGTAATTGAGTTCGAGCAGCGAGCGTTAAATTTTTTGAGCGAGTCATTTTAATATTCTTTTTTTTTGGACGGTTGAATTTTTTTTTCCGTTACGAGGGATTTGTAGCTGGAAGCGGAGTGTCCCTATTATGTCGTCAAAGTACCGTAAATTTTTAACGGCTCGATGAATCGTTAAAATCGTGAAACATTCTCGGTGAGCCAATCCGTGCCGTGGGGAGTTTTTACTTTTTTTTTATCGCTACTTTTTTTCAACAATCATCGATGGAAATTCAGGTGGATTCGGCTGTTTGCGTAACAAAAACACGTAAAACAACGTCGGAGGGAGTAATTAATGTATGCGCCAAAACGCTTCGGTGGCTTTGGGTGAAACAGAGGCGGGGGTCTAACGCAGAGGGCTGACCGGACAAACGTTGTCGCGGCTATTCGCGGATATCCGCGGCGAGCGTGAGAAACGATACGTGAAATGAGGATATGCTTACTCAGGCTGAATCCAGAGTCCTTGACGTGTATGACGACCATCGGCATCAGCACCATCACGATAAGGTTTACGACGTGGAACACCATTCCTGGTCCATGAGCTATGATATCCTGCGGACAGAACACACCCGCGTATCTCCATATAATAACAATAACCATAATAATAATCTATGCCTACGGAGTAGTGTTCTGTTTATTCGGAGAGCAAGGGTGGGGTGTGATATCGAGCGAAAGTTCAGACTCGTCCACTGCGTGTTATACGAAATTGTCGGAGCGTTCCGTCACGACTTCCGGTTGCAATAAAGTCGGACAGAAGTCTTTGCCAAAATATCTTAAGGGCTCGGAGGACAAAACGGTGAAAAAGTTACTGCCGATAGATTCGAACGTCCGAATTATTCACCGAAAAGATGTTGACTAGTGTCGGAGTTTGCGGACAGCGTGTTTCAAAAGTTGGTTAAAAAAAACTGTAACATAAAAAGAAAACGTTACGAATTAAAAAAGTGTAGATGGTTTATTTTAAGGTCCTAGAAAAGCCTCTGAAAAGTCTAAGTACGACCCAGAGCCTTCTCCCAGATTCTGATAATTGTTTCTATTTCGGTTTATCGTGACTCCTATAAGGGGCAATCGTTAAAGCCCTGATCATTTTCGCTATCAGCTTTCATTATATTTATTTTATAAATCTATTTTCTCAGATCCTTCAAATACTAAGATTTTCTCCCAAAGTTTACACCCCCTAAAACTCCTGCACCCGATCCTGTTTATGTTCGGTCTCCCAGAAAAAGCCACCGTTCAAGCCCTGATTATTATCTCTTTTTTTTAGTTACTTGTCTTATTTACCGAAATTCTATTGATTGCAAGTTCCACATCGGCCGCTTATTCCAAGTCCCCCTAGGGCACCGTACCGTTTCCCGACGACAATTTTCACTCGGACCTCCTGCCAAAGCTCTTCTGATGCGAAAAAAAAATCGCCCGATCAGACAACCGACAGTTGCTTCGCAAAAAAAAATCTTTTCAAACGATCCCATAGAGGCGTGCGGGGCTCGTCAATTCATGTGAATTCTTTTCTCTCCTTTTTTTCGCCACCACCCTCGTACACACAACAGGATTCTCGAGGCTCGTTACGCTTTCGTACACTCAGGGCCTCGTTGTAATCGCGACAAAACACGCTGTTGTCGTTTCAGGCTTTTGTGGCCGTGGCGTTCCACGCTTTCGTTTCCTCGTTTTTGTTCACCACCACCGCCCCCCCCCCTTCTCCCGGGGGACGCACCCCGGAGGGTCTCTCTCGACGCTTTGCTCCGCGTTGCCGGTTGGAGTGCAGAGAAGAGAGGACTGATGGCGAAGCAACACCGAGGCAGTGAAAAGCTGTGACGCGTTCGGCGTTTCTGCTGCGGTGCCATTCGTCGAGTCGTGACGAACGGAAGCGATAGAACGAACGAGCAAGAAGATCCTGCGGGATGCTCGGATCCCGGAGCGCCGCTCCGGCTGGAGAGCACGTACGGCAAATCGTACGTATTCACCCGTGAGCCTACGTTCAGCGCGCAGATCAAATATTTACGCAGAGGCTTGACCCAATTACGAAAACGTTGGGTCGCCAAGGGGTGTACAAAAGGACAACGCGAATCGCCGACCGGGAACAACAGAACCCTCGGAGTCCTCGCCGGATCAGAGTCCGGCACGAACTGTGCCGGACCGAAACGTTAAAATTCGTGCAGGGCGAAACGAGGCGGAAACCAGCGGTGTGACACGCCGATGGCTCGCAGGTGGAGAACGGCGCGGAGTTGGCGCTCTTCGCACCGCTTCCGATCGTCAACACGGCGTCGAAATCAGCCGCAGTCCTGGCCATTCGGTCCGGAGGCGAACAACCTCCGCACCGATCCCGAACGTTAGGCCTCCGCCTTTGATCGTAGAATTTCGGGGTGGAAACACCGGGGTAGAAAAAACTGGTCAGCTGAATTTTGATCTTTAGTGATTTTTAGCCCGCCGTATTAGAGATGAAATTCTGGTGTAGGAAAAAATGGGAAGTGGAGGAAAAAAATTCTCCTCTCAGAGTTACTCGTAGTCCGCCACATTTATTCCCGGGATTCTCATGGTTACTCATACCGAGTTGAAAAACTCGGAACTCTTTACCCTGGACACCATTCGACTAAAAATTCAGTCTGGACTCCTACGGAAAAATGTTTTTTCCGAAAAAGAAAAAAATTATTTCTACTACTCCGACTTCAATTCGCTGAACGCTTGCCGAATACTCCGAAGCGTACGATATAATCCTGGCTGACCGGTGGGTAATCCCTCCGTTCTTTCCGCTCTCATTTCACTTTTTTTTAATAATTTTTTTTTGTTAACGAATCCCATTGGGGATTTTAAGGAGAGTTTCCGGGAAGCTGTTCGACGCGCTGCAAGCTTGAAGCCACCCGAAGTTCTCAAGCTTCGGCTGTAATACCCGCCGAATAAATTCGAGAGTGTGTTATAATAGTTGGTGTATTTATGTACCGATTAGAGCGTAGTCATTAGGATTATAGTAATCCCGAAGAGATAACACGGGTCTACGGACGCGGAGAGGAGAAATAGAGGGGAACCGGGAAATATACGTATTAACCCATGCTCGAGCTCGTGTAACTTTTCCGAGTTTCCGCGTTACAATACCCGGACTTGTCGGGAAAAGCTAAAGCGTCGGATAAGAATACACAGTGCGAGAGACGTTTGACGACAATTAAATGAGATAATACTTTTGAAAGTAGTCAGTACACAGTAGAATTATGCAATGGGAAGGATGGACAATTCTACAGGCTGCGTCAACTTCCGATTCGAACTCGCCGAGTAGCAAGTAGCCGACCGAGAAAGAGTAGCTCAGGACGATCCATGCGAATCCGTGCAAAGTTCATGCAGAAGAGAGAGCGAAAGAGGGAGAGCCAATCGCATTTCGTACGAGAGCGAGGCACTCACTTAAATTCGCCTCGGTGGATGTGCGGGGAGTTTCGAGGATTCGAATGAAAGCAAGTGTGCGGATCGAGTGAGAGCGTACCGTACATCCCGGCGAGTGAAGCAAAACCAACAAGAGGACATATATATATTTATATATATATATATCTATATATAAAACGCGAAGATGGTGGGAAGCTCGCAATACGGTCACGTAAACCGTGCACAAAGTGGCGAAGGAGTGAGACTACTGGGAACTGGTGAGGGAACAGAACCCTTCGAAGTTTCCTTCGACTCCGAGTTGGGTCCGCGAACCGCGACGATCGCTCGCTCGGCTATCTATCTCTGTACATGAGCACTATCCATGCGTGTGTGTGTGTGTATACGGGGCACTTCATGTCAAATGACCAGCCCATGTGTATCAGTCAGGTTGATTGTGTCCATTTTTTTAGTGCGATGTCGTTATTGTATTATCAACATGAGATCCCTTTATCGAGCAGTGCCTAAAACTTATTTTTAAAATTTTTTAATTGGAATTTTTTTAGATTCTTTAAAAAGCGTTTTCGGAATACCTTTTCAATATATATATATATATCTACACGTGAACACATGAATGACTGCGACAAGTAGAAAGGCATGTTATCCACGTCGTTTGATGCGTCAAATCGCAAGGGATGTGTCCCTTTCTTTCTGAGCATTATATACAAACACACACACATATGTATGTAAATCGACTGTTTTCTTAGAAATCGACATGAGTACATATGTACAGAGCAAGGACGGACTATTGCACGAGCAATTTCTCCTCGTTCACCGTGCATGACTCGGCGATGCAGTTGAAACGAACTTCGGGATATTTGAGATTGAGAAGGAGATAGAACGGCAGGGGAATGTTTATCTTCGATGGACCACGGGTGAATCATCATGTTTCGACGACGATCAATATCGATGAAACAATGATCTGCCTAAACTATGATGAACAACCTCAGGTGCGGCGCGGAGATACGGTTCGCCGGTTCCCTTGGGGTCAATGCCCTCCGTGGTTGCAACTTGGAGGGTCGACTATTGGACGGCAGAAATGAAGGAGAGGAATCTCGAGCGGTAGATCATTTTCCATACAATCTGAAGAGATTCATTATGAGAAAACATTGTGCACAAGATTAAAATGAAAGAACAAATACATTTTTCCAATAATTTTTATAAAGCACTTGAAGAAATGGTTAAAAAAAAAAAAATTGTTAACTTTTTTTTCTTCAATTGTATGAATAACGATAGGATAAATTGAGTTTTTATGGAGAAAAAAAGTGATAAATCAGGCCTGCATATAGGGTTCCATATTGGCTACTTTAATCCTAGACGATATACATCTTCTTTGTTTCCTTCTCCTCGGTTTTTTCTTTTATCTTCCAATTTTTACTGCCGCAATAATAACGACGGGTAAACTCTCGCGACGATTATCGTAGCGAGTTGTTCGATTCGTAAACGACGCGGAACGATTACCGGTTTACGATTCAGCCGTATCGGCCGTAGACGATCGTTGAATAGGTGAGGAGAGCCGAACGGCGAAACGGCGAATGGGGAAAGAGAGCGCAACGATAATCGAGATTTGCTGCATCGGAAATCGCTGAACCACCCTTCCCTCCTTCATCCCCCTCGCGGATCGTGTCCCGCGAGTATCGTGCCAGGTTGGAAGGATTTTCCCGACCTCGGGACAGAGGCTAAGTGAGAGCGGGACAATCGCCGTTTCGACGCCAGCCGGCACGTCTCTTGCTCGCCATCGCTTTCAGCACGATCCCGCGATATCCGTTTCTGAGCTTTCGTTCCATCGACACTTTTTTTCTTCCCTCCTCCCTTTCCTATTTCTCCCTCTAGCTGTTCCGGGTTTCTACGTCCGTCGTCTCCGTTACTCTGCATAGTTCCTTTATCGCCGTCGTAAACGAGGAAGCTCCCTCGCAACCCCCTCTCACCATCCCACCCAACCACCTCGATTAACGTCCCTCGGCGGTAATCGGCGATCCTCGTCGTAAAGAAAAACGAAACGATCGAACTAAATGGGAAGGGTGACTATCAATAATCGAATACACTGAATATTATTATCGGTACCATAATCGCCCCGGATGCAGCACCGGATATTTGAATTTCCGAAAGAGAAAGAAATAGCTCGGGCGAAGATGGAAATAAAATTCAGCAGAGAGCGAAAAAGATTTGAACGTTTAAGAACTTTTTTTGCCGACAGATGGTGACAATTATTTTCTTGTTGATTGACTAGAAACAATTTTTAAACCTATTTTACCGTGTAGGATTTCGTTTTCATTTTATCTGCGTATTTATTTATCGAAGTAATTGCACGAGATATTGTCATTGGTGTGGTTGTCGTTGCTGTGTCTATTTTATTTGTTAGAATTTAATATCCATTTTATTTACGTATTCATTTATTTGTTTTGTACTCACCACCGAGAGGCCTTTTTCTATGAGGAGACACAGGACGACCGGCACCGTCGAGTCTGGAAGAATGAAAAAAAAAGAAAAATAGAATTACTACGGGACGCTTCGGTGAACAATTTTTATTAGCTTTTTCCCCGAGCACACGTCCGGCGAAGTCTCCGAGAAAACTGCGGAAGAAACTTTTAGGCTATTTTTTTACGTCCTCGACTCTTTCCTCGTCATTGTCGGGCTTTTCCGTCAGAGTCGTGGACGGTGCCAGAGTCAATCTGGAATAATATTTTAATTAGGCAAAGCCGGGCCGCGTGTGTGCTCGCGGAAGTGGAGACTAGAAGAAGAGGAAGTAAAAGGGAAAGAGGAATGACGACAGACAGAGAGAGTGCGAGACCGGCGTCGAGAGTCGGTGCTCGAGGTTTTACGGTGGGAAAAATCGGGTGGACTCTGTCATAGGGAAAATGGGTTAAGCGGTGTACACACTAACCCAAAGCGCAGACGGGGGCAGGGTTAAAAAAAACAACGAATAGGAGAGAAAAGGAAGGAGGGTGGGCAAGGTGTACCAATTAGTCACAATTAGCCTGTGTGCGGAGCAACGACATCTGCGGGGACAAAAAATAATAATAAGAAAAAAAAACCCACTAGAAAAATTCCTTCGCGATCCAAACGTCGAAAAATCGAAAAAGCGATTATCGAAGTAACTAGCCTGCCGCTACTGTCTTATTACACCTGCCCGGGTCTGCGAGAGCTTTGCGTCAAAGCTTCGTTAAAAAACACTCAACAGTACGTGCAACAAACAAACAAAAACCACCTGCCATAGAAAAAGATCGATAAGATTACATAAAACAAAAAAAACGTGAAAAAGACTTTATGAATTTCGATCAAAAAGCGATAAACGGGAACGCGAGGTCGATTTCAGCTTTTATGTTCTGTCTCCGTCCTGTGCCTCCGCTCGTTTTGTAAATAAAAGGGATATAACATGACGAACAGATCTGCCTGGGATGGAGTGAATTTGAAAAAAAAAGGCAAAAAAAAAACAAACGAAAAAAAAGATCCCTCACAGTTAGTTCCGGTAACGAAACTCGACCGTGATGTAGCAAGCACGTATTGTTTCCTGCGGATGCGTGCGATCGGGTATACGCGGCCCCTCTTCCGCCGTCGTGCTCGTATGCACGCTCCGGAATACTCGAGCTCGATCACTACGGGGTCGCCAACATCCGCGAAACGATTTTCATCGAGTGAACGAACAGGGAGCGATGCCGGAGTGATCGGACTCCACCACCGACACAAAACTCGCCAGCGCGGGCCCGTCAGAGTGCAATCAACAAAACGCTTGGGTACTCCAACATTGCATGAACAGCTGCCGGGCGTCGCTACATGGTACTGATCAAAGAAACTTTTCCACAGCATCGTTAACGCTGGTCTGGTCGGGCTACTATTCGTACCGAAAATATATTCGTTGCCGTGCATGGGCAACATGACAAATTACTTTGGAAACGCGGAGTATTTTACCGCGGCGAATGCTTACGGCTATTGATCGAACGAACATTTACTTTCGATAGGTTTTCTTCTTGAAAAAAAAAAAAAAAGAAAAAAACAAATTGGACTAATTTCTCCCTGCAGCATTATCTTCGCTGTATTCAGTATTCATTAATATATAACATATTCCACCTGATCATAATCTGAGTCATTTTGTACGCAATATATTAATGACCATCAATCAAATTAAATGTGTCAAGAGTCTGGCGAAAACTGTACTTAATAATGGTAAATGTTTGCGGGAATTTACGCAGATTACTAATTAATAACGATCGTTTGCACGATATTGACTATTTACTAAATTTTCTCAAACACAGGTTTATGACGGGTACAAGAACGTTGGTACTGGAGAGTTATTTATCATTGATCGAGTGCCGCTATCGTTTCATTCTGACGCGACTCGTTCTGACCTATCGTAAATAAATTGGAAACGCGACTATCGAATCAAAATCGCGATTGAATCAATCTCTTTTAAGCGGATACATAATGACATAGCACGGACCTTCGAACCACTCGAATCATTACATCGTACCATGTATTTTTTTTTTTGTTTACTTATCTGTATTCATGTAAATAATTCTTAATCCGACTGGGCTGGAACTAAAGGTGTAAAAAATAAAATAAAATAAAAAAAAACAGCACAAAGAGGGCGGATAAAACGCTATTGAACTCAGAGACCAGTGCTCGTGTGATCCGGCCATTGGAAATCCCAATTAGCAGGGTGAGCCAGACGCACCGAAAAATCGCGATATTTCATAGCTGTCCGGCATCGAAATAATGGAAACAAATGAATACTCATATTTGTATGAAAATCCAACTTTCCGACTGTGCTAGCTTTATATAATTCCTCGGGCCGGAGGCATGACAAAGTGCATAGAAGCCGGCGGGAGAGTGGGACAGAGAGATATGAACAGCATGCAGGTTAAGCGGGGTAGGGTGAAAAACGTTGTAGGGGATAACTCGCCGTGCACTAAAATCTGCTTGATGTCGTACACCGCAGAGAACTAATCGAAATGAATGAAGCTACCATGTACAGACCCTTTTTTTCCTACATCCCTTTTTTGTACACGACTTTTTCGACGTAACGTTTTTACATACGGGGTTGTTATTAAATTTTGCACTTATTTTCTATGTTGCATAACCGTTTTTTATAACCTTTTGTGGATCTTTTTTCATTCCTGCAAAAAGCTCCCAAGTCATTTTTTTTCTGTCATAGAACTTTTACCCTCCAAGAACTCTGCGAATTCTTTGAAGGATTTTTTTTTCTACGCATATTAATCTTTATAATATTCCCCAGACTCTTTCAATGCTATACAAAATTTTTTACAGACGAAGTAGTTATTCAATTTTGCACTTAGGTTCTAACTTGCATAATCGTTTTTTATCGTTCGCGCTTTTTTTCGTTTGTATAAAAAAAGTTCTTAAGTAAAGTTTTTTCGGTTATAAGATTTCGCTCTCCGACAATTCTCGCGGATCAATCTTCATAAGATTCTTCGTTCGTTTTCGATGTTACGCAATGTTTATTTTAAGTTTCCGTTATTATTAATAACTGTCCCTTCCACGGATAAAATTATGTTCAGCAGAATATCTCAAGACCTATCGAAAGTGATCATCGCAATGCATTATTTGCAACGAGTCACCGTCGATCCACGAGACAATTAGACCCGCGAATCGTTATTTTTATCATGAAACATTTCGTAATATCGGAGGAAATATTTTGAGAAGCAGAAATAATGTTAGAGCTTTTCACGTGGCATCGTACGATGCGACGACTCGCTTTATATATGGAATATTTTTATCCGCGAAACCTTCACAAATTCCGTCAATCTTATTTGAGGCACAATAATTTTATTATTAAATTACCGAGCATTTTTGCTTTTATAAGAAGCCCTGCGGGATATTAATAATTTTCTTCCACTTTACAACAAAACGCATACTTTGTTCCGAATCAAATTTCTTTTTTTTGCAATCCTATCTATAAAGTCTTACACTGACATTATTTCCTCGACGCTGACGCCGTCGTTGGATTTCGTCGACTAATTAAAAGGTTTATCCGCGGATAATCCGTGAATCCGAATTCAGCGGGAATGCTCTATTAATCATTTGACACTGGTCCGCCCGGTTGTATATCGCAGGGAGTTTTAGGATCCGATTACCGCTGTCGTGGTAGGAAAGGGTCGACGCTGACGCGTGCAAAGCTTACAATTAGCGCTCGCCGTTCGCGATAATATTTCCTCCCTCTTGGGCCATCTCTCCGCTATAATTGCCGGCTCGCCCGTCGGTGAGTCCGAATAAGCCGTGGCTGTAACGGGACGGGGAGGAAGGAGATGACTTTTTGAAATTCCAATGAGAGAACTCCCGAACCGAGATACCGAGCGGCCGTTCGGTAGGACGTAAGAGTAATCGTTTTACCTCCCCCTTGCTATCTTCTACACTGGCACTCGTTCACCGTTTCTTACCGGGCGCCAGGCCTCTAATTAAGTGGCTTCTTTTATGCGCTCTAAGTAGCTTCGCGTAGCTTTGGGCAAAACGAACTGGACGATGTGATACGAACTCCAGACCGGGTAAAAGGGTTCGAAGAGTCGAACAAAAAATGAGATATAAAAAGATTGAGCAGAGTTCGTCATGGCGATAAGTCTCAGCCTCAGCTCTTACGTAGACTCTACCTACGTTCGTTTCAGAAGACCTTCGTACTCTTGTTGTGACTACAAAAAAAAGGTTATATCGATGGAGGTTTAAGTTTGATTTTGATACTAAAAGTAGTGCAGCATCCGATAGGTCCGACGGATAACTTGATGGTATTTCATTTGACATCGACCGAACAATTGAATAGACGAGTCAAGTAGAAGGGATGATGAAATCTTCATCACGTTTCCTCCATAATTCGATAAAAGAAAAATCTCTGTCAGAGTCGTTGGACGCGAAGATGAAACGTGATATCCAACAAAGAAATCGGATTTCTTGGGGAATAGCAGTTAAGGTAAAATGACTACAAGTAAAAAGGGTTACGTCGGGGCCGGAACTCGAGCGGTGGAAAACACAATGGCCGGAGATAGAGGAAAGGATTATGAGGGCATGATAAAAGGAAGTCTATGAAGGGCCGAGGGTGCGAATGCAGTCGTGTCGCCTAGAAGAAAGGGTCAGAGAGGACGACTAGAAATTCTGTTCAAACAACGCTCATGCTTGAATTCGCGATGGAACGAGGAAGATACCGATCGGGGGGGTCAAAGGGAAGACGGAAACCTTGCTTCTGCATCGCAAAGATACGAAGCAAGGAAATTGGAGGATCAACCAGGAAAAATAAAATTTTCCTGGCAGTAACTAAAGGAAAATTCATTACAAAAATAATATTAATTGTGGGACAATTGAAACAATAACTTAAAAAAAGTAATGATAAATTTGATAAAATTTGGTATTCACTCTTGGAAAAAAGTCTTTCGTGCGTGATGGATTGTGGTAATTTTCAGGCAAGACCGGTAGAAAAGTTCGCGTGAGGTGAACTGAATTGACGAGCCACGGTGCAAAGAAAAAATGGATAGAAATTATCATAACTTTGACTAAAAGAAAATTATTTGCTCAAACGTTATTCATTCTTGGGCAGGTCGAACAACGATGAGAACAAAAACTGAATTTAAGAAAAATTAAAAAATTAGCCATTCTTATTGAAAAAATAGATTTTCGCACATGAAGGATCGGGTAGGATTTTGAGCTCAAGGCCGATAGAACTTCGGAGCGCGCATGAGGTGAATTAAATGTATGAATATATCGTCGGAAAGCGAGAGAAGGAGAGTGACGCGTTGAAGACTCGAATAAACCGAATGAAAGGAAGTCCGAAGGAAGTTAGCGAATGAATGAATGAATGGAAAGCAGGCACGGTGGTGCCACGAGAGGGGGAAATGCACACCGAACCGTAAGGTCGAGCCGCACTTACGAATAATTACTAGTACTAATTAAAGAGGTTTCTGAAGGGTTTACTCTCTCGTCAGTGCGAAGCCTTGATAAGATCCCCTTTTCACTGCTCGACTTGCGGATATAAAAATCCTACCCCGTATCTCGCCGTGTCGCAATGTTCGTGACGGCCGCTATGCTTCGGTCCCGCGCCTAGCGAGGTCGAAGTTTCTCGTGTGCACACGCATCGTTAATACCAAGCTCCCGAGCGTTTTTGAAGCACCACTTTGCGTACGAATGAGAACCGAGTCTTCTGGAAATTATCGAGAGAAAACCTCGAGTGCCGCGCGAACCTCAAAACGGAACGTAAACGACGAGAGGTTTAATCTGTGGGATTAGAGTTTAAATATTGCTGTTGTTGTGTCTTTTTAGTAGCCCTTGCAATGTGTCTAATATCGTCTCGACCGGTCATTGGCCTTGACAATTAATTTTAGAAAAATCCAAGAAAGCGTTATTATCAACGTTATTGGACAATCGCATTCCCTTTTGATTTCGCGATCTCATATTTCGATGCTAAATAGCAGAAAACGGAATGAAGCACGGAGTAAATGGTAAAATATGTCACGGAATAAACAACAACGTAAACCGCACATTAGCCTACGAAATGATATCGACATTTCGTACGCAAAAATCTAGTCGGGTATTAGCTCCGAATTCCAAATTTCGTCGCATATTTATTGTCTACAAACACCATAACAATTTTTTTTTTCGAAAAACCCATCTGCTCCGTCACAAAGACTCCCATGTATTGCAAAATCGCATCTTGAATTGTCGGAGGGTAATCGTACAGCTGTGCTCAGTTTTAACTATCGTTCGGAATTTCATACGACTCGTGAAGAACCAGTCAGAGGGAAATTTTCAACTAACGATAGACCGAGCTGGAGAATGCGCGACGAAGAGTACAAAAAGAAAAAAAAAACAAGAAGCCGGAGCCCGAAAGCGAGACAAACGAGTAGACGGACAGGCTAACGGCTAACTAACCAGCGTGCGGAGCATCGACGATATTGGACGCTGCTCTCAAACCCTTTCTTCTCTTTTATTGTATTTTTCCCCTCTCCCTTTGTCGTTTCCCGTTCACTCATTCCCTGCGTGGAAACTCGCTGCCACCATCGCGCTTCGACCGGCGGAATTTTCGGCTTAGCGGCCTTTTATCACCGTGATAGCTTCAGACGTGACTGTTCCGTGGGAAAAAAGGGCAACAAAGTTCTGCAGAGGTTGGGGGGAGTGGGGGGCGTTACACAGAACCGTACAGAGAAGAAACGACAAAGGTAACGATATAGCAACAGCCGGAGAAAAATACAGTAATCGCGACTCGATGGCCACGCGGAAAATCTATTTTTATCCGGAAGGGCGGCACAGAGGAGACAAGGGATAAAGTCCCCCCCTCTCTCCCTCGCGGCTCCCATCGCTGGCCGCCAGCAGTGGCACGTTAATTTCGTACTTTACGACGCGAACGCGTTCGACGATACTCGAGTTTTCGAATTGCCGCGAACGAGCGAGAGGAAAAAAGAAGCGAAACGAGAGAAGGGACGGAAGTGGACTATAGAGGGAGGGAAAGAGATCGAGAGGGTGAGTCATCATTTTATGGGGAAAACGTTTCGAAGCCCTCGGACCACGCGGTGGCCATCCCATTCGGCGTACGTTCGCTCGTATACATTCACATACATACACACACATATATATATGTATATATATATGTCTATCTAACACTCGACAAGTTCGAATTCGAACTCTCTCTCTGACTCTGGCACTTGCTCTCGGTGCAACCATTTTCATCTCTATTCATCTCCCGTTGAACCCGGAGCTTATAGGTATAGAGGGAGAGCCCTCTCGCTGGTGTGTCTCTCGTTAAGCCGCGAAACGTCAAACGGACCGGTCGTTTTCACGAATTTCACTCTCCTATCAAGGCCCCTTCATAGCTACAACACTGTTGGGCTCGACGTACGCACGGTAAAACTCGAACTGGCTCTCTGCTCTCCACACTTTTCTTCGCGATTTATATTTTTTCGGGGATTAAGAAAAAAAAAATCGAAAAGATAAATTTGGAAGGGCAAGCATTTTTTTTCTTACCACCACAAATGTGTGTACACTCGATAGAGAGACAGCAAAGTATATTGTGCCGCGGCGGCGGATTTTTTTTCTGCTGCTCCGGAATAATTTTACCGACGGTAGCAAAAGCTTTTTTTATATCGCGACGCCAAATTATTAGCGACGCGGCGTTTTTTCAGTGTAAGCGTAGAGCCATTTTTCTACGTGTACACGTACCCTCCAAGCGGTGGTTTCGGTAAATTTGAAGAAAATTCTCGTTTGCTGGTTTGATCGCTTTTAGGGGCGGGGGTTGAAAAGATTATTCGCCGAGAAAAGGGTTTCGCGCAGCTTGAGGAGCGGAAGGGGGCCTCTCGTCGAAAACGTTATTAGCTCGTTAGCCAGGTCGTGCCGCATGGAGGGATATCGCACTCCAAAGAACACGCCGTCGAGGGATGCGAATGCCGACGCGAAAGAGGATTCAGAAAAGAGTTTTATTACGTTCTCTTCTCGGCGTTTTATAGCAGCGAATACTACACGGGCTGCAATGATGTCTATATATATGACGCTTATACGAACGGGTTTTATCTGCCTAGATAATAGCGCGCTAACCTGCTGTCTGGTGCATGTTGCTCTTTCGACGAATAACATAGCCCGATTATTATCCTCGTGACAAATTGTAATGTCCGGATGGGTGTGTGTACGTGTATCAAAATTGAAGAAAGAAAAAATCCGGCGAAAAGAACACAAAGCCCCGTTAGTGGAGATTGATGAAACCCGCGCAACGCTGTGACTATAATCAAGAATTTATAACTCTCACGCCCGACGTTAATCTCCGTCGGAGAACGGGCTAAAAAAAAAGAAAAGAAAAAACGGTAGGGTATTGAATTAATATAGAACGAAGAAATCGTGTTGGCGACATTGGTGCAAAGCGATTTACAATTTTTTCTCTCTTTCAATCTCTGTGAGGAGAATACATTTTTTAGCTCGAACGCCGAGTGAATCAGACAAGAATTTCCTAAGATTCAAGACGTATTTTGGACGATCTTGCCGCGAATCATATTTCCTATTTCACTCAAAGAATAAAACCTGGAAATTACCATCCCTAAAGATTCTCCCAAAAAGTATAAAACTTCCAGTGACTGATCGCACCGAATCTCGACCAGAATTCCAATACGAGATTTTCGTTCCTGAACTCCAAACTTCCCTCGACGATAGTTTCATCCGTTCACCTTGAAGCCAAAGAGCGCGCTCTTTTGCGGGACAGTACAGGACACGTATACCGCATGCAGGACATCTTCCGCAACGTACCTTACATACTACACATAGACACTCGCATTTATATCCATATGTACCTACAATTTATGTCGATGTATATGCACAGCTATACACTCACATACGGAGAGGCACACGTTGCTCGCCATCGGTAACAGTAACAGTGGAGCTTGCACGGGGACCGTCGAAAGCTCTGGAGAACGAGGGCACGGTAGGGACGTGTCGGAAAGATAGAGCAGCGGTTCATGCGGAGGAACGTGAGTAGGCAGCAAGCAAGCAAGCAAAGGGTTGCAGTTTCGCCTCGGTCGTTGGGTAGGGAAACGTAGAACGACCGTGTCGTCGTATAAATTAGTTAATCCGAGGGAACCGGAGAATCGCAGAGCGGGACTGGTGCGGCGGTACGAGCGAATGGGGGATGGAAAATGTGAGGCGCAGCCGAGTCGAAGAGGGAAAGCAAAGATATATCCGGATGGGGAAGAGAAGAAGGTACGGCGCGTGAGAGTGTCGCCGTGAGCTCTCGGTAGCGGCGCACGAGACGACGCGGTCGTTCCCAATGCCCGGCGACGAGTAATCGAATTAAGGGCGTGATTGCATCCGCGAAGGGACGATGTGCAGCTGCGCGTCCTAATACGTAACGTAATACGCGGGTGGTAGCTAACGGGACGAGAAGTTTAAAGCGGGAATAGCGCAGGAGGACGAGCGTAGGGAGGTGAGGAGGAAACAGTTGATGTATCTTTGCGGGGACCGACGAGCACAGCCGCCGAGGTTGTAAATCGCGGCGGGACACATTTATAACCGATATCGACACACCATCGAGAGGGCGGCCGAACAGCATACGGATATACGCCGAATTTACTGTAATTCACGGTTCCGCGGAACTCGAAACCGCGGGAATTAAGTTTGCGGCAAGTTCGTTGGGTAGTTTCGCCGAAGTCGGAAGTGTGAGAGACGATGGACTTGGAGGCCTCGGAAATTATAATCATAATGGTAATGTAAATAAATATATTTGGGAGAATATTATTATTGTTATTATTATTATTATTTTTGTTGTTGGTCTTTACTAATAATAAGCAAGAAATATGCAGAGGGAAGGTTTAGGATTTTATATGTCGTCTTATTTTTTTTTTTCGCTTAAGAAGAATTGATTAATCATGAATTCTCGTGAGGCTTACGCATGCTCGTATCCCTAACTCCCCGAAGTTTTTTACCGCGAAAAGTAATCTCGGCGGCGGCACGAGGGCGAGTGCCGAAGCTCCGAGCAAAAATTGTTGCGCGACCTCGGTTGTGTGGCTCACGATAAAAAAAAATGAGAAGATACATCGTACGACACGGGATACGGGAAAGTTGGAGGAGATGGAGGGAGATACAGAAGAGAGGAGCGGCGAGGGAGGACGAAGAAGGAATAAAGGAAGAATATCTAAAATATTACAGCTTTTAACCGTAGTTCACGCTTGAACGTTCGTTCTCCGCAGGTACGAAACGGCGCCGGGGAGATTTCTCGGGTCAAACTTTGTCGTAAATTGCACCCCGAAAACGGCTTCTTCAAGAAAAAGAACTACGAATCGATGAGCGCATGATTAATTTTCTAAAAAAAAAAAAAATATAACTAATTCTAAATAATTTTTGTCGGAAAAATTACGTTATATTAATTTCCAATATTCTCAAACTGATGCATTAGCTCGCTGAAATTATATTAGTCGCACCGCTGATAAGGCAGAAGAAAATTTCTCGTTCCGAGAACCGAATATCGACCAGATCCTAATAATGTTTTTTCCATCCTGACGGTCCTCTCTCCATCGCACAACCCCTTCAACTGAGTCGGGAGGACCCTCGTAGGACGATCGCGAATTCCGCATCATCGCAGCGAAGTGTTATTGGATTTTTTTTTAGGGCCGATAAAGACACCTGAGGAAAAACGACTTCCTCATATGGAAAAGAGTAACCCCGCAAGAGAGCATCGGGAAGATCTACTTCGGTACATGAGAGTCTAAGCCGGGTGGAGAATGAGAAACGAGGATGATAAATTCGAAATTAAATTAGGGAACAAGCGCCCTATAAACCAGGGTCGGATGACTCTTGTCATCGAGATCTCGTCTCGAGGTTCACATTCGGCGGGTGTCGGAATCGATGGAATCGAATTATTTCTAGGAGGCGAAGCTAAAAAAAGCTACGAGGGTGGGAAAAAAGAAATAATAATAATAATAATCATAAAAAAGAAGAGACCTTTGACGGGGCGATGGTGTTCCAGAGAGAACCACCCTTAATACCCTATCGACGGAAATGGCGTGAGCAGACTAGATGAATCTAGAGTCGTGGAATAGACCCTGCCTCTCAAGAAATCGGACGGACGTAACAGGCACCGAGGAAGACCGGGGATATCGGATATTAACGGAATCGTTCTACCAAATGCCCGATTGTTTCTGGTGAAATTCCACACGGTCACGAACTATGGTTGCCCGAATCTAACCCTCTTTTCAATCAAAAGATCAACGAGCCGGACGATCTTGACCTCGTCAATACTAGATGGTATTTTTCCTGGTCTGTTAAATTATGAACTTCGTCTACAGGTCAAAGTTTGAAATTAAGTAAATACATTTTATTTCCTCGGAAAGACGGTTTCTTTTTTGTCAACTGAAATGTATACAGTCGTTCGTCGGGCTGCTTGGAAATTGTGCAAATTTTATAATGCATTTATTATTGTTATTTTTTTTTTTTTTGCAGAATCCGGAGAGAGCGTGGAGAATCACTTAGTATAAAACGAAATGAAAAGAAATTCACTTTACTAGAAAGTACCATGTGCTTCTTGTAGAACGAATCTGCTATAATGGAAGAAAAGCTTTCAATTCGAGCGGGACATCGGGAAGAAATATTGTTGTCTTTCGCTGTCTGTAAGAGGGTTTCCCGCCATTGAGATAGTCCGGTTAATGAATTTCCGGGAAATACTGATGATTCAAATGAGTAATACCCGAATGGAAAAATACCACGCGGGACAGCGTCGATAAAAATTTATGCGGAACAAAAATAATACTCACAGGCAATCAGGAGAATCGAGGGATGCTCCTCCCCGCCGTCGTTCATTCCACTGAGAAAAGTGAACCATTGTATCGGATCCACCCTGATTCCGTATCTGCGACAGAGAAATTAACAGTGGAAGGTAAACACTAATAACATAAAGAAGTCGGGCGAAAACATTAATTAAAATGCAGTCCGGTAGGGTTAATAATAAGAAACATAAAAATAATATTTAGCCAATAATCTATCCAAGTCTTTCTCATTTTCTGCGAAACCGCTTCTACATAAGCTACAAAAGTATTGAACTTTAGCTTCTGAAGATTAAAGGATAAAATCCCAAAATAAAAAAAGTTGAAATTTCTGGTCACTCACGACGTTTTTTTTTCTGCTCCACGCGTAAAACCACATTTTGCAGTAACTCGACGAATTGAAAAAATTTTTTTTGTAATATTCTGTAAATGGACGAAACGCTTACGTGAGAGCATCGGTGTGCACGCGAATGGCTTATAGAAAATTCTACTAAAGCCAAACAAAAAATCCACGAGAAAATCTCTCAATTTTAAATAACTCGACGAAAAATTAAAACAAAAAATACACACACATTAAAGTTCGCTTCGAGGTTTGCAAGCAGTTCAGCGAGGATTACGCAAAGGATTTTCCAGCGAGACGAACATCGCGTAGGGATAAGCACACGCCTATTATAGTCCAGTGCGTGGTTCTGCTCGCTGAGACTTGAAAAAAAATGGGAGAGAAAAAACTGGTCAAGTCCGTCACGAACCGATCCTTTGCCTTTGCCTCGTCTCCCAGTTCATTGTTCCATGGCTCTTCGGCCCCACTTCGGTAAATAATAAACGCCACTCCGCGAGCGTGTCTCGGTATACTGAAATATAAAAAGTTGGGGTGGAAGAGTTGAGAGGGAAACCTCTCGTCGCCCCGGAAAACCCTTCAGGTTGTCCGCGCGTCGTTGCAGCCAAGTTTCTGCCGCTTCCCCCTTCCGCCCCTTTGTCTTTGTCGCGAGAAAGAAAGAATGACCCTCAAGAAGTGTAGAGAGTTTGGCGGAGTTAGGTAAAAGTGTAGCCTATAGTAGCGCTATAAGGAATAGTCAGACTTGCCGGTGTGCGAAGTAGTTATGGTCCGCGCCGGTCAGACGTATATTTTTATCTTTCCTCTATTCACCCTTCTCAGCGTCGGTCTGCTCTACATAAATTCGTACATTCTACATAAATGCACTTATTATACGTTTACAATTTGTAAACATGTCGGAAGACAAGCCTACTCTTTAATCGAATAATTAAGAAACAATAAAAAAATTTTAATACGAACTAAATTAATTTCATTAATTTTTATATCTTCTTTGTTTTCCGGTCAACAATGCATGCTAAAATAATTTGTACCTCGACGGACATAAATTATTTCGCTGTCACGTAAGAGATGCCTCGAATCGGTTGGCCAATTAAATAATTAAAAAGGAAAGAAGAATGATAAAAAAGATTTGAACGAAGAAAAAAAAGCCACCGAACGATGTCCCTTTTTTCACGCGGAATTTAAAGCAAGACAGGCCTTGCCAGGCACGCATCGGATCCCACTGTAGTTGTCGGACGGGACAGTTTTTATTACTTAAATACGGATCGTCACCGTTTTATTTCGTCAGTTATTATATTATATCATTATAGTATATTAACGACTGTACAGCGAAATGTGTACATAAAATCCAGGGACAGGTTTATTTATTATTACAGCAATTTGAAGAACTCGACGGTCGTCGTGACATTTTACGGCGATGAATAAAATGTAGGACGCCAGGAATTAAAAATAATTCAAATTAAATTTCAATTAAAAATAATTTCGTGAGATCGCAATAAAAAGTTTCGTAAATATTATGTTCTTCACTAAGCGAATAAACTTCGTTTGCACGATCATAAAATTAACAAGTGAAGAATTGTGAACGTTTGTGGACAATAAGATGTTGTAAATGTACAAGTTTATTTCCGTACGTTCTGCAAGTTCAGTTAGATTTCCGAACTCTCGAAAATTTTCATGAATAATGGAAAATTATCAGAAAGCTAACATCCCAGTCCCAGTATGATTCAGCGCGACAAAAAATGTTCAATTTCTTCCGATATTTTTAAATACGCTCTAGCCTATTAATAATGCCTATCCTTCGAATAATAAAGGAAAGAATATTCAATAGAAAAAAAACTTCTCTCGTTCTTTAATCCGCGTGGAATCAAAGACGAGAATATTTCAATGAGAGGATCGGAAGAAAACGAGTAAAAACTGTCTGATGGGGAAAGAATGCCTCGGCTCAGTGCATAAATTATGACTACATCACGAAACTCTTCTGTCCCTGTCTCACTTCCGTGCCGAAACCGATCGACGACATTCGGTAAAAGTTTCCGGGTGGCTTGCCTGGCGAGGAACGGAGAAAGCGACCCCGCAAACTTTCGATTCCTTCCGTCCTTCCACCTTCTTCTCTACGTCGCTATCGCTCTTATACCTCGTGCGAACGACGGACTTTACCGTCGCGGCCAACTTTTTTGTCAGACGTCCGATTAATCGAGCTCTCTCAAACTTTCATGATATTCTTTTATATATATATATATATATATATTATATATACATATATATATATATGTATATAAATCTTTCGTTCCGGTTTCTTTTTTCCGCGATTTTTTCATCATTCTCTTCGTTTCTTTCTGTCTCTCTATCTGCGACGCTCGAATCTCTTCCAGTTTTTCGCTCACCGAACGAGGCGTCGCCCGAGCGACCGTCGAGACGAAAAAAATTCATCTCGATCTTTTTTCTCCCGCTCTCGCGTTTTATCTTCGATTCGGAATTGTTAACTCTCCCTCTCACTTGCAATTCGAACATTTCGCTCGATTAATCCTCGATCGGATTCTTTGGGACTGTTCTATCTTTTTCGCTCCCTTCCATGCCTCGTTCACTTCACGATTATCACGTCTACTTTTCGACGTCTATCTCGTTCCGATTTATCTCTCGTCTGGTTTCCAACCAAATCACCACCAGCCCCCCCCCCCCTCCCTTCCCCCAATTGCGCTGTGCATATCGCCATTGGACTTCCAGGCTATCCGCCCTTCGCCTACCGAAGGGCGAATAGCCTGGACGAAAATTGGGTCACGTTCGAGACTGACTCTGTGCCGATGAATTATATATGATGGATGGTCGGGGCGGGCGAAAAATAGTTGTGACGCGGACATGTATCGGAGAGATATTCGAACTTGCGTTTTTAATAACAGCGGCGATGGATTTTCGAATTGCAGACATCCAAATAACCCGAAGTTTCAGATTCGTTGATGATTTTGTGTCTAGACGGAAAAAGATGATGTCCTAAATTATCGTTTTTCGAATAATTATTTGGTGAGGGGGAGCGGGGAAAGATGGAACTTCCGAGGCAAAATGGACTACCCTTAGTGTTTCTGGGGGACGGAACAATTTCATTGGAAATTGACCGTTATGCCCCGGTCTCTGCTGCGTTATAGAGAAAATCGAAAATATGCTTGTAAACTTTGCAGAGGCTTGTCGAGCAATGCTAAAATATCTAAGTTCAAAATATTGGTTGAATACTTAAACAAATTATCGAGCATTTTTTTTAATAATAGTTTAAAGCTTCATTAACGTGGTGCAGAATAAAAAATGATCTTTGAGTATGTAAATCGATCTCTATTACGGTTTGTTAATGGATTGATGGGACGAACGGAATTTAAATTTATTGAATAAAAATTCCACAAAAGACACTTTTTGTAACACAAAAACTAATGTAAAAAATTGTCATCTATTCTTGAGTGCATCGTGCAATCCAACAAAGTCAGTAACACGCGACTACCCATTATCAATTCACCTTTGAACGGTAGACGGATCGGAACATCGCGAATACAGTCAGCGACTTCCAGTGTGACAAAAATAACGTCAATATCACGTCGCCCGTCAACGTTCAAATATAACGTCGATACGCTAACCCACCTTTTGATATAACTCGACGTTCGTAGTCCTGTCTCCTCATATTTCCTTTTTTGCAGATAAAAAGTAATTAACAGAGGTTTACCCGTTCGAGCATTTTTTCCATCCATGCCAATAACTCCCGGACATGTGACGAGGACGAAACGAAAAAAACAGTCCAATCAGCGCTCCACTGATTTCCGTCCCTCATCGCCGATCGACCGTAATTCTGCGATCGTAACGAAGCTCGTCACGTTGCTAATTAATTTGGAGAACTAGCTTCAACGAGCCGGAAACCCCATAGACAATTTTTTTTTTATAAAAAAAAAAAATTTAACACTCGCATCCCCAATCCCTTAGACTGGAAAGCTCGCACGCGCCCCTCGTTCTTCGCAAAGCTTCCCGCAGCTTTGGTGGTGCGGAGAACGTAGGCAATTACCGGAAGCGAGCGCGCGCCCGAGAAACTCTTCGCGAGCCCCACCGCCGGTTCCGTCGAAACTTTTACCCTTACTTAACGAACGCGATAAATTTTTGTTACACCCCCGACCGACGCGAGAGTCCGGAGAGGGGATTTTACAGGGGCGATAAAAATCTCGTTGAAAATTATTCATGATCCCGTAGAGGCATAGGGGTAAGAAAAAGGGGAGAAGGGGTCGGGTGAAGATGAAGAGCGCACGCCGCGTTGGGCCAAAGGGAAGAAATGGGCAATAGCTGCTACACGGTAACAGGAGGGGTGAAGATCGGTCGGGGATTCGGGGACGTCGGATTTCTCTAAATAACTCAGTGGCACACTTTCCATCACTTTCATCCCGCAGGTGTGTAACTTTAGCATTTAATTTTTGAGACTTCTGCAGAGGGAATAAAAATATAAGTTGAAGAACGAGGACGAAACGACCCGAGCATGAACAAAATTTAGGAGATATGAACTCGAGGTATTGTTTGTTATGTAGCAAAAGTCTTTTTTTTACCAAAGCGTAATCTGCTAGAGATCGAAATTCGGACTCAGGATTTATCCAAACATTGTTGGAAAGAGAATTTAATGATTATTGATAGATCATTTTTTAATTCACGAAGCTATGGTTATTGGACTTGATCTCTATTTCTTAGTTATGAAGTCAAGTTCCGAGTTTTTGTAAATTTCAAAAAGTGTTGCGTAAACCGATAATTTTGTTTCGCCAAAAATAAAAATTTAACTATAACTTAAAACATTCGTAAAAAAATCTGCCTGACCGTGATTTTTGTTCAATCTTTTTGTACTTTGCTCCACGTTACGTCGTAGGGTTAACGAAACAAATACATACCGAGCTATGGGAACCGTATGCTTCAACTTTTTTCCTCCTTTTAATATCGTATCGTTTAGCTCACACGTTGGTCGCCACATAACGCAATTAAGCTGGGAAAGAGAGCAACTGTGCACCGCGGCCACGTACGATGAGGTGGTCTTTTCTCATTTTCCACTTTCCCTCAGGGGATAAACTGCAGCATCTCCCTTCACCTCGCTTCCCCGTCGGCTTAATCGAGAAACCTACCGGTCGTCCTCAACCGTTCGCCCTCACAATCCCCACAGAATCAGTAAATATTACGAAGCTAAAAAAATGTTAAGATATTAATTAAAACTTGAGGTTGAACTTAAGATCATGGTTTGGCCCGAACTTCATCCCATATTTACGAACTATCTTAACATAGAACCTTAGTTTGAATCTGAGTTGGATTGGAAGAGTTAACTCAATTTCGAACCTAAGATTATACGTAAGTTTTGACCTAAGGTAAAACGCTCTGTAAAATATTAAGTTTTCGTAAGTGCGACAATGTTCAAAGTTAGTGTCAGCTTTTTACATTACTGAGACACTATTTTTATCCGAGACACATTTTTACAATCCAAAATTAGTCAACACGTTCGATTCAGATTTTTTTTCAAGCGGATAAGAAAAAGTGGTTTTCGACCTTTGGAACCATCAATCTGTACAGCAGTGTTGCCGCACCGGGCGATCGGACGAATTGATTTCACGAGTCAATACACGACCGACCGGGAATAATCTTATCACTGAACTTTGACACGTTACCAAGCGACGATGAGACGATAAGTTTCCAGTCTTATTTTTTATCACCATCGTGACAAAGCGCTTGACAAAATGGCTTCAATAACGCTTTCAGGTATGCACGTGTACGGACTCACTTGATGAAATTCTCGAGAAGAAGACGTAGGCCACCTAAGCCCAACAGAAGGAAGCCCCAGTTTACGAATCCCGTGAAGTTGTCGAAGCCGGAGCTCCAGGAGAAAAGACTGTCCCTCGGCCGATGGCATCTGAAACAAAAAAAAACGATTGAATAATACATGTTTTTAATCCTTAGCTCGAAAAAAATTATCTTGATTAACCTTGATCTGTGGCCAAAAAAAAACAGCGTCTCTTTTCTGAGTAACAACAAAATCATCAACGCACCTATAAGAATCCCACCAAATGCTAACAGACAATCAACACCGACAGACGTTATTTTCTTGATTAAATCCACTCTTCGAAAAAATAATCTTCCTTCAATTGCTACTAAAATCGAAACAATATACCAATGACACCATGAACTAACAATAAAAAATCTCTTTAGATAATTCTGACTCAGAGCGCTATGCACAAACCATTCGGGATTGTTTATTACACCTTCGAACGATGCCCGACAAGTGGTCAACGTCCTTTCCCAAACAATAGCGATCCAGCCCCGCTTAATTGCCGGATGCGAAGCTCAATGGAGGAGATCAACATCTGAGATCCAAGGCTTTCAGCGTACGGCGGGCTGAACAGGCAAACGAGCGGGACAGAAATTATCGAGATATATACGTATGCACGTATTTACCACACGGAAGTACTGAGTTATCCGGCGTGCCATTGTCTTTGAAGGCTCGGGGAGGCTCCCAGAATCCCCAGCATCGCTAGACAGGCCCGACACCTCCGACGAAGGGGTTGAACGCCAAGCGAAGTCCGCGAATAATCGGCTTACACCGCGCGTTTACCATCTCGAATGTGGAGATCGTCTACGGATCTTGAATCTACCCACACATTCTCCAGCAACTCTTCAGCCGTTATCGTGACAAACGTACATGACAAAGGCGAGCTGATGAAGAAAGGGGAAAAACGAGAGGAAAAAAAGGGAAAGATCTATCGAAAGAAGGTTCTTGGATTCTCACCGGTCGCCTGATGATTACTCGCTGGAGTTGGAGTGCAGATGAAAGATTAGAGTGAAAAGCTCCTCGTGCGAGAAGGCGCTGTATTCATTTCGAAAAGTTATTTTCACTCGTCTCGAGAGAAATCAGGTAGAAAAGGTTCACAGAGAGCGGCCGTGAGCGGAGAATTCGTCGCGGCTCTCATCTCCGGATTCGACTTGGAAGATTTAATTTTGATGGACCGAGAAAAGTATTGGGAGAATGTGAAATTAAGAGACCCTCGGAGATGGACGAATTCGTGACAAAGTTCTTAACTCACCGGGCGGAGGGATTGCGTGTTTCGTATTTTATTACTTCAAAGTCCCGAATAGGTGAACCGTGAAAGAGCAGTACTCGTGACGAAGCGACGAGGGGAGTGATAAGGTGCCGGCTGGCGCAGTACAGAGGAGGTACGGGGTGAAAACACTGTGCGCGGATTGTAATCCACGAGTCCCGTACGAACAGCCCGGGGGAAGTTGTTTCCGGGCGTGTACGGGCTGCCGGGACAATGTAAAGGGTGAAAACCCTTGGAGATACCGTGTGGGTTTCTGGGACACGAGAAAGGTTCTTCGTACGGTAAACGTGAACGGATTGTCGCAAGAATAAAGTGTCGGGAAATTTGAACTTTGCTGCGGAATAATTTGTCCTTTGAATTCGTAAATTTTCACTCAAGTAGTTTATGGCCATTTCAGCGATGTTCTGAGTAACAAACGTATTTTATGATTCTCGCATTTAGAGATTTTGGTAATTTTCGCAAGAGAATAAAAAAAAACCGAAAAAGTTCAGTGTGATTTTTCCTTTGAATTAATCAACTCTTTCTGAAACAGTTGATCAGGGTTTCAGCGATATTCAGCGTAATTCTCACATCGCGCAATTTCAGAATTTTTGTAGGGATAAAAAGGTAGGAAATTCGAATTTTTTTCACATGAATTTTTTTTTATTCATAAATTTCTATTAGCGCAATTTATGCCGGTTTCAGAGGTATTTTCAGTATCGAAGTACTAGTGCAGTTTGGTCCTAACATCGTGCAACAGGAAGATATTTACAAGAATAGAAAAAGGCGGGAAGATTGAATCCGTCACGGCATGATTTTTCTTTGAATTAACAAATTCCCCCCCGAGCAGTTTACCGCCGTTTCAGCGAGATCGCGACTATGAAAGCTACTAATTTAGTTTCAATCTGGCCATCGTCCAGATTGAGAATTTTCCACGAAACCGGAAAAACCCTGGAGATTTGAGCCTCGTCCACAATTTTCCCTGGAATTAATAAATTTCTTCTCCACTATTCGAAAGATGGTGGCAATCGCTCGACATACACCCTCGGTGAATTCTGCTCGGTATCCCTCCCCGCAAAATAGCGTGGCGCACAGCGTCGGAACGCAGGAATGCACGCCATTTAATTCTGTTCGTCTTGTTTACACGAACGCGCGCCCGTTTCCGTAATTGCCCGCGGTGGTCTCCGGTGTACGGAATTCGATATAACATTTTCCATCCCCTTTCTATACGCGATATATACAATATATATATATGAACACAAACACATACACAGAACGAGTAAATTTCCTCGAGGGCAAAACGGTGAGTCTCTCGCACTCCCTTTAGGCGCCGTGAACTATGGACTATCGTTAGAAATTAGAAATAGAAATATGACGAATCCCCGGTAATTAATAGAACGAGTACTGTGTGTCTGCGAGAAGGGGACAGGAAGCGAGAGGGATGAAAATGACGAGGAGTGTATAACGCCCGTGAAGCGCCCCCGAGTCTGACTACGTTATAGCTGTATCTACTAGTTCGACTGGCTTCTCTCTCGGCCGACCTTCTCGCACGCCACGGCGCGGTGAAACGTCTAATATCATTGTTACAGTGACGGGAGGGAGGAGGGAGAAGAGAGGGGGGATGGAAACGCGTCATCGAGATACTCTCGCATATGCATGAGTTGCGGAATTGTACATGCTGTAGTTAGGAAACGGTGAAATCGGTATGTAGATGTATATGTATATATATATAAATATGTGTACGTATATATAGTATAGCAGATAAATACAGCTATAAAACGGTCGCTCGAAGCCCCCGAAAGCGTATAGCACATATATCCCAGTGGCTCGTCGGGGTTATAAATACAACGATACGTGACCCCAGGTGCCAGAACCCCGACGCTTCGGCTATTTTATTGACGATTGTAATTAAAGATTATACGAAAAATAAATTGAATTTTGCAACGAAATTCGTGTCCCGATTGGTTGTTTTCTATTAACTTTTTTTTCACCCCTTTTTATTGTTTTGGCACTGTTTATTTTTATTTTTATCATCCATTTTTTTCTCTTGTTTTTCGTATCCGATATTTCAACGTTCCCGTCGATTTCCCGCGAGGTTCGGCGATGTATATAGGTCGGTTTATATCCGAGGGCGGTAATACCCTGCTCGGTATTGCGCGTATGATATTCCCGTAAGCTCTGTCTACATGCGCGACCGAACCTCGATCTGTGTTCTTCGTTAAAACAGCGACAAAAAAAAGGCAATTTTCGCTTGTTTGCTTTTCTGTAAAATTTCGAGACTCCAGATAATCCGTCGCGACAGGTAGTTCTGCGGCATCGACTGGGGAATTCGTTGACGGATCTCGTTGTTTATTTTTCATTTATCTGTATTTTTCATTATTTTTCGTATTTCGTTACAAAAATTTAGCAAAAAAAAAAATTGTTGCCGTAAAAAGCTTAATTTTTTTTTCGTGTTTTTATACAATTTTAAGAGTCCAAATAATCCGTCGCGACTAGCGGTTTTGTGTATATTTTTTATGTATTCAGACTTTTATCTTTGTGGTTTTTCACATCAGAATTTTAACAATAATTTGATACCACTGAAGAGGGTGCGCTCGCGTCAACGGAGTGTAAAAGTTTTATAGTTCATTCTAACGAGCGTGGTAATAGTTCGTTAACGAAGGCTACCGCGTGTACTAAAATATCTTCTCTCACGTGATCGAAAATTCGGGGCAATCGTCCGGAGTCTGTGCCATATAACTGCCCGAGCACATTTGAGCCATGTGGAAGAAGTTTTTCACGAGGTAGAGCACCGACGTCGAACTGATCCGATAGCGCCGTAAAATCGGAAGCCCGATGCTCTACTTTATTCATGCTCAGGGCACTTCAAACTCGACGAGTTTATAGATTTCTTGATGGCTTTTGCATATGTTTAGGATCGATACTCGACCCACATGTGTGCAAAATTTGAATTAAATGTACCGTTTGATGGCCGAAATACTGACTGCGGGACTGGAGATAAAAAAGTATGACATATGAGAACCAAAAATGTCATGATATGATATGATATTGTGATTTTTTTATCGACGACACCCGCAAAGTTCATACATAAATTCGGCACCGTAAAAAATAAAATAATCGACCTCCCCCAAAATGTAAACCAAAACATTGAACCTCCTCATCATTGCAAAGCTTCGTCGGCGAGGAATAAAGGGGATTCTATAAAAAATGGCGTATATCCGGATTATTCCGCTCCGGGGAATGGGCGCTAAAGCGAAAGGCCCAAAGTCGACCGGTCGGTTTTGCATAAAGCGGACACTACACGGTACAGTATAATATCGTACAGTGCAGTGGATTCGAGCAGACAAAAGGGTCACGGGTTTTGTGCTAGCGGCCGGGGCGTGCTCCGTTGACGTGAAGAACGAGTTCGTCGAGCGAGTGAAAATCGCGCTACAATACACGAACGGGTAAGTTACAAGTTGAAAATTAATTGGAACAAAAGTCATCTATTCAAACAATGCCGAATAATTAATCTAAAAAAAAATGGTTCTGTAAATAATTCGAATTAATAAAAGATATACGGGAAAAATGGAAAAGTACCCATCGATAAATTTATCCGTTGCCCTGCAATTTTATCCATGAAAATAATGTTTATCAGAATTTGACTCGTCAAAATATTCGTCAAAATTTTACCCATCGAAATAATGTTAATGTAACCTGTTCAGTTTCGATTAAACTGCCGATCAAATTTATCTGACCATGCCTTATTAGCTTGGTTTCCGAGATTGCGACTTACGCGGCCGCGTGCTGTTCGCTGCCGTGGGAAGGGGCGAAGAGGAAGCACAAAGTGAGCTCGAGAGTCAGTGGATGTTTTGTATAATTATCGGAGCGTGCATCCCTTGTATTATTCGCGCCCGATATAATTTGTTACGAACTCGAGGGACCTTTTCACGATATTCGTCACCCCGTCAGAGTGTCGCGCAGTCATCATCGCCTTAACAACGCGACCAGGCGGAAATGAAAAAGAAGAAAAAAAGAATCAGTTGATCGTTAAAAAAAACTAACAAAAAAATGGAGCTGGAACAATGCACCGATCGTTAAGAACGATGATTCGTAACACCATATCTTGTGAAGCCGAACACTCTCGTTAGTCTTTAACGACCCCGGTATCCGTGCAGACCGCGCACCCTGCAGGTCGTTCGTTGAAGGGTCGGGAACAATTCCGCGCGAATTGTTGTTGAGCCGAAGGGGCTTTCCCAAGCGACACGACCGAAGGAGTTAAAAATAGTAGAAAGGCAGAAAAAAATTAAGGATTTGCGGTAGGTTGCCGGAAGAAGGAAGGGAAAAGGATGAGATGGGTTGGTCGGGTAAGCCGACTGATCTTCTAGACACACCGGGAATCCCCTGAATATTTAAAATTCCCGACGGACGGATATGCATACATTATCCCGAGTAACGTGAGAACCTGGTCATTTCGACACTGCGACCGAGAATTGGACGCGCAGAGAAAGAGTTTTTTTACCTTTTATCTTAAAAAAAATGCATGTTAATATTTTCGAGGGACTTTTACCGGTTGAAATCAGCAACCGAACCACAAGATTCAATTTCGACCGTTGCCTGATATTTTCCAACGATAAATAAACAAAACTTCGCGTTAAAAATATACTCGAGACACAGATGCAGATGGCTGCGTGTGTAAATTCTCGTAGCCATCTTCCTTTCTATTATTTTCAACTGCTTTCAAGCAGACAAGAAATAATCGATTGTTCTACAGGAGTGTCGCGTGGGTTCTCAGCTAAATGGTCCGTTATATCGTTAACAGTTATCAACCCACGTTTGAAGCCATATAGCGCTTTTCTCATTAGGAAAATATGTATGCGCGACAACGTTAGGTTACTTTTGAGCTGGAACTCCCGGAGATCGGGGATTCTTCGTTTAGAACATCTCTTAAAAATCGTGAATACAAAGCGACATACTTGGGTATGTTCGTGCTTATGGTTAGAAAGTGCCTCGATAACAACCCACCGTTCGTGTATTAGCCGCACGAGCTTGTTTTGTTATCACTCGGCTAAGAAAAGGCACGTCTCAGATTTACGACTCGTCGACGTTTCGCCCCCATTTTGCCGCATGAGCTGTGTTGTCGATCAATGTTGAAAACGTATATAAAGACAATTTTCGGACGAAAGGATACAGGTTGCGAGGTTCGTGCAAACAAGTACGTCCAAGAACAAACTCCGCGTCTTCAGTTCCTCGGTAATTCGTCAATCAACGTTTACTATTCTGGGTGTTTCGAAGATCACGAGATATGTACATCAAGATCTGCAGTCTGATACTTCTCGGCGTCGCAATGATTCAGGTATTGCAACTCGAGCCTCAACTTTTTTTTACTTATAACAATAGCGTTGATATCTGGAATCATTTGTTTTCCTGACACTGAGGGACCTTCATTTTTGGAGGTATCGTTGATTTTTTTTGGGATCCTTCGATCACATTTTGTTACTTAACGAGTGTCTCCAAGATTCCCGATCGGTAGACTCTAGGTCCTTGTTAGAAACCATGCGTAAAGGGTCAACGAATCTATGGGCATAATGCAGATGGAGTAAATTTGGTTAATTATTTACCAGGGCCTGCCTGCGGTGCATCACACTTTTGAAATACACGGATATCCGAGCATACTACCCGCTCTGGAAATCTCCTCCAAAAGTGACCTAGCGCTGAGAAACACGACCTTTGAATTCTCCGATGCGGGAGCATCCTCAACAGGAGACACGTCGTTAAAAATCTCGCCGGGTACGTCGTCCGGAGCAGGATCGGATGGAAAAGGACATTCAGGGACAATAAGTTTCGCGGGAGGACATTCGGGGACAATCAATTCTGAGGGAGGAGACTCCTCGAGGAGATCGGCTGCTGAAGTGTCCTTAGGGAAAATATTCTGTACAGGACCCTACTCAGCGGGCCGATCGGCTGGGACAATTCCGGCTGAGCCATAACCCTCAGAATTTCAGCAACCCATCCCAGTACGTCATCATGGCCGTCATGGATTCTCAAGGAACAAAGCGCATGGGAAAATGTCGGCCGCGAGCAAACCCTCAGGACTAAGAGCCTATCCTGAATCATACACAATGAGAGACTCCATGCGTTACCGCGGCCAACGAGATGATGGATCTGATGAGGCGTCGATAAAAAGATGAGATGGTAATCAAAGCGGCAAGCTCTGTACGACTCTGTACATTGCACGACGATATAACAACGTAGTATCGCTATTTGTAGACTTTTAGTATGCAAGTCAATAAATTGATCACAGGACTGTGCACCACATTGTAAAAACAAAAGTGTACGCTTTTACGTTGACGTACCTCGGGTCCCTAATTCAAATTTTGTCCAACCGTGTCCTCAAAATTCACGATAAATGATATTAATGAAAGTGAGTGATATGGTTTGGTCACATCGCAGTAAAGCATAAAATTCATATTTTTAAACGGAAAGAAGACTGCGAAGAATCGTGAAATAAAGCCAATAAGTCAACTTCATCGGAAAATCTCGATGTAGTTTAAATAAAATCTTGCTATTACAAGCCTACTTTATCAAAAAAAAAAACAAAAACAAACTCCAGTCACGGTGCAGAAAATTATAAATAGGATTACTTTCGCACCATCGAAATCATCCGACCACCATTCCTTTTTTTTTCATTCACGGGTTTAAAGACGCCTTAAACAGAGTATCCTTTGGTCCCTAGCGACGTTGCGAGAGGGAGCAACATTTCCACCGGTACAAGGTGAGGATTCTGAGAGAACGCTTCACATTCTCAAGAGTCTCGAAATCTTGAGAGGGGTTTCGCCAACGGCAGGTCTACGAGAAAAGAGGGACGAGGGGGGCACTGAAGTCTTTTGCATATAAAGCTTTCAGGGTATATGAGCGATCTGAGCTGTCCAAAGATACTTCACGTAGCCGAGAGGAAACCCAAGAAAAATATCTTCCTTCCAGACGAATCACGAAGGAAAAAATGAAAAAAAAAAATCCCTCCCACGAGAATTTTTTAAATTTGCTTCGTCCTACGCGCTGTATTTTTTTTTCCTTCACATGTTCGGCAATAATGCGAGCGAACACTCTCCCAGCCGTTCGTACAGCTCCATCGGTTTTCCTTCACGTCACCCGGTTCGCGTGCTAAAGTATACGTTAATCCCAGGACTATTTCGCCGAATTGAGAAAAAAGAGGGGACACAGTAGACGTGAGTGGGTCTGTAGCACCACCACGAGTGCATTGCGTAGACTGCATTCTACCTACCAGCGGGAAGATTAAAAAGTTTTTGTCGAACTCGCGGTGTGCAATGAGAAATGAAAAAAAAAGAAGAATTCTGAGCAAGTCAGCTAACGAGTAAGGCGAAGAAAAAAAATACCCTTCGCCGTCCGGCACCATCCAGCTTTATTGAGGTTTTTTTTTATTTTATTTTTTTCTTCCTTCGTCGAAGTATAGCAAACATTGGCTACCGAGAAGCTCTGACCGAGAAAATGGAAGGACTAATTAAAATCCGAGGAACGAAATCACGTGGGTGTAGCTCCCGGCTAGAATGTTCCGAATGAGAGAAGTGGAGAACAAAAAAAATATACTAAAACAAAAAATTTGCAATAAAAAAAGAAAAAAAAATGAGAACGAAATAGCTTTGTTCGATGTGTATAGGTACTGTGTTATAATAGCTCCAACGTTTTTGTACCGGAGGGTGCCGGAGGTGGTGGGAGGACAAGCGATTATTTTCTGCCTCGAGTCGGAATAAAAGCCGCCCAATGGCACTGTTATAGTACCGAGGGATAAAAATTATTCCTAATAAAAAGCTCACAGGACTCCTATCAACGATGAGGGAACAATTGGTACTGTGGTTTATAATGAAAAAAAACGGCATATTGCCTCCCGTATTAGAAAACTCACTACAGTTTAATTGACATATATACATACTTTTTTACAAGCAACAAAATATTTTCGTGAAATATCGACAGGCATTACCAAGTAGCCTCAGCTATGGGGAGATTACGAGATCATAAATTGAAATCTTTGTCCGAGCCCCAGCCAAATTGATCCAGAAATTTAATTTTGTTCTTTCATTAAGCAATTATACGACACAATTTTTCCAATTAGTGACTGACGATGAAAAAGATACACTTATAGGTAAATTATGATTATTGCTTTTTCGAAACATCAGGGAAATCCATGCCGTACCGGAGATAGAAAAAAAAATTGTCTATACTAAGTCTGCCATCTCATCCGCCAAAAACCTTTAGACATGTCGCGCATATCGATTCATTGAATAATTTCGGGTTTGCCTAGCGATTCTATTAAACGTATGCAGAGGAGCACTTATGGAGCCTACACGTAGGGGAGATAGAACCGATGATCAGAAAGTTTATACCGGGTCCTCTATACCTATATAGACTCCCCCTGTCATATGAGTGGTTGATCGTACGAGACGATGGATTAAGAGAATCGGAGTTATCCTCGATGGGAAATTGCGAAAAGCGAATGATGTTGGTTCGCCGTCGATATAACACTCGCCACCTATTCCCAACCTACCCCTCTCGGCTATCCCAAACGTAATATAGTACATAGGGAGAGGCTTGAAGGGGGGGGGGGCTGTTCGACTCTCTCGCTCGCGCTTCTAATTGCAAAGTTGGCGAAAACAAGGAGTGCTTGGCAAACAGTTCCACGAGTAAATATAATGTTCGTTCGTTAAGGAGATGGAATAGAGAGAAAGAGGAAGCTCCGAGAATGAAGGCTACAGAAGCCTCGGGTGAAAAAAATCCGGTAGAAAAAAGCGAAAAAGGGGGATTAAGAAAGAATGATGCAGGGTAAGAGGGTAGGAAGAACTTTGAATAACAAATGTGTGCGTACCTCGAACCTTCAACCTGCGAGGTATACACACTAAGTTTCATTTGTTCGAGCGTTTGCTCGGACATCTCGTGCCTTCGGGGGAAGGATCTCTTGTTTGCAAGTCATTATGGCCATACCGGAAGTTAAGATTTTAGTTTTGTCGCTTCGTATCTCGACGAATTCTGTCTCTTTCGTTGTTGAGCCTCTTCGAATTTATTTTCCTTTTTTCTCTTTTTTTTTTTCATTTTCCTTGACTCCCCTCGTGACCTCTTTTACCGGAGGCCCTCTTCGGAGCGGAGCGTGGTTGTTGCAAATTTTTTTTCCTGCAGGACCGGCGTCGTCGAGCTCGCGAAGTTCCTTTGTCGAAGAGAATTCTCGACTGGCGCTTCAACTTTTAATCTAGAAAATATATGTATATATACATATTTCGATGTCGATAAGGCTTGATCGACCGACGTAGAAAAAAAAACTACACTTCATTACTTTGACTAATTAGAAGTACAAAAAGTTAATTGGGTCGGTGGAAAATTGTGGTCGTTGTTGAACGCGTATTTTCTGAGCTAAGTATTTTCTGGTATTTTGGCTCTAAAAAAGGTACAAAAAAAAATTTCGTCAAGTAATCTTTAACCAGCCTAGAATAAGGAATTCACTGATAATTCATCATACCTCGTTTTCAACTGTCGGCTAAACAACAAGCGCGATGACGCAGTCATATGAGACACGCTTACACAGCAACTATCTTATATATATTTTTGTGATAAGCCTTTCGTTAAAAAAAATGTCGATACTGCTCGACCGACTGAAAAAAGAGAACTGCACTCAATGACTGACTAATTAGAATTTAAAAAAGCATGTATTGACGTTTTTTCTCTTTGATTTGGTCATTGCTAAAAAAAATAATAATAAATTGTCGATGAAATTACATTTCTGAGCGAAAGTGCTTTCTGGCAGTTTGCAGTCAACAAATTTCATTGAATAATCTTGAACGGACTTCGGATAAGGAATAAAATGACAATTCAACAAACGCGGTTAAGATTATCAGTGTATATCGGACCCAGCACGACGAAAGTATGATGAGGCAATATCGAGTCGTTACACACGTAGCAATTGAGACGTGTTTGAAGTCGTTTTTCTCCTCTTCAGTAATTTAATTAAATTAACTTATTGTGGCAAAAATATATCAAAGCGAGTCGAAATTGAAAACTAACCGGCAAATGTTGTTATCTAGAAGATAAACATACACGCCCGGAGCGACTCGATGCCCGATGAGTGAAAGCTTCGCGGGCTACAAAAAGTTGATAAATCGAAGCCCGGTAAGTTATTACTCCGGAGGCTTCGATAAACATATATACGTTCGGGTGTGAGTCTGTTCGACGGTAAATCGCTCAAAATAAAGAGAAAAATGAAAGCACGCATTTGCATTCAGTGCAATCGTGCGGAAAGTTCAAGCTCGTCAACCGCATATTCGCTGGCGTAGCCTGTCCTTCGAGAAAATTATTAATTTATCCTCCCTCGTGCGATTCTCAACCCGTACGATACCTCTCTCCCAAACTTTTCTCCCACGGTCGGACGCGAAATAAAAAAAGCTGCTTCTGACACGGTCATTGAATACAAATATGATTAATCGAGCCGAAAAATAAGTTACGCAGCATCGCATGAACAATTGCATTAGTTTCCCAGCGACTGAGAGTTTTCGGTCACCTGACATCGGCCGACATTTGCGATTTCACCAAATCCAAGGACGTGATTTATCTATTCTCTCTCATTCGGTTCTCAGCCGCAAGATGAAGAAAAAAACAACAAAAAACCGGATTAAACAAATCAGATCGAAAAATAATATATGCAACATCGCTCGAACAATTGCGATAGTTCTCGAAAAGCCCCGGAGCGAGTTTTTGGTGGGCCGACATACGGTAAATCTGCGATTTCGCAGAGTCACCGGTGAATTAGCATTTTAATTAATGACTCGATGCGACGAGGAGCTCGCGAAGAGCCGAATCTCGGCAGCGAGACGAACCGAGCGGAAGAGAGAATGGAGAGCGACCCGCTCTCCATTCTCTCCCGGCGAGTGCATTTCTCATAGTCGTGTCGCACAGAGAAGATTCGTCAGCAGTTTGTTACCGGATCGCCGTCGAGTTACTTAAGAAGAATTATTACCCATGGAGATGGGGAGAAACCAAGTGGAATGGGGAGGTTGGGCATGGGGGGTGAAGCGAGTTGGTCCAGATAGAGAGCGCAGGAGGAAAGCTTGGCAGTGATAGCGGTTGCAAGCTCGAACGAACAAACGGAAGAGGGAAGACAGAGAAAAGGCCGATCCGTTACGACGACGAATCCTTGCCTAGTTAGTATGTGTGTGTGTATGTATATATAAATATATGTGCATTCTGCGGCGATATACACATATGTATGCGTGGATGTGTGAAGCGCATGGAGAGAGGATCCGGAAAGGGGTTACGGACGAGGTCGTCGAACTAATTAGAGCAGTGAGTGGTGCATTTAATTACCCGCACGAAGCTCACGGCTTTCGGTTCTCATTTTGGAAGCAGCTTATAGTTCCTCCGTCTAACCTTGGCCCAGCTCGAATACACGAGAGTCACATCCGGAGTCCTGAATTCCGGTCTCGATGACTTTCGGCCGCTCCTCCTTTTTATGATTTAATTCTTGGAAAACCGGATTTCCACGGAAGAAACATTTTTTTCAAAGTGCAATCGAGAAGACTAAATTTTTGCAGCTCGAAAGTACTGAAAATCGAGTTACGCGACATATCGTTAAATTGTAAAACGGCGATTTTTTTAATAAAAATATACGTACTGCGCCAATAATCAAAAGTAAGATACGCTCTTCAATATACCGTCCATTTTATTTCTCTAGATAGAAGGATTTATCGGAGCTTAGAGAAACGATTGGATTAATCGAAGCGTTTCTTTGTACAAAAAAAATGGTTTTTTCATTCAAGATATTTTCAATCGACTGAAGCGAATGTTTGTTTAATAAAACAATGCATCATTTCTACCAACCAAATAGCAGCTTTGAACTATATCATTGCTACTTTCGGTTGATTTAAAAATGAAAAAAAAAATAGCTTTCGGGATGGCAGAAAAAAAATGTTTCATTTCAATTCTACCTTCTATTCTTATAACCCGGGCCGTTTGCCCTATGACGCGCGCTTCCCGGTGTCGAAGAGCGTCGATAATGCTTAAGTTGAACCACCCTGATAATCAGATACCTTCCCGACGAAATCAGCGAATAATCAGCGAGCGAATTACGCCGCGGAAGAGTGAACCCTTTCACGCGCCGGATTCCACGTGAAAGCGAGCAAAGTTTGCTCGGAGAAAGCTGTTAGCGATTCCCTTTGAGAGGTCCGGTTCGGATTGACCCTCGAATTAACAGCGCTCGAGCCGTTTGCTCCCGAACCGGCGTCCGGTATAAGGCACATACTCAGACTGTTTATGAAGGGTCGCTGGGCCCGAGTTGACCGGAGGAATTCGAGTGTTTTGATGGTTAATTAAGAGGCGACCGGGAGGGAGATGGTCGGAGATCACGTTAAGCCGGACTTTGTTGGCCGTTCGAGTAGCATTATGGAGTGTAGAACAGGCTGCGGCTTTCGGCACACTATCCCGCGCTGTTCTGGCTTTTGATACCTTCAGCGTTCGGCAAGTCAAATTTACTCCACCCATTTCTCGAATCTGTGTGTAACACAGGTACGCGGGCATATATACACGGTGTTTGTGGAACCTGGATTGAGCCTGAGAGTGCCTCTTGCTGTCGAGCGGATTCGCGCCGTATGCAGTGGTCTCGAAGGATAGCCACTTTTGCAGAGGTCGATGCGACGGGACCACAACGGCAAACTGACGTGCGGAACAAGGACGGGAAAATATCGAATGGCAAATCGAGGTCAGGTAGATATCGTGAAATTTCTTCCCGTTCGATCTTTAAATTTCCGTTAAAGGCGTGATCGTCGAAGTCGAAGCATCGGTATAAAAGATATTCGTGCGTTTTAAAGTACCGATCGATTTTTCGCTAAATTTTATACCTAACATCATTTCGATATCTCAAGGGTCACTCGGTTTATGGTTAATTATTTTTATCGATAAAATCAAAATTCAAATTATTTGCGTAGTTTTAAATCCGATAGCTCCGATTCACACACATGAAAACGTTTACGGTATAATAATAAAAAATACCGATCGCATACAGTAATATATCTGTACGGAAGATATTTAAAGATACCTCTTGTTTTTCCTTACTAATACTAAAGGTCGAATTTTAATAAATTATTTTAAACTCAAGATAAATCTTAAGTTCGATCTTGATACTGAAGTTATTTTTATAAATTTCGAACCTAAGTCTGAACATAAATTCGATTATAGTTCGAGTTCAATCGTAAGTTCAAATTAGGGTCTCAAAATTCGACCTTAAAAGACCCATCGTTTAAAAAAAAATCTAAGAAATAAATTCTCTGTAAGGAGCTGCTTTACCCGGCGCCGGTAAGTCAGTCCAGCGAGCCGACGAGACTCGATTGCAATGAAGAAAAGGAGTCATCATTAAATTCCGCTCGCGCCAATACACAGATCCACGAATAGGCGGTGCTGTTTCGAACTTTAAACACCAGCTGCGCCAGTCTGTACGGAGCAGCTGCGCCAGTCTGTACGGAGCAGCAGCGCCTTCGCCGTCCGCGCCACGCGATACTTCGTCGACACGACTGCTAAGCCACTTGGACAATATCGAGGGCAGCGTGGAGAGGCCGAAGAGGGGGAGCGTCGCTTCGAGAGAGCACGCCGACGCACTCGTCGCCTCGAGCGCGCCTCGCCGAGTTCTCGTTTCACTCCGGCCTGACTTTCGCCTCAGTATTTTGCCTCACGGTCTTCCACCGACAAACTCTTCTTACCTACGAAAATTCATTCGATCCCACCTTTAAAGGTACATAACACTTGCGTAAACCGTCGGTCCGAAGAGCGAATAAAGAATCTCAATCCGAGCTCCATCACCAGCGCCAGCAACGACGGACTGACGAACGGCCTTTTGGCGAGGCTTCTCGCCCCGACCGCCCATCGACTAATGCGCGGAAGAAGCGGCGCGTGAAACACTCGCTGTCCACAATATGCGCACAGCGTAGCACAATGTCTACCGTCACGGACGACAACACGCACACGTTCGACCGCTCTCCTCGCCTCTCGATTGTTTTCACAACAGTGGCTCGAGCTACGCCGCTGCTCTATCGCTCACGCACGAGTTATAATAATAATAATATAACACAACAAACTACGACAAAAAGAAACATAGAAGTTCGTGAGTTCTGTTCGAAGAGTTTGATGCGTTGACTTCGCGATGATATAATTTTTCATTTTTTTCGGGTTCGGTTTTAGTCTATGGAAAAAATAAAAGCAAATAACTTACGGCTTGTCCGGCTGGGACTTTCGGACCATCATATCCGCTCGCTGTATATCCTCGGCACTGGTGACGCTCTTGGCACGACGCAACCTCACTCGGCTCTCGTTCTCGTGATCCCCCGACATTCTCCCGGTGTTGCGCAACTAATTCACTATTATCCTCTTGACACAATCCACCGAACGGACTCGTGCGTGGACGCCGTTGCGTTACTCGTCAGCTGTGCTGTTTCTAACCCACGTTTCGCTCACGACACGCCGCGCAGCCGGTAACCACGATAGAACTCGTGCTGTCTCCGCTAGTCGCCGAGCCGACGGGACGAGTGCGCACGTCGCTGTCCGGCTTCGCTCTTCTCTCACTCACCCGCTTGTTCGTGTGGTTCTGAGGAAAAAAAAAATTCGTATTTTATTTTTGGATGTTTTACGGTAAGCCTTTGTGATTTGAATGCTTTTTTTGTTGAGGAGCGTTAATCGGAATTTAGGCGACGAATGATTTTTTTATAATTCGAGTGTAGCGAAACTTTTTACAAATATGTTTTAGTTTTTTTTTCAACAACGTTTTGTGCAATTTGGGATGAGCAAGACAATCGGAAGAGAAAATTGTCCGTACCAGAATGAAAAATTTAATTTAAAAGTGAAAAAAATTAATAAACATTTTCGCCGAGTTTTTCCTGCTTTTTTTTGAAAAATTGTACGAGCATAAAAATGCATGCAACACGAGAAAGTCCGAGCGAAGGCTTTCGCGAAATTATTCGTTTAATCCTTTTATCCAGTTTTATCCTCGTCAATATAAATTCCTCTCTACAAGGGAATGTGACAGCATAAACAAAAAATATATTCCTCAGTCGACACGACGACACGGCATATTATACTCGATAATCCGCGACCCGTCGATGTCGAACGAACAGCGACAGAATCGAATGCGAAATCGCCAATTTTTAATTGAGTTTAACGAGTAAAACTAGACGAGAAGAAAAAAAAAGTTGATGGAAGGATTAATGGAATAAACGTTTCGATATATTCGAAGCTTTTAACTTTTCCATCATTCCCGTATGCCAACGGTAAACGCTTGTATTTCGGTCGTGCGGTGCAGATAACCGATGAAGGCAAACGGACGGACGAATCGATGTTTAACACCAGGAGGGTTTATTGTACTGTTAGCTACTCTGTATAATACTGAATGGAGAAACAGAGCAAGAGAGAGCGAGAGATGTACACGTGTTATGTAAATAGCGTAGGGTAAACGCGACAGCACGGGGGGGGGGGGGGGGGGTCTCATAGTGTTGAGCCTGATCAAGAGTCAAGTAGATTCGAGCACCGTGTCGACAGGGTGCCTCGCAGAGTCCCAAAAGTGAATCGCGTCGACACGCTGTTATTACGCTTTAAATGACTCGCATTTTCAACAGTACTGCACGTGCCGGATGCTCCCTATAAAGACACGCAGACACTATAAACACACAGGCTTTCACTCTTTTGCAATATCCCGTGGCAATAAAAATGCCAAAAACTAAAATAAATAAACGAGGCTTCAGTCAAAATTTGTCTGCGAATTTATCACTGAAATTTTAATCAGGAAACATAGTCATTATTATTAACTCTCATGATAACAAGTTGGAATTCCAATATTTGTCTGAAACGTATTAAACAAGGATGAATGATAATTCCAAAAATATATAAATAAATAACCAAAGCGTCAGTAAAAAAATTGTTTTGCAAATATTTTATCAGAAATAAGTAATTATTTTTATGGTTACTATTATTATTAAATTATTATTATCCGTTTTATCAACATTTGGTTGATGGCCTATGTATCGTACTAATTATCCCTATCAATTATTCGATTATTATTTTGAAAGAAAAAAATAATTACATGTGAAAACGCATACCTGGTTAGTTAATTGAACAATTCAGTGTTCCGTAGGTAAATTTTATGCGGAAAGATGCTCACTTTAATACCGTGTGTTTATTCGCAGGAAAAGTCGCACTCACGCACGGGCGATATCGAGTTTTTCTGATACTTGTGTCCGGCTATTGTCTACCCAATGTATTGGAGAGCGTTGACGAAATTCGAACGTTATTTCTGTCACAATATAAAATTCTCGGCTGGCGATAGCTCCGTCGAGAACAGCCGGTCGACTAACACGACTGTACTCCGGAATACCGCCGAGACCACGGTACACATTGCTTTTCTCGTGCGGTTCGTCGAGAGAGCGAGAGATAATGACACAAGGCGGACGACGATGCGATAACCGGCCCGCGATTATACGTCGAGCTTCGCACTGCGTGTGTCAGAGGATCCAACACATACCCGCGGTACGCGCGTTCCCCTCTCACTTTCCATGCCCGAGGACTTCTCGAGACATCGACGATCGTCCGATTCAGCGATCGCTACCCGATTACCGAAGACACAAAGCGCTCGATGATCGTCAAGGACAACCGGTGGATAGCAATCTTTTTATCGACTTTTTTTTTTGCTAATATGGAGCATTCTGAGAAGCTCGAATTACTCAATAGGTATGTCGCAGATAGAGTATACAAATAAATTGTACGAAAGTTAATGTACTCTTGCTGGACATTTTTGTGCATAAAAACTTTCATGCATATTAAAATGCATGACCATTTGCGGTGGATATTAAGGTAAAGAATATCAAAGATTTTAGGAATACTGTACTTCCAGGAAATACTTTAATTTGACTCTTAAGAAGTTTGAATGCAGTAAAATTCAATTGATTCTTCATCATATATGTACATTGAATTAGAATTTTCAAAAAGTATATGGCATATCATTTTTTGTGATCATATTTTTATTTAATCGCTTATGGTTTTATCGCTTGATAACATTTGATTAAAATCTTTTCTCGGGCCTATTCGGAACTATTGTTGCTTACATCCCATCGTATCAAGAGACGATTTCATCACAAGAACAATTAATATAGAAAAGAAACTATGCAATAATAACTGCCCGTTATTGCCTCCTTTTCGTACGATTGAATTTATCTATCGACGGACATAATTTTGCATTGACAACATGCTACGACAGTGTTTCATCAAGTTTTCCTCGAGCCGGTGAACTTTGGATCTCCGATTATCATACCGGTGAACTTTGGATCTCCACATCATACTTTAGCACGGCTCTGTCGCACCTATATCCGAACGATCGACTTTATAATGCCATAGGGACCTTCGTTATTAATTGCCAGGTCAGCGCGACTCATATTCACTGCACCCAACGCAAGCTTGCGCTGACCAACAAAATCATCGGAGCGCACATTACATCGTATCATAAACAAGTACACAAAAAACGTCAAGTACCGAGGAAAAAAAAATAATCAGGTTTTTATAATGAGAACGGAATAATTCAGTACGGCAATCAACTATTATTAAAAAAAAAAATAGTTGAACGAGATGACATTAACGTAAATTGAAGAATTTTCCTTCCATGATCTACAATGTTGTTAATCGAACAAAAAATCGAATCGGTCCCCTCCAATTATAAGTTTCGCGTCAAACGTTATCTGGATATTTTTTCATTCTACTATTTTCATTCATTTTTGTTGAAATTTTTTCTTCTGCCTCCAAGATATTCCCGTTTTGTCTTTCTCACTCCCTCTTTTCTCCTCTCCCTTGGCTCTTGACGCGATCGCGCTCTGTCATTCCGAAAAAGATTATCTCGGCGAAGCCTGCAGCGTTGCGCGCAGGGCTCTCTCGTAAAGTTTGCCCTCAGAGATTCGCGAGCGAAGAGTAGCGGTGGCGGTACGACGGGCCGCAAACTTTGATTCACTTCTACGAGAAACCATGGGCACACGGTGCGAGTTGCACGGAAAGTGAGGAGATCAGTGCGGTCGCATCACTCGTGTTGGCAGGATAGAGATGCGACAGGAGAGAAGAAGAGTGGGCAATAGTCGTGGAAAGCCCGAGGAGAAGTTTACGAAGAGGGCGAAATTCTCCTACGAGTCACTTCTCTCTACGAGGCAACTAGTCGACCTTAGTTGGAGTGGCTCCGAACTTCCTGTAAACAGGACTATTCGCGACCTCGTCGAGACGTGTAAGTGAATTTCTTGGGAAGAGTGTAAGAGACATGCTTGTTCAACAGTGCCGCGGAGAGGGGGCGAAGGGGTGGGGGGCGAAGTACGAAAAGTAGCTGAGTAGAGACGAAAATGAAGGAGATGAAGTTAACTTCGAGCTGGAATAAAACTCTACAACTCTCTATATGATTTGCCGTTGACTCTGCAAATGATTTCCAAGCCGAAGGAAAGGTGTGTGCTATATTGGCTTCAACTCGGCCAATGCTTGTTGTAAACGAAAGATGGTTAGATGGTCGACTGGTCGGACTTCTTGGATATCGAATAGGCCAGCTTCCGGGTGTTTGGAAATTGGCCCGAGTTTCCGGTGATCCCCCGTCACAGCATCTTAGGAGAGTTATAGCGACGGATACGTCTCGTCGATAATATCTTGGTTCCCCGTGTCGACGGAATTGCTTGCCGTGAAATCTCACGACGGTGGGGAAACTCGTCGAAGCCCGGAAATCTTGAAAGTTCGATACTCCGCCGGTGAACAGTATGAAGTGTAATCTATACGGCAAACATTCCGGCGATAGGAGGTATCGCTGAGTAAGGACGCGGGGAACCCCGTAAAAATTTTATGGAAATTCGTGGCTAACAAGAGGTGTGTATTCACGGTCGGATCGGTATCGGATATTGGAGGCACGAATGGATAAGTAATTTTGGTGAGCTTAGCGGTGCTTGTGTTTAAAGGAGATTATTGGCGGCAGAGAATTCTACTAAATATTTTAAATGAAAACAACGAAACCGCTCTTATAATGTGGTACATTTATGTCTGTGAATTTTTTTCACAGCATCAGATTACCATACAGGTCACTCAATTGTGGGGAATATTCGATCCATTTTTTTTATTATCGTGGAATAAAATAGAACACGTTTTCCTGCCTCAAATCGATAAACCGGCCCTAACACAGGAAGATCTGGGTCAACGCATTTGCGGCGCGTTAATCGGCTCATTACACGGAATACGAGAACTGCGGTAGTTCGCAACAGTTAGAGTACCATTTCCTTATATTACGTAGAAAATTTGTTCACCCGCGGTTCAGTGAGAGCACATTTTCTTAATGCACGGAGAACGTTGCTTGGCTTAATACAATTTTACCGCAAATTTACTTCATTGAAGTTCCGCGAAAGTTTTCACCGACAAGTTTCTTCTAGCTCCGCGTGTCTGTTCTAAACACGGATGATGGAGAAGTTGAAATCGAACTATCAGCAAGCAACCTGACGTGGAGCAACCTTCTTCACGAATGGAGAAGAAAATGAGTTGTGTAAAGAGAGCTCGGGAGACATAGTGCTTGCTGCAGCGGTTGCAGATGTAAGGTACGAGGAGCCAGGAGAACGTAAGCTACCAATCTTCGAAAGGATCTGGTACGTCACCGCAAACCTCTCCATGGTGTTGACTCGTCGGAAACGCGGAAATTCGTTTCGACACTCACCTATCCACTTGTTTTATATATATCTGTCGCGCAAAGTACTCAACCGTTTTTAAGCTCAATGTCTAACAGCGGAAGAAGTAACTACTCCGCAAACTTCAATTTCATTTACTTACAATTGCAATTACGGAAAATAAAACAAAAAGACGATCAATTTCAACTAAATTTTTTTAAGCTTCTCTATAGTGAAATCGATGCAGTAAAACATAGGTAGCCACTTCGTCAAAGTATCTCACCGCCTCACTAAATAATCTATGCGCATGTAGGAAATTCTGTCGCCTATTACAATTTTCAGCTGGTTGACTCATGAGAAAATTATTAATAAATCCATGCACGTTCGAAAGATGTTCGTAGTCCACAGGTTTTGCCTTTGCTTTTCGCAGCGAAAGGGTCGCACCGAGTACAGCGAAGAGTACGATAACGACCGGAAAAAATTGTTCACCGGATATAACACCTTGACGATGGGTCGTAACGCCGGCAGAATCGCGACTGCATTCGGTGACGATTTTTCGATAAGAATTTTATAACCAGTTTGCATCTCCTTTCTATCTCCTCGTCCCTTTCTGTGTCCATTCGTTTTACGGTTGCGGGTTTAACGGCCATTTAGTATTATCCAACAGGACTCTGAGCTCATCGGAACCCACGGACTGTTCACAGTGGTCAGCCGTTATCTCTACATCCGTACATATAGTCGGCGCAGTTTCACCTTGTCACTTCATCCCCGTCATTCTCCGAGCGAGCGCCATCAGCACCGACTGCTCGACCGTTGGACATCAGCTTTTCACTGTTACGAGCCGCGTAATTCAGTTTAATCGCGGTCGACTTCGGGCCGGCGCCCTCGTTCCCTCCCTCGCCAACCCCAAGCCCTTTAAACTCTTCACAGTCGCACCGTTAACGATTTTCTGGAAATACCGTGACAGGTAAGCGTTACGAATCGAAGACTTTGAAGCATTCGCTACACCGTTGCACCCCCCCGGTACATACATCGGGAGAACTCAGATCCAACTACCGGAGCAAACGTTTGACGGCGACGACACGCACAACCTCGTTTCCTTTGCCTTTACGATTTCGGAGTAAAATCTTTGAGTACTATAGCCGAAACACAACCCTAACTCTCTCGTGAAATATTTCTGACGAAGAAGCATTAAAAAAAAAAAACTAAAGAATATGATTGGTGAGATGTGATTCGTGAAACCCGTGACGGTTAATTATTTTTCGAATAAAGTTCGCTAAATCTGAGGTGTCGGCCACGGTGAACTTGACTGGCTTTCCTAACGTCAGCCTCGATGAAAAATTATCGTGGCCGTACGTCGACTGGTGAATAAAACACCCCATAAAAGAATCCAAGTAGTTCCGCTCAGTGCTTGGACATTCAGTCAGACATTCACGCGATCATCACTTTCTTTCTTCTCCTTGCGTTCACGTTCGTTCCGCACTCGCAATTCTTCCTCACTTCTGGGCTCTGTCTTCGGCATCGTTTTCGTGGCAAACTTTAGGAAAAGCTCGCCCGTGCGACCGATCGAGAAACTTTGAATTCGAAATAAAAGCCCAGCGCGACGAGCGTGAAACTTTCGCAATATTGGTTCTTCAACCATTGGTGGGAGGGGGCAAGTAGGGAGACAAGCTCGTCCAGAGTTCGATAAAAAGTATGTTGAAACATCGTCAACGAAAGCACAAGTTCGACCAGTTTGTCCCCACTATCGTCCAGTCCCGACCTCGGGGATGGAGGAACAGGCGGGAAAATGTGTGTTTCGTATTCTAGCGACACACCTTCCACGCTAAAAAAAGTGTGCGATGAAAAACGAAAGGTCGACCAGCTAGTCCAATTTTCGGCGCCTCGTGGCGTCGACTTTCGTGTAGTAGGCGGGCAATCCCCGTGGGGTTAAAAGTTATCGCGCGAGGCCGTGACCACTGTTGATCGAGCCAGCATGCCTTCGTTCCCTGTCCGGAGGATAGGACCCCCAAGAACTAGTTACCCGTAGGGTAATTCGAGTGACATTGCCTGCCAGTGAAAAAGGCCTCCAATAGTGTATCTATTTATTAGTGCCCTTTTTTACACAATTGAAAAAATTAATTCCTCGTGTATAGAACGTTTTTTCAGTCTCATTTACAAACAAGCAATCTGGAATATTACTGTATATAGTATAATTACGGATATAAAAAAATGGATCGGTAAAAAAAAAAAGATAGTTGATAAGATTTATCTTTTTTTTACACCAATGGGGTGTATGTTCTGTGAAACTCGACCGCTCATTATAATCTCTGTTAAATAGAGAGCCATAAAAAAGTTGGTGGGACGATTTCCCTGCTTGAAGGGAAGGGCGGCAAGGAGGTGCAAGGGACCATTTCTCACACATAAAATGGAGTAAAAGTAGAATTCCCTTGGCCGGCGAAACCTCTGGCTCGTCCAATTGTTCTTCGTGACTGGGGGCTTGCGCAAATTGATATTTCTTACGGCGATTACCGGGTCATAAAAACCCTCCGCTACTGGGTCAATGTTCGGCCTTGCGAATGTTTCGTGTTATATCGAGGCGAGTCCTAGCGACGTCGTCATAGGCTATGTTGATTTTTTTTTACTTACGAAGAATAGTTGCTTAATGCAATTAACATCTGGTCCATTCACGATTTTTCCTTGCGGCTGATTAAAAAATATTATCGTCCTTTTTGTCGAAGAGCTTCCTAAAAATTGAGCTTCGCTAAAAATTGAACTCCAGCTGTAATTTAATTCTTTTTATAGTCGAACGTGAATGCTCTTTTTCGTTTCATCCCAAAAAAAATGCATCTCCTTATAGTAAAATATTGTTTTACTTTAAAATTTATTATTATCATTTTATTAATTTCTTTTTCACCTACATACCCGTATTAGGTACTGCAAGGATATTTTAATTCAGAGAAGCGCGAACTGACGAACCGGCTCGTAGAATTAATTCGGAATTCGCAAAGGCGTCGGCCGGGCGAGGGTGGAATGGTGAACGAAACGTGTACGCGATCCGGAGTAGTAACGGCAGTACAGGGCAGACAGATAGCTCGGGTATAATTCTGCAGGAGTTCTCTCCGCCCCGTGCCCCGTCGGTTCGCTGGTGTGTAGAGATAGATAGAGAACGAAACGAACACCACGAGTAAAGGGTAGACACGGGCTACGGGGAGGTTGGTGAGACAGGAAGTCAGAGCTGAAGCGTTCGTCGGGGGGGGGGGGGGGGGGAGTGAAGAGAAAGCGAGAGGGAAAAGAGCTTGACAGGGAAGAGGTGGGCACGAGCTCGTGGCTTCGCCGCAAAGGTGATATTTCAAAGGGCTGCAAAACCCGTCGATACAGGAGCGGCAACGAACGAACGAACGCGGTCATCGTCGTTTCTCTGCCAGGCTCGCCGTCGTCGAGCATCGATGCCACCCCCGAGACCGAACGTCCATCAAGCCCCCTTACCTTCGAACACTAAATAAATTAACGCCTCCTGTGTGCAAACACCCTCGATTGACTCATTCGGCCAAAATACGCAGAATGTTATGTCAAGCTCATACAGTAATGATTTTTTTTATCTTTTTAAAATATCTATCGACGTATACATGTGCGTAATTCGGGCTCTCGGTGGTTTTTGAGTTTTCAGAGAGAATTGTGAAATAAACGGTGTAATTGGCTGCTGTACGTCAGACGAGTTTGCAATGAAATTTTGAGGAAGATTGAATGAGCCTTGGGCAAACGTCAATCCCTGAAATGCGCGGTTTTTGAATTTCGATTTTTTTATTTTACGTTGGCGGAAATTAACAGGAGAGGATTACGAACAATTATTGTGATTTGGTGGTTCATCAACATTTTCTTAAAAAAAAAAAAAAAAGTTAATTTTGAACGTTCGACTGTGGACTCTTTGAAAAAGAAGCATTTATGTTCTTATTTCCCAGCCTCTATCCGTACTCGTCTGCCTGTCTCTTGCTCCCCGCCGCTCCCCCGAGACACATTGATCCTTGTCGAGGGACAGATCGACTTGTCGAAACGGGTGTCGCATTTTTTATTCGCTTCCACAACACCACTCGTTGCCCCTGGGGAGCACGGAACCCCTGGTTAAAGTTATCCATGATACCCATTTACCGGTGTCTCATCGAAGTATCTACGTTCATCACGCTTCCTCTGTACATCCAGTTGAATCACTGCAGGGTCGATTCAACTTCACTCCGAAGATACATCTTTGATTCCGAAAGAAGCAACGAAATTCTCTGCGGAGAAATTTGAGTGCAACATTTGACTACGATTATGCTATTGACGCTTCCACCAGGCTGTTAATATTGCAAGTCCGCGCAATTCCCGATTATTTTCAATCACGATTTCCTGGGACGGTTTTTCCTGGCAAATGTTTTACACATGTAAAAAAATTTACACATGTAAGAAAAATATCCGCAGAGCGTCATTCATCGATCTCGTCAGCCGGCTCCCACATTCGACGACGCATACTATCGGGGGGAAAGAAATTGCCGATCGTCAGGTATTACTCCGAACGTCGTTGAGGTAGGAAGGGTTTAAGCGTCTAGCAGAGATCGGGGTTTGCAAGCATCGGGGAGCTTAGGGGAGACGCAAGGTGCGCGCACGATGAACGTGAGCCAGCCCATCGGGTACGTCGCAGGGGTGGCTCCAGGGTGGTTAACGTGGCTGGTTCTGCTCTCGTGGCGAGACTGAAAGCGACGGAGGAGGAGATGGCTATGCCGGTAGCTTGATCCCCGTAAGCCAAGGCTAAGAGGCTATTAGTTAGCTCCAGCTCGCTGGGACGGTAACCCCTTAAACTAACACGGTACTTACGCCACCAGGTTTCGACGGGCAGGGAAGCTCGCAGGACACCGAGGAAGATCCAGTTCTGAAGCACGCTCACTCCGCACGGATCCCTTCGCTCCTCATCCGGCCATCGCCTCGCCACATCCTCAGTTCGGTCTCACGCGCTTTACATAATAGCGACACGAGAACACCCTCGTGGCTGGTTCTGGCACGTACGGAGGACGAGAGCGCATTGACGCGAAGACGCCCGGATGGAAGCGCGGATGTAACCCTGGAACGTCATCAGTCTTCAAGATTCTGATTTAGATTGCTCTCCGGCGGAATCAACCGGGGCTGCAATTTCGCTCGCCCACTCGCCACCCTTGTCGAGTCGTGAATCCTTTTTTTCTGAAATGTGTTGACAAGCAGTTTTACTTTTTTGCTTTCGACGCGGTTTTTTGAATGAGAAAAATTCGATAGCGAAAACTGAATAATTAGGGGATTTGTAATGAGAGGGATTTTTTTAGAATCGAATAGAGTACGTTACTTTTGTCCTGGGATAAAATACCCTGGGTCGTGATAAAATTAGAGAACTTGCAGAATCGTCTTCTGATAATGTAATATTCGGATCATTATTTATGAACATTATTCTAATTCACTGAACTGTGGGTATCGCGAAATTTATGTATTTTTCATTCCTATTTCAATTTATCCCGAAGAAATCGTCGGAGGTAAAATCAATCTTCGGTAGTGAGAGAGTCAAAGGGTCTCTTCGTCACTCTAATCGTACCAAGGGTCGAAACTTCTTGAACCGCCAGCGGGAGCGGCCTTCCGCTTTGTCCAAAGTCCCGGAGGGCAAATATCCTCAAAGCCGATTAGTAGGCGAGGCACGTACGTTATTAGCTATTCGCGGACTTTATCTCGGTTCCTCTCGAACCATCCCGTCCTTGGATGATCCCGCTCGCTCTACTGTCAGCCCGTGTCGGTACCCGAACCGCTAAAATCAAACTTGGTGAGCTGCCGGCATTGTCGACGACCGCCACCGAGGTGTCCGAACGACCGCCGACACCCGACACCTCCGCCCGTCAGGGCTCGGAGGCGGCGGCCAGCGAGAGTTTACACTCCGATCGAATAGCCATCTGGGAACTACTCGAAGGAGAGGGGGGAAGGAGACTGCCGCAGCAGGACCATATTCTCCTCCGAGCCCACTAACCACCATTAGCCAGACTATAAAATCAGGCAAAACGGTATGCCGCTCGACGATAAAACAGTTCGAAAACGCGTCTCAGAAATCGCTGAGACCGTGAGGTGAGGGCATAAAGCGTCTGACCATTACGACCTTTGACTACTTAGGGGACCCGTCTACAGGCTCGCGTCTGATCGGTAAGATTATTTTTCCTCCCTACCAGACGCGATTATCTCCTCAGATTGCCGATAAGAAAAACCGAAAATAATCAAACATTGGCGATGTTCGGACCGTTTGATATACCACCGTCAGTAAAGAAGATCCTGGCGGGATTTTTTCTTTTCTGTTTTAACGGAAATGTGACGATTTTTTTAACGAGTCATTGAAAACATAAACTAGCCCAATTCGGTAAATCTTTCATATTTACACTCAACTTTTTCATATTTCTATTACCGTACGGCAAGTCAATTTGCCATTTTTCGATCATCAGACTGTGATATTTTGCCTCCTAACATAATTTAATTCTTTTCGAGTTGATGAGAAGGGACTCGCAGTTTCTTACACTTTGGCGGACCTAAAGAGTATTTTCAGTACGACTGTTGGTGAAGAAAATCGTTGTGCTGTTTACATTATGACAAAACAGGGACGATTTTGTGATCATCCGTTCAAAACGGACTGTAGACCGCATCCAATTTGGCGACTATTCAACGTTTTACATTTAAATTTTTTCACCTTCATTACCGCACGACAACTCAATTCGCAATTTCCCAATCATCGGTTTGCCATATTTATCCAGCGAATAGAAAAATCAAAGCCTCCGAGCGCAATCCCATTCTTCCGTAGTCGGATTAAATTCCATCAAGCGATAACCCGATCTGGACCGAAAATTTTACAAATTGGCGCGACAAGGCGCGGCTGATCGGTTACGCCCCGTGAATACTTTTCGGCTCGCCCCACCGGCTCTATCACTGTTACGTGACTGAATCGCATTTCCGATCATTCACGGTCGTTCCACCGTACCCAGCTTTTTCCAATGACCAAAAAGGATCAACTTAGCGAGCGGCGATTTAACGATTATCCATCGGCAAAGAAATCCCTCCGCAGCTCTGATGCGACGAAATGATAACGTATAAAAAACCTATTTGAAACAAACATTTCAGGTACGAGCATCGAGCTCGCAATTAACGTAGAAACGATGGACGGTCCGGTCTGTTCCATGCAGTCGAACCAATTATGGTGCGTGCATTGAAGTGTGCACATCGCCTGCAGGCAGAAAGGGGTGCGTCGGGCGGAAGGGGGATAAAGGGCTGAAACGAGTATTATTCAAGTTTCGCGATAGTTAACAGTGATACGAGCGGGATGGGGTGCGGCAAAGTTACATCGGTGAAAACAAGGGAAACCGACAGACCAGTGCAAACTAGCACGCTCCCGGTAGCGGGATTGTTGTTACGCAGACCAACGGGAGGGATGCAGCGTACAAGAGCGATAGGTGGATCAACGCAAATTTAACGAGCTATCAGGGAGAGAATATCGACGAGTTCATTATGACGTTCGCCGTACCTGCTGATTTTCGCGAGGCTCGGTGCATCGGCTACAATGAGCCTTCCACTGCTGCTGTGTTTGCTCATCGGGAAAGGGACGGTGGATGCTTTTCGAAAGGCAAACAACGCCGGCAAAATCACCATTGATCGTGCAAAATTTCTGTTCAAACAACACATCACGACAGGTTGTTAAACCAAAACACAATGCATGCTTGTAGGTTGAAAGTTTGATGGACCCTTTACCGCTGAATTTATAGTGGGTGGTCAATGCATATAAATTTGTATGTATATATTTTTTGAACTTCATTGCCTTCATTCAGAATTGTACGAAAATTTATGTATATACGCATGTGTATACATATTCCCAAACCTTATTGCCCCGGAGTGAAACAATTACATAATAACCTACGCTCTGTGAATAAACATCATTAGAGTCCGCTTAATTAATCGTTTAATTGACGCTCACGTAGCCGCTGATTGGAGTTAAAACGTACATCGCTAGTTTCGTTACATCAAGTAATATTTTTTCGTGTAACCTTCATCGAATGTAAATTCGTTATTCCGCCATTATACATAAATAAAGTAAAATCATGTGGGACAAGAGAAAAATCACCAAGTTCAAATGTGGGTCAGCTTCCCTTCAAACTCATAAAATTTGCCTCACAAGGGACCGACCATCGAATTTTTGAATTCCTCTGCGAACGAAATGAAACTTCACCCGAAGCATAAAATTCCCAGCGAAAGTTCTGACGAAATAAAAGGATAACAAAAAAATTGCTCAGCCTTTCACAAACTCGACATAGCAACAGCGAAACTCGTAGAAGTGTTCGCAATTAATGAAACAAAGCGTGTACTCCGGGAACGGAGTTATACGCTGTTCAATGCGTCATTAACGACTTCCAGCCTATATATATATCGTCGTGTTCATTACACAGCGACTCTGATGAGGATAGATCGCGTATCGGCTCTGGTCCGAATGGTGCACGAATTCTCTCGATCCGCGGCGCTTTGAGAGTCAAACAGTGGCGTCGGTCGTAAGAGTAATAGCCCAGAGCCAACATACGTACGATTCGTCCGGGCAACTGAGAGCGGATGGAAGAGAAGCGGCACCGAAGGTGATCGGGGAAGGTCGATAGATCATTTAATGCTCGTTAGATCGGGCCATAGACCCGCGTGAACGCGTACCAACTACAGGCTTTATTGGAAGCCCCGTGGCTATTTTCCAGTTATGTACGCCTATAATAGGGCGAGCTGTATGGGTAAAACGTTCGGCACCGGGCCCGACGAGTTCACTCGTTTTACACCCACCGAATACCCTCGTTCACCTTGTTCGCATCAACGAGATTATCGAATTCAATTTACAGTTTCAAAACACGATCCCCTGTTCGCGGTTCGGCACGCATCGCTAATTTGTGTGAAACGAATCGCCAGCCAACACCGGTTGCGGAGAAATAAATATATGGCTTGAAAATAAATATTACGATAAATGATTCAGTAAACCTTTTCCTAATTCAGTACAAATCGGGATGAAATTTCAGAAAAACGGATTGTTCCAAACGTCGCTTATTAACAAAACAATGAAATGTAATAATTCCGATCGAAAATACAATAAACGCGAAATATTGTCCTATCGTAAATAGACGGAACAAAGTTTTTATACTTATATTTTCCAGAATTTAATTTATTACGTCGGATTATATGTAGCGGTAATGGTATAGTTGGGCGAATTTTCATCCCGACAAAATCACCGATTCGTTAATGGGTTTTGCATACAAACAGAGGCCAGGAATTTTGTAGCAATCACCTTTGGTTGCATGGACGTTAATGGATGCAATTTATGAGCGCTATCGGGTGGAATTTTCTGATCGCGTAAATACACTTCTATCGTTACCGAAACGATCCTATGACCTTTACTTAATTTCAACATCAGATAATTGTTTAATAATTAAATCCGTTTATTCATTATTATAAAAATAATATTCTTTTATCCAAGATACCATATTAACAGTCAAGCTCATCGACAAATTGTTACCCTGAGCTTGTCTCGATTGAGCAATTTTTTCGTACCAAAACGATACTTGGTGCAGAAGAAAACCAAGAACATAAAATGTCATTTTTTAAAGTATCTTCAAATTTTTTCTTTATTTTTTGTCAAGGATTCACGAGTAATTTTTCAGCAAAACTAAGGTATAATCGTTTTATCAGTATATTTGAAATCTCTTTGAATGGTCTTAATTTTTTAGAGTCGCTTTCCGGACTCTCGCAAACTAATAAAATGAACCCCTTCTACAAATACCCAAGTTTCATCGCAGTGAATGATCCTCCAAAATTTCCTTAGCATATTACCCTGAAATCCGTTGCAAAATATAATTTCCTCCGCGTCTCGCCTTCTCTCGGCTCTCATAATTTATAGTACCGTTTTACGATCGTACAAACTCGACGATGCTTTCGCATAATAGGATTTAATTTGTGGTTCCACGAAACTCGTACTAGTGCACATATACACACAAGTACACGTATACACAAGCGTATCTACAGTTTGCATTTCGTTTCCAAACGATGTTTGAGATCGTCCTACCGAAACAATGTTTGAACGAGAGAACACCTACCCCGAGAAGGAGCGAGATGGAGTCTCGTGAGATATCCACGGCAAGACAGAACCAATACATAACGTATACATATGTATATGTGTATAATGTACATCACCCTCTACATAAGATCGCAAACGTAATTCGGTGAAGATTTATCGTCGGTTGTCGAGTGCACGAAGCGGAATAAGGATCGTCGGGGCGTAAGGATAGTTGAATAAAAGAGAGGTACTGTATGGAAAGTTACGAGAGAAAATAAAGGATCAACGATGAAGGACAACTGCGCCGAGAACCATCCTGAAGCCCATCCCGGATGAGCGAGAGAGCGCAAATGCTCAACGAGTTTTTAACGAAACGATTATAATATCTATTTATAAAAAAATGTCTACTTTGAAGTCCACCTTCGACTACACTTTAAATTCCACGGTCAATTCCACTTTCAATCCCATGCGAGATTGAAACCATAACATGTCATATGGAATTGTAAGAACTGAACGTACAATGAAAATAAAGGCATTTTCTTTGACAGCTCGCGGGCGAATTTTTTTTCCAGTGCGTAACAAGGAACTTCGGGGCATAAGGATAGTATAATAAAAGAGAGCCAGCGTATGGAAGATTACGAGCGGAAACAAAGGATTAACGGAGGGACAGTCTCGAAGCTCGTCCGGATACGCGAGCGAGCGAGAATGCTTGACGAGTTTCGACAAAACGATCGTAAAGTCTATATACACACATACATACATATTTACTCACTGCCAAGAATGCTAAGGAAGAATCTTCAGCGATGTAGCACGTAAAGTGACTCGGAGTACGCCCTTCCGGTTCTCAGCGGTCGAGTTGCGAATATACCACGATTCTTGGCGCGTTTGCGCTTCGGGGAGAGACCGGAATGTATATATGTATGTATATATGTATACGTTTGTGTAGCAACGAGAGGGTTGGAAATGTGGGTGGCTGAGGAAAACGCTTTAAGGGCGATACCGTGGAAGGACTCGAGAGTCCCGGGCGCGGAAACTCCCGGAAGCGGGACACTAAATATGAATCATAAAAGAAGCATAAAGATAATTGTATGCTAATGGGATCGGGCGTATGCGCGGCGTCGTTCGCGACCCACCGACCCACACAACCGGCGACGAGGAACGAGACCGGCTCGTGAAGCGATCGTCTCTCCAGCAGCAGGAAATCACCAACCGCTCTCGCGCCGGTTCCGCCCATCCTTGCGCAACGTTATATTGCCTATATAATAGCGGATATATGTACTTTCCGTGTAAATTCAAAGTTATATAAATTTCTTGTACATGTTACCGGGGAGCGAGGAGCAATATCGTTCGGTGTGTACAGTTACCGGTCGGCGACGATGCCGCTTCTGGGTTCGAGTTATACTTTTGCTCGGCTGAACAGAATCGCGCACGCAAACCGGAAAACGCCTTGAAGGTGTCGAAAGTTGGGGCAGGTTATGGATTCTTTTCCTCTAAGTTCAGATGGAAAAAATGAATTTTTTACGAGCCAAAAACACGTCAGTGATGAATAATATATACGCAACATTTTTGGATTTGAGACATAAGAAAGGTTAATTTTTTTTTGTGACCGATTGATCATACAAAATCGCACATTTTAAAGTGTTGATATATTTTTCGCACATATCTGTGGACGGGAGAATTTTCGGTTTGTATGTATTAACACGACAGAAAATTATTATAAATATTGTTATTATTACGTCAAAAGATCAAATTTTCACTGAAGGCAGTCTGGCAGTAAACGCCGCCCTAAAATATTGTCAAACACCTGATATTATTTCTTTTCCACCCTCGACCCAACATTTTTCCATCACCGTTTTCACATTTCGGCCAATAGATTTTATGTTTCTCGAATCGTCCATCGAAGTTCACAGGGACGTAAAATCTATACAAATAGGAGTTTCCCGGTGATTTTCTGTATATCCTCTCGTCATCCCCAGCCGGCGTTCTCCGGAGAGGTGCGAGAGACGAGGGTCGACGAAAGCCCGGATAAGGTAGGTCGGGGGAGCAATATATATATAAAAATATAATAAAAGAATATTATCCTGTATAGTCCAGCAGATTTTCTTTTCCGCTTCGCTCTCCGTGAAGCAATTTCAACGTCACCCAATCTCATCGTCGTCGTTCTCCTCCTCCTACCCGCTGCATCCCCTTCAAGGCTTCGCGCACTTCCTCCTCGCGGCCGCTTCCGATCAAACAATCTATCCGCAACGACCTCCGAACCGTATATTTTATGACTTGAAGTTTGCCCCCTCGATCCGTGGAAGGCACGCTCGTACTGCGGAATCGCTTTAAGAGTCCCGCCGGGCACTCGAAACTTTTTTAAACGTCCGAGGGAAATTATCCCAAATCCGCGAGGAACCCCCCCCCCCCCCCTTCCTAGAGCCACTCACCTTTCGCAACGTCCCGGACACTGGACGTCCTCTCAAGCTACTTCGGCGGAATTTATTCTGAAGGAAATCGCCCAGGGCTACCCTGGGCCGATACTCCCAAGGAATCCGAAGAGCTCCGTCTCGTCGACGATTGGCGGAGAAAACGTCGCGTTCCACGAAACGGCCCCGAACGCGATGCGAAATGAATCGAGAGACGATTTTCGAAACGTTCCTGGAACGCGAATAAAAGAGAACCCGGAAAGGAAAGCATCGTTGTCGTGGAGAACGGACGGTAATTGGTAGCTTAGAAAGTTGATGGAAAAATAGATTACCGAAATGAGCCGTGTTAAAGCGATTCTCGGTTAGCACTGGAATTATTATTATTATTATTATAGAATTTTATTTTCATTTTTGACTCGAAGGACTGTCCGTTTTGTCACTTCATTGCTCGTAGCTCAACTTTCTCGAAATAAAGCTCCATAAATCGGGATTTACGTGTCGAAAATAATGTCTGTGGAAAAAACGAACCCACTATTGGCGAGAACCAACTTTTTGCGGTCTGCGCCATGCCATTTTCCGACCGGCGAATAGCTGTGCCCTCTGCGAATTGCAAACCCTGAAGCCTCTACGGAGGAAGGTATACGAATCGGTAAGAATCCTCCTCTGGGGAATCAGCGAATGAATCGGGGGATAAAGATTGAAAAGAAATCGGGCCAGTGAATACTGGTGGGCGTTTAAACGCCCCGTCTCGCTCGAGAGCCTCTACTTTCCCGAACTTCTTGACCGCCGATGGCTCTCGAAGATCCTCGAAGGTCCGCTGGGCTGGGCTTTCTTCGGAGCCCATCAAGTTCTCTCTTAGCTCCGACTGGTCCTGCCAGACGGATGCTGGAAGCGAGAATCATCCAGAGCCCCGACTGTGGAGGTTGCTACGATGTGTAAACCATGAGCCTTCCTCGAATGCAACGGAGGCAAAGCTCACTCGAAAACGTTGCTCGTTCGATCGCGAATTCATGAATCCAACGATGAGATCCCAGTGATATATATATATATGTACACACACACATAGACACAGATACAAAGATGGATGGATTGGGAAAATCGATGAGTCCCGCGACCTCCACCAGTGGGAAAGCTCAATGCGAGCCTCCAACTTCGCCCGAGCATGGTTCCAACTTCACCTCAGAGAGACTCGGCTATACGTGCCGGCCTCCTCTCTCTCCCAGAGCGGGCTAATCGAATTTTCCGAAACTCGTTATTAGCCGTATCTCACAGAGAGACGGAATTCCCTTTGACGTCGAGGAAACGACGTTGGATAGGAGAGCACACATTCCGGAAGAGGAATCGTTCGTCGGTTCGCGCAGCGGGGCACGGCATCAGCTGCTGGACCGAGCTGTGCCGCTGCAACGGCTGCATGCACGGATAGCGGATCCATGAAGTCGAGTGGATTAAGACATCCCTTACATATATTCCTGTACCGCAGGCCCTCGGGAGGCTGTTTCTCCGCACTGTGAAACACGCATCGATTCCACTAGCTTTAACCCCTTCCACGACTCTCCATCGCCGTTCTGGTGCACCCCGTTAACGTGAGCTTGTACGATTTTCCCGGCCCGTCTCCGGCGTCCTGATAACTGAAGATACGTACGTGGGAGACTTCCGGCGGAATTCTGGAATCGCGAAACCCATCTTACGTATATGAGCGGTACGTGGAAAGTTTTGATAGTTCGAGCGATACGGAACCATGACAAATTTACGATGCTATCGATTTTCTAACGGGATGAATTTTCGCGTTATCGGAACCGGGACGATGCGGGGTGCGAGGGGCGAAACTAACGCGGGTTTTCGACGGCGTCAATTTTTTTACAATATGAGCTTCTTTTTATCATATGTAATTATTTACGTGATAGTAAAGTTCACGTCGATTGGAGATTCGCGAGTACTCATGATACCCACAGACTCGCACAGATAGTTACGGGAATCCTCACTAATACTCTAAATAGCCACGGACGCTCTCGCAGCCACTGCTAGTAGCTGAGAATACCGTCTGAAAGAAGAATCAGGAAAAACGGACTGCGCTAGGTTTATAGAAGCTTCGTGTCACGACAGTGTATATGTTACATAAAAAGAGTGACGAAACGTTGATTACAATTATTATCAATTGTTCTCTGTTGAGCAAGATCCACCAGTAGTGAATCCGAAATTTAATTAATTCCGGCGGATAGGAACGATTGATATATATCTCAGCGAGAAGTTTCATTTGCCTTTGGCACATAGTTTCGTACGTGTCTGCGAATCGGACGGAATAATTTTGAGGGCCAACGGGAGCCCCGGGGCGGTCAGACGGCGCGGAACTTCCCGAGGGCAGTGGATAGTACCGTACTCTTTCTGGCCAGGAACCAAGAAGCTGTCCGATGATCCTCGTTCGAAAAAAAGAAAAGTCCAATCCAAAGGTGAGAAAAAAATGTCATTCCAACCCACGAATTAATACACGACTACTTTTCAGTCCCAAATTAATTTTGCTTACAATCCCGAAATCCTTCTTCGCTCAACGATTTCTTGTTCTATTGTCTCTCCGACTAGATCAATTTTTTGTCGTCGAACGTTCTCAAAAATTAACTTCGAGTATTTCACAAAAAAAAAAACAGATAAATGAAGTCTGCATCCGTCGAATTGCTTCCCATTTGGTTTCGAATTCGATCGACGCATCGAAAACTCTTTAATTAAAACTTCCCGTGGAATTTCGAAATTCGATTAATTCCTTTAGATCGGTCCCGGTAAACGGAGTAGTTTCGGGTAAGTTATATTTACCCGAGATCGGTCTACATGTAGGTCCGAATTGAGCCAGAGCTGGATGATTCTGGAGAGGTTTGCAAGGCCCCGGGATACAAGCGGAATGAAAACCCCCTTCAAATTGACAGGGGAGTGCTTCTCGGAATGTGTACTATTCGACGTTCGTGGTATTATCCTTGCCGTCTGGTGAGGGGACAAAGAGAGCTTTGCGATCGGAACCGAGTCCTCGCCGATGGGCTGGCGTCAATATTTGCCTGACTCTGCGTCGTCACAGGAGAAACTCGTCCGATGAGTCGAAACGTCATCAATTATTAGTCTCCCTTACGGGTCTCCAGTCATGAAAACCCGAGCTGTATGGCTCGACCAAATTTACACGATTTCCGAATAGCCGGCTTCGCTCCGACTATCCGCGAAATTCCGTTCTCATTAGTCGATGGCCCCTCATTTATAATTAACGAATGCCTGCATCATTGAACGGCACCGACTTCGGACTCGAAGTTGCCCGCGCGCTGGGAGTATTAAGAATTGATTGTTCGACGATTTATCGATCCCGGTGATATTAAGTCAAACGCCGTCGGTGGGAATAAACAATCAACGTGTGGATTCTGGACGTACCCCTTTATTCAACTTTTAGCTTATTTTAGGATTTATTGACATTTCGTATTAATTATTGAATACCATCGTATTCTTGGGACAAGGAAAGTGATTGTTTTCATTCTTATTAGTAGTAGTAACAGTGAATTCATTGACAACAGAGTGACGATACATCAAACGTTTATACAAATTTTAGTACGTATATTTTTGTATTAATTTAATAACTAATGAAATTATCTGTCCTTACCTTTGCAATCGGCAGCAGTGTTTGATTTCCTTTTTTTTTCTGTAACGACATTGGAGGCCGAATCGTGCAACATTTAATAAATAATAACGAGTTCATCGAAACTTTACGATACTTTATATTTTATTGATCCGTATTTACAATAATCATCGACCACCGTTAAGGCCAAAGTACAACAAGCGATATCGAGTGTCTTTTTTTTAGCAGAGTTTATTTTTCTTTCATCTCCACCGTCTTCATTCCTATCTATTTTTTCGGCTGGCGTCTATTTTATTGAAGAATAAAAAAAATAAATAGAAATCTCTCCTGACGGTTGCCAAAACGAATTTTGCGATTGGCTCGCCTTTGATCTATACTTATTTTTTTCCTCTAAATAAAAAAGCTCTTGGGAACTATTTGAAGATAAAATACTAGGCAGCGATTGTAAATTAACGCTATTATGCATGGGCAGGTGCGTGCCGAGGAAAAATATTTTTTCTCCAGGTTCATCCGGCACGCGTGTTCTCTTATCGACGCCAGGAAACTGGGTAAAGATTTCCGCTCAGTCTGCTCCGCGGCCTACACGCAGAGGCTTCAAAATTCATTACACGGCTTCAAAAATGAATGGACAATTGACAAATAGTTTGTCAAATGTTTTTTGACTCAGACCTTCAAAAAAGCTTTCGAACAAAAATGAGAAACCACTTTCGGACAAATTGAAACCTATCGATCTTTGGGATTTCGGAATTGATAAAACTTTTCGAAGCGAATTGTAGTCGCAGCGTAGATATTTACGTGATTTTATTTTTTATTTTTTTCCTCGCAGAGAGGCTGTTCGCCAATATCCCGACCGTTTTGTTTTTCCTTCGAGATTAAATATCCCTTTTTTTGTTCTCATCGATGACGTTCAAAGATTTCACTATTGGCCATTATTATTATTATTGTTTTCTTTTACTGCTTTTCATGGTTTTTTTTTGTTGACGTCACCAAGGACAATTCTATTTACACAGACGACTTTCCCCGAACGATCGGACAAACTCAGGTAAGACAGATTTTTTTCATTCGAACACTTTAATAAATATTATGATCGCAAAACGAAGATGGTTAGATACATCTTCGACTTGGTCGCAAATTAATCCGCTCATTGTATTACACGCGATTTATTTTTCTTTTCCCTTATCGATATCTCGAAAATATCCGATCATTCGGAAAAAATCGAATGCGATCAATTGAAAAGATTAAAACTAGTTCGAAATCTTAGCTACAATTTTGGCATCGATTGAGGTGACGGCGGCGCGGTGAGCGTGTGGATATCATCGAAGGACTTCTTCGCTGCGTTCTGCAGATCGTCCATGCCTCGTCGAGTCTTCGTAGTTATGTCGTCGATCTGGCGGCGTGTGTGATTCAGCAATTCATCTGTCGACTTCACGGCTGAACTCGCGAGATCCTTTACCTCGATCCCCATTTTGTCAATCACCCATTCCACTGCCTGTCTCCCCTATTTTTATTTTATTTTAATATTAGTCGTTAACTAATATAATTAAATTTTATTTTTACCATTGTATCTTATTTTTACCATTAAATCTGACTTTATAAGCGTTAGTTTCTTAAATAGAGTAAAAAGGATCAATTTTAGGCAATGTATTAATATCGTGTTTATTTCTTTAATGTACCTTCGCTTTTGCGAGAAAAGCGTAAGAGTTTTTCGTTAATTTTAGAAACTCTCAGGTGTTTCATCCACTGCCATGTCCACTTCCATTCCCACTTTATACGAAAGAGCGGAAAGTCGTAACTTTGATTCTTTTTAATCACTTTTTAATTTATCATTCATAAGGATAATGAATTATTGATAATTCTTAAAATTATTAGTGGATCTGACCTTGCCAGCATTGAGTGATATCTTAGATGTCAGAAGGTCCTCCATGTAATGAGTGAGGGGTACACCGCGTACAGTGACGACGGCTTCCTGCGTAAGGAGAGTTTTATGGTTGTCTTCCGGATCTGGGACGTACCTCAGAGTCTCGTCGACCGCGATGTAGTTGCAAAAGCTTAGCTATAAATTAAAAATTGCGATAAGTCCCACCGACCCTACTACGTCGTTGCTTCCTAAACCACCGCTTCACAATATCTAACTTACAATTTTTAACTCACTAAACTTTCAACTTGCTCAAGTTTCAAGACTCTCATCTGTCAACTCACTCAAATTTCAATACACTCAACTTTCGAAAGAATCATTCACTGTATAGATAACTTCAACTACGATAAAAATGAGTAATTTTCTTCGCGCCACAAGTCCTTCGCACTGTAAGTCCCCACAACCCCTAGAACTTCCTAAAAATCATCAAAAAAATCCCATAATTCCTACAATCCCTATTCTCCGATTTGTTAGTAATCCAAACAATCCCGGTTCGAAGAGGCAGGCTCGAAGACCTTGGCCATTTTTCTATCCCGGTCCGCATCTTCGGTCGGCCTTTGTGCGGAATTGCGGAGCAGCGCCGAGTCAGTCGGCGTGCGAGAGCTCCATGCGGGGGGTTTTCTGGTCGGGTTTTTAAGAGAGTGCGGAGAGATGAGCACCGAGAGTGCATCAGGGAGTGAATGCATAGCGCGAAGCCAGTGAATACGATGCTGTGGAGCGTGAGGAGACCCGAACGGCATAACCTGGCGGCAAGAGGGGGAAAAGGGTGGAACTCTCACTGGTGCATTATTATGAGCGCTAGTTCGAAGGCGCTGAGAACAGTGCTCGCGAGGCTGGAACAATTGAATCGCGGGAAGTGCAATACGTTTCGCGGGGAATTAACGCCTGCGGCATTGTGCCTCAGCGCGGGCTGCAGAGGGGGGCGGGGGGAGGGGGGGGGGGGGAGACACGCGAGAAAGCTTCAACTGTGGAATATGCTACGTCGAGTGAAGCTTCCCCAAAAGCCCCGGTCTTTCTCCTCGACACTCCTACTCGCCATATTGGCAATCAGTGAAGCCGACCGTGGGTTACACTCGCGCTACGTTCTCATCTAATACCCGGCGCTTCGTCGGATCCACGGAGCGAAGCCAAACTCTATTAAACGCAAAAAGACAGCTGTGAATCGTCTCTCAAATTTTGAGTCTCTTCAATAAAATGTTTTAATTTTTTGTTTTCAATTTTCGGCGGAGATGAGATTGGCGGGATAGAATAAAAGAAACGAAAATTTATATTCGAGAATTTTTTCGAACTGTCGGTAAAAAAAAAAAGGCGAATTCGCTTCACTCAACAGAGGTGATTGGATGGATTTATTATGTATTGTTATTTTTTTTTCTTATTTCGAAATTAAGATCTTCACTTTGTCTAGATGTTCCGTTTTAAAACGGTCCGTTTAAAAAAGCCGTCACTTTTAAACGGAAAATGTTGTCGAATCCTTGAAAATCCTTTCGAGGAAGTGAACGAGTCGTACACCAAAAGCGAGAAATAACTTTTTTGTGTTTAAACTGATTTTAGCTAAAATTCAAGTTTCTGAAAGACCACGCTCAGAATTTGAAAAAATAAATAAAAATTCCACAACGGATTTATTCGAGTCGGTCCTTCGCCCTCGGCTTCGATTTTATCGTCCCGAAGAGCCCAACGAAAGCTCCCTGGCTATCGTTATCTCCCGATAGACTCGCATCTATTCGCGCCGGGGAAAAACGGGGCTATGCAAAGAACTCCTGATAGTTTTTGGCGCGAGATACTTCCCACCTACAGCGATCGTTTAAGCAGCCAGCTCGTCCGTTTTCTCTTTAAAAGTTTTTTTTCGTCTTATCGGCATACAAAAAATACGAGAAGGGATTTATCTCGCAATGATTGAAATCCGCGAGAGGCACGGAAAGTTTTCCTTCTCTTTATTTTTCGCCAGCGAAAAATGCGAATTCTTTTCTAAACGATGCTTTTCTGGGGGAAAGTGAACGATTCCATCGTAAGTGAGAGTCCACAAGGGACTCTCTATCGTAGCGTCGTTATCTCTCACCATCCCTCGTTCGACAATTATCGTTTCACCTTTCCTCCCTATTCCACAAATCTCTCCATACCCATCAATTTGTAAAAATTAATTTAAAAAATCATTCCATTTCAATAACGATAAATAAATTGGTAATATTCCAATCACTTCAATTTATATGTATAAATTGGTGATCCGTAATGTTTAAGTTCATATTATCGGAATTGATGATATGATCGACATAGTCATTCATATAGCAAGCAAAGTAGGTCGGTGAAGTTCCGTCAAATTAAATCATTAATATAGGATATTGAAGAGTAAAAAAAAACCTGAAAAAATAGCGTTAAATCGGTAATTCGTAGTTCAAGTCGATTTTTAAGAGTCCGCAAGAGACTCTCCCGCAGCGTCGTTATCTCTCCGTATCCTTCGTTCGATAATTATCGTTTCACCTTCGTTCCCCGTCCCGTGCATCTCTCTAAACCCATTTCGCCTAACATTCGCGCGATGCCCGGCACTTAGTATTCCGCCTGGATCATCCCGTTGGTCGACCGGTGAAAATTCGTTTCTGGCGCGACGGAACTCCGCGCTCTCCTCTCTTCACGACCCCCATAACGGTACGAATTGCCAGGACGAGAGGCTGCGCGACGTTCGCCTCTCTCGAGCGGCTCCCGGCTTTAATTGGCACGTGGGATCGTCTACTTGTCATTCCCTTAACGAGGGCAGATAGAGCGAGATGTACGGCGGAAACTCGATCATAATCCTTACACTACTCGCTTAATCCATCTTTCCGAAATAATATAAATAGAATAAAAAAGTGATTTTATCAAAGTTCTCAGCAATCTAAGTATATAATCGGTCCTTGAGTGAATGCAAATTTGAGTTGGGTAAAAAAAATACACTTCATATAGTTTTCTGTTTTATGCTTGCTTGAATTCACGAAGAGTCAAAGGGTTTAGTTACCTTTTTTTAGAACTCTGTGAATTTCTAAAATACATTCGAGAGAGATTAAGGACTGTGGATATCTCGTTGGAAAGGAGAGTTACGTCCCAGAGAGGAGAACATTTGTCGTAGGAAATGTTTTTCTCATATCTCTAGCTATTTCGGATCAGTATCGACTTCAACAAACAGTGTAAACAAGTGTTATTAAAATTTTCGCATAACTTCTTCTGTCTCAAAAAATGTTCACAATAGTTGGATTTCCCTTTAATCGGGTGGCCTTAATCGTCTATCCAATCCGGCGGAATCGCGATGGCGTAATTTACGATACGAGCTCGATTTTCTCAAATGGCTTTTGGCATCAATTCGAGTATTAATTCCCAATGTTACCGAACTGTGCTCGACGCACGCTCCGCCGAATTCTACTTGGTAGTTCGCGAAGGGCTGCCGGACAGATTCGCTCTCGGGCAGAGCGGTTTTGGAATCCTCTCGTCGGCGCTCCGAGAAGGAGGAACCAAGAGCACGCACGTACTACGACCAACAGCGGCAGTAGCAGCAGCAGCAGCAGCATCAGCACCAGGGCGAAATCCCCGCCGTTCCACCGAGTAATTACTCTTCTGCCAATTAACTCGCGCACTGGCCTCGGCGTTCAATTATCTCGAGCTATACAGGCACTGTATGCCGAGCCCTCGCGTTCTGGGAGCGCACGTTGCCTGTATCTCGCTATACGATTGCCGCTCGAAGGGCACGAATTTCCCGAATGGTGCGTAAACGAATCTGACCCTCCAGCGATGGAATTGAAATTTTTTTTTTTTTTGTCAAATACCAACAGCAGATGGGATTTATAGAGAAACAACAAGTTCTTCGGGTAATCTGATAAAAGTGGAAAGCATTCTTTTGAATCCCATATGGAATAGATCGTAAAAAAAAATATTTCTAAATTCTGAATCGGATATGGAATCGGATCGGAAGAAAATTCTTTTTGACAATTAAGAGCTTCTGCGATCCTGAGTGCATCCATAACATTGCACCAACTAACCCAAGTATCAATCAAGAAAAAAAATGTTTATTTTACTGATATTTAATTTATTTGTTTAACCAATGTTGATTCGGTTGAACGGTAATTCGAGACCATCCTCTTAATTATTTTTTTATTTTTTTACTCCCTAATTACTTTTTTATTGCTGAGACTATCTTCAACTACTTGCTTCCGCCTCGTGCTTACATTTCACCGAGGATCGCCTCGCTTTTGGAGTGTGGACTGTTGGGGGACCGTAGCGTTAATTGAAATTTTTCTCACCGTCGACCACCGGCATACGCCACGAGCTTTTGAAAACCGCCTCCGCTGTTTGCCAATCCCTCGGGGAACCATCGACGCTACCACGTTCGTCACTACAAACGCAACGGGTACTCTCTCTATATTCGCTGAGCATACCCTGGCATTTCGCGCGTTTGCTTTTCATTTACGGGTGCGACAACCCCACGCACGTTTTCATGAAAATATATCTCCTTGCCGGACTTTATCGTCCTTGTGCCAACAGAAAATACAGGCAACCGCGCGTACGAAAGCGCGAGGAATTTCGATGAGCTGTCGCATCGGCGATCTTTCACTCGATCGTGTCATAATTTTTTTTTTAATTGGAATAAAATCGAATTTTACTGGAAAGTAAAGTTATTGCAATCGAGATGTGACACAAATTGTTCGAGCCTTCGGGAATATCCCTTTGAGCTGACTGTCGTTTTGAAAAGCTTCCGCTTATCGAAAGAATATTCAAGCCTTTAATGCCGAAGAACCACTCGAGAGCGGTTGAGTTAATCATACTGCAGTTGGTGTATTCACATGGGAAACCATTGGAATAAATGGAGTCACTAAATATTCCGGGCGCTGGAGAAGCAGCGCCCAACGATGTAGCTTTGATATTAAAAAATGTACAAGACGCTTCGAAATTGCCATGGGATAGCTTGACGTTAGAACATTATTCGTTTTTTAAGATTGACGAAGCAGTAAGCACTGATATGTCGAGAAGGAACGGAGGAGGGAGAAGTTCCAACTAGATTTTTCGGCAAATTCAATTGCCGAAAACTTGATCTTGCTCTAACCAAGAAACTATCTATCGTACGAAGTTCTGTCAAAGGAAAAGTTTCCTCAGCTTTCTGTCTTCAACCCTGATTCACAGTTCTTCATCTCGAATTCCCAAAAAAAACCGTACATCATCGATAAAAAAAAATATACAACTCAGCCCAGCTCTCGCATCGCTCGGATGCGCCTCTCTTCTCAAAATTCGATTCGGGAAAGTTTTGTTACGTGGAATTACTTTTCGAAGCATAACACAGCATCCGGTGTGAGAGAGAGACATAGGGCGGCGTCGTAGAGTTTAAATTTGCTCCGAACAAAAGCAAACGAGGCGCGGGAGCACCGTAGTTAACACGCACACGGAAACGGAGGGGACCCAGAGGGCAAAGAGAAAAGAGGGATTCGAACGAGGGGGTCTGAGTGTTTCAGAGGGCGCAGCAGTCTTCGAACCTCGGAAGCATCGAAAACCACGGAAAGCTCTCGACTTCCCCTCGACGGGGCTTATTTACCGAGTGGGGCTCGCTGGGTGGGGGGGGGGGGGGCGCTTCGGTGAATCTTGGTTAGGGGTTAATTGGAGAAGTGCAGGTAGGTAACGTAACCGGGCTCGCGCTCGCAGGGGGACGACTGTACTTGTGGGGGCACATTCGCGTTATCGATAGAGAGGAATAGCGGGATGCGAGTGAGAATACGTGGGATGACTGGAAGAGGAAGAAGAGGAAGAAGAGAAACAAGGGAGCAGAGGAAGGGGGAAGTGAATGCGGATTTCAACATACGGTGTGAAGGATTCGTGGGCTTCCCAAGAGAGGGCAGCTGAGCCTTCGCTAACGGAGAGGGGGCAACCAGGCGGGGGTGAGGGAGAAAAGCGAGTAGTAGCGAGGCGTGCAAAAGCCTCCGGTGCTCGGTAGCTTTTCGCGGGTGAGAGCGAGAGGGAAAGAGTCGCAAGTAATTAGCATCGCCGCATAATTGAGAGGACTTTGCGGGTTCGAGCCGACGTTGTGCATTGTTCCCTCTCGGTGTTCGCCATTTGCCGGTATTTGCGGCCCGCCAGTCAGAGGAGTAGGTAGAGGGAGGAAGGGGACGAGGGTGAGGAAGGGTAGCGCACGGTGCAGTGCACTAGTGCACCTCGTGCGAGGCTGTGCACTCGCCGCGGATCTCTGGACGCCCATTCAGCCACTCTCTAATCCCCACTCGACATAGTTCAACCCCATTCGCGGGGCCAACTTGGAGTTCCACCACCGAGCTGGCTGAGCTCTCACGGCGGATAGAATACCTTCCTCCCTTTCCCTATTGCTATCCCGTCCCACGCCGGAGACCGCGCACCGGAAGGCTACGGTGGCTTCCGGCAACGGCTGAGCTATACGCGCACGCCACGACGAACCGTTCGATTTACGATCGAATTAGACGGATTTACCGGACTGCCGGGCTCACCGTCGGATAGAAAATTATCGGCGAATCAAAAATTTATAACGACGATACCGAATATCCGGCACACTATTGTTGTGAAAGTATTATTATTATTTTTTTTCATGGGGAGTGAAATAGTTTTGATCATTGTGATTGGCGTAAAGACTGTTTGTCGCTGTACTAGTAATTCATAGTCCTTGTCTAGCAATTTCAGTTTGGAACAACGGTTTATGATCGATTTGGACTTATTTACCGAACAACCGGCGTAACCACCGGATGGGAAATTATTGGCAAGTCAAACATTTACAAGGACGATGTTGAATATCCGGAAAACTAGGACTGTGCGTTTACAAAAATTCGTGCTCAACGCGAGACTGTTTCGTCGGTGTCGTTATTTTGCTATCAAACAATGCGTTCCGCAGGTATCTCCGCAAAATTTACGGGCCCAGATCGAACGGCGTGAAAAGATTTAATCAATAAATTCATTTAAATTCGAGTATAAAGCCAGACCTCGATACACACCGCAGCAAGACAATTAATATCGCTCCCTCCAGCGTCTCGCAATTAATTCGCTCTTCATAAAATATTGATACAAGACCGCGAGGAAGTACCGCAATGGTAACAAACACCCATTTTCCTCCAACCCAATGAACCTGCATCACAGTATATCGGATTTCACGTTCGACTCTCGGAAAACTTTATTTTCATTTTTGCAGTATTTCCCTTCAAACTTCTATCCAATTTTTCATATTTTTTTTTTTTTTCGTCAATCGCGAACCGTGTAGGGGGGAGTGGGGTGTGAAAATTTTATCGCGAGAGTGACAAAGCTCGTGAAAACGGGCGGGAGGCGGGGAGTTGTGCCTCGTATAGAGAAAAACGCGTACAGAGACAGCGCGAGTGCAAACTATATATATGCGCCTCCCGTCGGAGGCCGCGTCGCGGGGATTGCACGAGGAATAACCATTTTTCATTAAGCCGCCATCCCATCGAGCTAGGGAAACCCGACCTCGGACAGGATAACCCTCTCCTCTACGTTTTTTTTTACCTATATCTATCCCGAGCTTTCGCTGGCCCGGTGTACACGACTCCATATTTCAATCGATTCAAAAAGGTGTCCGGGTCTCTCTGGCACGGATCCGCCCAGTCGAGCGCCCCAACGTTATTAAGCGTATATATGTATAGATATATATTTTAAATGTATACAGATAGATATTTTAATATATACACATATATAAGGCGTTCCACGTTAAACCAACCCTCACCGATGTCGATTTCGATCGCGTCTTTCTCGTTCTTCTCTGTATTATATTAAGATTTTTTTAGGCCATGGAATTTTGGATTTATTCCCGTTTTTAAAAAAGGCCTTACCGAAAAAAAAAAAAAAAAAAATTGTCAAAACGAACCATCTCGCGGGTCCGTACCGACGTACCGAAAACAAAATCTAAACAAAATTGACGAGCGTGGATTTGACGTGGCATGTCCCATACACACACATATATAAAGCCGCAACGACAAAGTCCACGAAATCTACCGTCCATATAGTTTTCGTCGCGTGTTTCGTTTCGTTCGTTAGTTCGTGCATATATACTCTTTCGTTTCGTGAGGGGACTGACGAAAGGGGGGCTGGCTCGCGGCTACATCGAACAGCAAACTCTTCCCCGTCCCTCCTCCCCTTCAACCGCCGCCGAACCGACCGACCAACCCTGTTCGCAATTTGTTGTTTTTATGATTTACAGTCGAGAGCGTACAATAATTCAGTCGTAGCAGCGTTTTGGTGTATACACGACGGTGCAGAGAATTCTACCGCTCCATATCTCTCGCTCTCACGACCCCTTCGCACAGTTTGTTACCTTCGCCACCGTGCATCCAGCACCCCCCGGCTCGCCCACCTAGGAATCTCCATCGGGGCGAGCTGCGGGGAGTCCGCGAACGGGGACTGATATACGCCCGCGAAGAGATACACCCGACCGACCCCGTCATTAATCCCCTGGCGTGTACGATGAAATAAAAGAAAGAAAGGCGTGTTATAAATAAACCGAAGAAAGGATGTGGGTATTTTTCTGTATATATATATATATATTTTTTATATTTATTCTGCTTCGATGCTGACGAGATTATCGAAGAAGAGAATACGAATTCGAACGACGAATATGCCCGAATAATAATCGGTTTTATCGGAGGTAGAACTCACGTATTTGGGGAAGCTATGCAAGGATTTTCCGGATTTCACTTCCTCGTAGAGGAAGTTTTGTTTTCTGTGTTGCTCCGAACACGAGTCTGAGGAATTAACGATTCTCAATATTCTACTGTATTTCAAGGAACCGTAAAAACATAAAATATTAATGCATTCAATTAATTTTTCAAAGTTGACACGAAGCTCTTGTTGAAAAATCTGCTGATGCATTCGAACCGTCCGAATTAAATCGCCCACTGAATCGTTAGCAACATCGCGTACAAGTAATTTAATCATCATTCGAAAAGTTTTTCCTGGCTTTTTCGAGTGTTCGGAACGATTCTCAAAATCTCCATTTCAAGGACCTCTACAAATACAACAAAAAAAACTAATTTGATAAACAATTTTTTTATAAAATGCTCAACCTGTCATAAAAAAAAAAATCACCGATGGATGCGAACTGCCCAAATTAAATGGCCCACTGAATCTCCACCGACACCGCGTGGCGTACATATTTGCGTGGTTTTATTTTTCCAACGCGCCTCGCGGGTGCGATGTGCGTCGCGGCCGAGCGCGGATCGTCAATGACCGAGGCCAGCAGTGATTCGGAACGGGACGCCTCGCAATTCGGGCGAGCCGGACCAATTGTCCGTGACGCGAGCGCTTTTAGGGTTCTGGTCCTGGCGCTCCACAGCCGACCACTCACGGCATCCCCGGTTTCGTGTATTATGGACCGTCGGCTTTTTCCGTGCGGTTGTTGCAGTTTCCACCGGTTTTACATCGCACCACGGCCCGGAATATCCCGAAACCGTGCCATAAGGTAGCTCCAGTCAAGGCCGCGAGCGACGAACACAATAGCTCGGCCCGTCGGTGTAAGCTTTGTGTTTCGTGCGGTAGAACGGCGGAAGCCTGGCCCGAGTGCGGCCGTGCGCCGGCTCGGAGCCGGGGCTAAATTGCTAAAAGATATTTCCCCCTGGGGATTCGAGATCCGGGATAGGTAACGACCCGGCTACATCGGACTGGAAACTCGTCTATCTATGTACATAGGCGAATGTGTATCGCGGCAAGCGTGTGGAATACACTTGGGTGGAGAAACGTAAGCGTAGAGTGTGGTGTTCGTTGTACGTACAACCAGTAAACATGAAGCCACCCCCGGCCCGCTGACGACCTCCGACCCTACCGGCTTTCCATCCCTGGTTGGCCCGGCCGACGCCCCCGCGATATTCGCTAGGGAATCGTTCAATTTTAGATTAAGCCCGGAGAGAGAAAGAAGCTCCGAGGAACGGAGAGATATAAAAAAAAGGCTTCGAATTACATTATAGAACGATGGGGATGACTTTGAAAAAGCGGGATGGTGGGAGAGCCAAAGAAGTATCGGGGGTAGGTGGAAAAATTAATTTTTTCATCTGTTGATTTGTTTTTCTCTATGCAATTTTTGGTACTTTGAGCGAGGAAATTTAGCTTCGTGAGGGTAGAAATTAATTTTACTTATTCATTTATTCGTTTGTTTATTTATAGACTTTACAAACAAGGAAGTTAGAGAAGTGAGAGTGTGAATGGGCATGAGCAAGTTGACTGTTGATTTGCTAATTGAGTTTTTTTTTTCGAGCGAAGAAAATTACTCGGACTGAAAATTACACTGGAAATGGATTTTTATTTTATTTCTTTCGACTTTTGTTGGTGCAACTTCGACCTACTTTCGCTACTCCCCACTCCGCGAAGCGCTTACGGATCGTTCATCATCGCGCCGGTGATGCATCACGCTTCCTTCGATTCTCGTACCTCGATGTACATTCCCCCCATCCTCGCAGCGTTTCTATGCACTCCGGCGATAAGTTGCACAGTCGTTGGCACTTTCGTGGGTGATAGTTGATTTATTCTACCATTATTTTCGTTTCCAAGATCTTTGGATTACATTCATTGAGAAATTTGCCAAACGTATTCGGTATCGTGTTCGCGATTTAATTAGCTCGTTTGATTCGAATTTACTCGACCGCAACCCTTTATATTTAAATGTAATACAAAAATTTCATAAAACCCCTTCGAACGGTTGACCCAAATTTCCCTATGTTTCGGTCGGTCGGGAGTAAGTGCCATGATCGAACAAGGGGTTTATTAGATGCTTCAGTAGCCAAGGACTGTGCACACGAGTCCGAAGATGCATGCCGGGATGCCTCTGCACTCTCAGCGTTCGATGTTCCCGGCTTCAATCGCTTCCATCCCATGCTCTCAACGGCGATTCTCCTCGCCCCGTTCGCCGCCGCCGACTCGCCCCACGGACCTATGCAAGCCCGACGGTAATGCCCGCATCAATAACCTATCATATCCACCCTCTGCGGAGGAGCGGAGCTCGAGAGAACGAAGAAGAAGAAGATGAAGAACGAAGGGTACAAGAAAGAAACGCGTTGGATACTCTCTCGCCTATCAAAAGGGAGCTTCTCATATATATATATATTTTTTTTCCCGGCACCTTCACAATCGTTTCGCGTCGGGTCCCAATGTGTATACCTATCGTTACCTCGTCATATATCCTCGCGGCAGCCGCTCGGTACCGTGTTCCCCACGATATAAGCGACGTTAGTGAATCCCGGGAGGCGCACCTCGATCGTTGACAATGCTCCCGAGAAAAATAAACCGACCTATATAACCGACGATTTTGATGGACCGCGCGTACTTTACGAGCGCGCGGAAGAAAAGAACTCCGCCAGTCGACCATACTATAGTTCGTCTCATACATGTGTGTATGGTTGTGTATACATATATGTGTATAAGTGAATATGTATGTATGCGTGTGTATGAGGGAGGCACGAATATGAAAGTAACGATGAGTATCGAGTCCGTGCGGTACACGCGAGAGGATTGTACTCTAGACGTATGAAAAATGGGAAAACGCCTCCCGCGAATCTCATTCGAAGGGCCGGCGAGTCCAATTACGTGTATTTCATGTATGTAAAAAACAAGTTTATCGTGAGAAATATATTAATTTTTGTTGTTTTCGATTTTGCTAACGAATGTTTGGAGTTATTTATTCATCTATTCTCTCATGTAGTATCGGTAAAAAAAAATGGAGGAATGTCATTGGGAAAAGCTTTTGACATCTGACAGAGGCAGTTTTATCTATTTTTCACTTTGTGCCTCGTTTCGAAAGCGTAAAAGGATCATGTCACGCTTCAATCGCCATAGTATAAAACATTTTACATTGAAGTTTGACGTTTTTAGGCGTTCCCATGGAGAAAGCTTTGTTTCCACTGTGGAAGCGAAAAAAAATTGGAGTTTTTAGCGTCATAGGACTCAAAAGGTTGCGCAAACTCGAGAGGGAACGATTTAAAAAAAAAAAGTAAAAAGTCTTATACATGTTCGGATACGTGCGGGAGTTTGGAAATGTCGCTTGCGAGAAAAATTTTTTAGCCTGATAAAAAAAAGTTTGATGATTTTTTTTTGTGCAGGCCTCTATCGAATCCAAAAAAATTGTACATTCTATTTATTTCTTTAATGGTAAACGGACTCGCAGTAGCATCGTCACAATAAGGTTACGGTCAATTATTTCAAATAAATTATTCGTAATATTTTATACTAAACATTAATCTTTCATCGCAATTGCACATAAAAATTCAATGTACCGATTGTTAAAAAAAAAAAATTAATTACGATTTTTCACAATTTAATAGGTAGTAAATATTAAAACGATAAAAGTAGTAAATATAGTAGTAAATAAAAGCAGCCAAATATTGAGCGAATTTGAATTTGTTGTCCATGAACTTTTCTCGCGGTGCGAAAACGAAATGACCGTTAAAAAATATCATTTCGAAATCGCAGAGGTTGAACCCCAATTACGTGTCTCGTTTGGGATGCTGGATAATGACCGACCGGTTATCAGTTATCAACATTTATAGACATGATCACCGAACACTATCGAATTGATTACATCCTGCTGACTCGCGGTTCGCTCCGCAAAATTTAATCGCTCGTCGGATATTAACGTGAAATTATTTTCGTCGTCATTTAGGATCAATTGAAATCGAACTAGGCTTAACTGCGCGGGATCGCTCAATCCTATTAGTGGATCGGCATTACCGGGTTACGATTGGCCGTTTATTGTGAGCTAATAACGTTCGAGAGGTCGCGACCCGGTGTCAATTTGCCGTTCGGCGGCGGGAAACAAGAAGCTTTCTCTTGGACCTTCTGGCGAGTTGCAGCTCGAACCCTCAACGTTATTTCTAAGGGGCAACGAAACGTCCCGCAACACGCTCCGCGGAAATTCTCCCGCGACCCTTCAAGCTGATCGATTCAACAAATGGAAGCGCGAAGCTTTGTGCGTGACGGCAGCTCTGCCGGACGGAAACAAGTGAGTCGTAAGAAAAAAAAAGAATAAATTGCAAAAAAAAATGAAAGTGGATTGAAATGTTTCATAAGTGGCGGATGATACGAAGGTTCCAGCCAATAATTTGACGAGACAAAATTACAAGGGGAAAAAATTATGACTTAAAAAATAATAATAATAAACCATTTGATTTCAATGCATAAATAAAATAAATAGAATGTTAATTTGCATAATCGAAACATAACTTGTTTTTCGATATGCTGCTTACTTTTTAAAAACGATAATAAATTAATAAAGAATAATTAATCAATAAAAAAATAAAAGGCGTGAGCAAATGCACACGCAACGGGGTGTCGTTTTTTCGGTGCCAAAAAATGATCACCGACGGGACGAAAATAGAACGAAAACGACCGCGGCCGCACAGTTGCGAACACTCGGTGTGCATGCGCCAGGGCATTATGCAGATTTGACCCTGAGCGATTCAATTTGTTTCCGGTGCGAATGTACTTTGCATAACGTATACGGCTGTTACATTGTTATGTTTAACTTTTATTGGACGGGGAAGGCGAGTCGCGAAGAAACTTGAGCTCAAACCCAAGTTCGAACGCGGATTTGAACTTAAGATCCAGCTCAAGACTACGAATTCGTGAACGTGGAGTAACATTTAAGAGAAAATGTTTCATTAATATAAATACAGAATTTTAGGCGGAATTCAAAATTTAAATGGAAACAAAATTTCTTGTCAAATTCAAGATAAAATTGTCAACACAATTGAAAGCAAGATTGAACATAAAATTGAAGGTAAAAACATGACAACACAATATTTGGGACTGAATTTAGATACGTCTTCACGATAGTAAATTTGACACTTGGGAAAATTGACGATAAAAGTAACGTTTTACAGTCCGATGAAACTAATTTCCACTTCATAAACCGTTCCTTCGGATAAAACGAGATCTTTCGTTAGCGGATCAAAGATCTTGTCGCGCTCCGAAGTTCTCGTTATCCCGTTGCGATTTAATTATTTAATTTAGGTGGGCAGTACTTACATTTCTCGTCCAGAGGATCATCTTCCTGTTAGTCGGGTCGACCTCGCTCCGTTCACTCGCGTAACACTCCTTTGCATGGCCGATTACCTGCAATCACAGAAAAAAAAACGGTCAGATTTTTCTTTAGAAAAAAAAACTCAATATTACATTCAATAATTTTCTTGTATTCTAAATGGAATATTTTCCGAATTTTCATTTTCTTTTTTCATCTGTCCGAGGTAACAAATATAACATTTCGGATGATACTTCACACTAATTAGATTAAAAAATTGATCTCGTTTCTATATAAACATAATTACATTTGTTTATTCAATTGATTAATGAGTTGAATAATTGAGACGAATTACTCGACTCAGAGTTACGAAATTGAAGAATAGAAAAAGTACATTAACATCAATCACAAGAGTGGTCTGAATATTTGAAATATCAGAATCCACTCCAAGTATGTATAACGTCACCGCAATGAGAGTTATACAAATATATATATATATTCTCACATACACAGACACATATATTTTGTAAAATCATAATCCAATGATCGATGGTACATAACAGCCTCTCTTCCATTTTCTCAAAACTATCCGGACGTGACTGTTCGCCCCGCTCTTTTGTTTTCAAAGTGTAAGTATTCCGCGGCGGTGAGTCCTGAGAAATAGCTTCGACCGTTGAAAACTCGCACAATTGCAAACCCACCATCCACGGTTTCTACTCGCAGCGAACTCCCGGAAGCGAATAATACTCGTTGCCTCGCATTAACGGACTTTATTCATTCGTCAGATGATAATTATAACGGATTACCGTGCTCTCAAATAATTGAAACCCATATAAATTCGAACTGCATTAAAACTGGTTGGAAACTATCGTGAGCAAACATGGCGGACGTCGACAAAGCTCAGGAATATTGTACGGTGTAGAATGCACGACCACTCGACTACAAAAATCCAGAACAGCAAAAAACCACGAAACTCGATAAAGTCCTACTCTGTCAGTAGTAAAACTGTGATGAATTTTTCGAACAGTGACTTTTTGCATCCAACTTATTTCTTCACGAACTCTAACCGAAAATGTTTAAATTCGTCTGACGAAAACTCGGCTGTTCAGGAGGGATGAGAGGCCGACCGCCGATCGAGCACGGTTTGTAGATTCGCGCACAGAAACCAGCGCATACCTTTGCAGCCTCACTACGATATTAATAACTAATTAGCATAAATAATTAGGCAATTAGAAAGCCGCTAATTGACCGAGGCATGCCGGGCGGGAGAAGAAGCAAGAGGGACGGTGAGTTACAACAGGATATATAGAAACAACCGCGAGCGCGCGGACGCTAAGTACTCTTGAATTATTGTTTTCCCACCGATCAATTATGTATGTTTTAATTACACGGATGAACGGGTCAGCGTCGGAACAAAGTGGAAGCCAACTTCCACCCTCTCCGCACTTGCCCCCCGAATTCGCTCGCTCTCCTCCCCGAATCCGCGCCGCCCCCTTAATTAAAGCCGCAGTGCTCGCTTCAACCGAACTCTTCAACCCTTTCATCTCGAAGAATCTAAACGAAACGCGCCTGCGCTTCGCAATCGAGTAGCTAAATTTTTCCTCCTTTTTTTCAGTCCCTGTTTCGGCGGATGGATCGAATTATGTTTTCCATTGTCTCCCCCGACTGGAACAATGAGGAAAAAAATAAACGAGAGTAATAAACAGGATAAAGGGCAGAGGGGGGGGATTAAAAAAAGAGGCTTTCGAACTTCCGAGGTACATTCACTCGGGTTCTCCCTCTCGAGAGGATAGAACGATCTCCCTGTGTGGGTGCGCGCGCATGCATCTCCACCTGGATGCACAGCGGCCAGATGAACTTAAAAACGAACCGAGAAACTAGGAGTGGGGGAGAAAACGATTCGGACTAATTTCTCATTGGTAAAAAAAAAATTGAAACGAGCCACTCGTAATTAATACGAGCTTCGTTGAATCTCGGACAAACTCTGCACTCTAGTGAGAATCTAAGTTGCGGTTTTTTTTGTGGTTTTTTTTCAACGTTGTGGACGCTCGAAGTGGGGTGTCGAGTTATTGATAGTTTTAGAGTGCCAAACGATTTCGCAGGTGACACGAGAAATCTCAATTGCAGTTAAGAGAATAGAATATTTCTTTGAAATGAATTTAAAGATTGAATCACCCGTTTTGTTTTGTTGGGAATTGTCATAACTTGTATTGGCTAAAATCGATTTCATTAAAGAAGATTGTATAAAAAAAAATCTTCCAAACGTGAAAACAAGAAATTCATAGTAGAGTTTTTTCTGTCCAGTGAGGAAACCTTAAACGTTGCACAATTTACCATACAAATATTTCCGCATTGACGTAAATGCAGAATGAACGTGCTCTCGCATAACAACAGATTCACCGAGTACTTTTTTCGCAGAAAGAATGAAACATTTCCTTCTGGTAGTGAAATAAACGCAAGCAAGGCTGCAGTCGAAACCTCGAACGAAAGATCTTTGGGCGAGGTATTATTTGGAGAGGGAGGTAAAGGGTAAAAAGGCAACGATCTTTGCAGTGGGTCAAAGGGGGATATTCCCTGGAGAATGCGGTTGGAAAAACGGGAATTCAAGTGGGGGGGGAAGAGCGTTAACTACGGATGGGTGAATGGTAGACAGAGCCCAACAGAATGGATAGGTGGAAGGTAACGTTTTCCAGAGATAACCACCGGGGGATGCTTTCTCACGATGCAACACCCAGAATGCATCTATACGGCGCATTCCATGTGAAAAAATGCAGACATTTTGCTTTTGAAGTTTATTTCGTCAACATTTTTTTTCTAAAAAAATCTCTTTACCGAGATCTTTGAAAATTGTTCACGAAAATAAAATCAAAAGAAAGCGTCGATATAACTTCTTACAAAGGTGATTGAGAGACCCTCTTAAAATTCGCGATTTCTCAGATTCACGTTTTCGAAAAAAAAAATTGGTTTTTCTATACAAAAAAATCGTACTAAAGGCTTTGAAAACGTTATTGTAATTTATATTATTTTACATAGAACGCCCCATAGATATGTTTTGTAGAATATAAGCCGCTATTGGTGCTACATGGAAAGGCGAAAAGTAAGAGGGTAGTAAACGAGAGTGCAACTGTGCAGTCTATACAGTGTTTTAGCTTTCTGGATGTGTGCATCTCCCAGATGAGAATTTTCGGCACACCATTTACCGAACTCCCTCTCGCTACTTCCGCTTTGTTCTGGAATTCAGCCAAAACTACGTATAGTTGAGCATAACGCCCTCATTATTGAAGTTGATACCTACCGATGTTGTTTCGTAATTTCTATACGACGCTTCGAGTTATTATTGTTGTTGTTATTATTATTCTCGCAGACCCCGATGTTTCCCTTTTCGCAAGGCCGGAGCGAGGACACACTCGGCGTAGTGGGAAAAGTTTGGGATGCTCGGACGAACGAACACCGACACATTATTCCAACTGAAGTGAATAATACTCACTTGGCTCATCGTCAAATAATGTATATTGACGATTACCCAAGATTATTCATTCTAATTTTTAATAATCAATATCAATTATTGTTATTTACATTATTATTCAGACCGGTTTGATATTCGATAAAATGATGTGACAGAATATGCTTCTAGAAAAATGGAGGTTTTAACTTTTCACGCCCGAATAAATGTACATGAGTCGGCGATTGCAATTTTTCCACAAGCACACGAACTCATCGATCGTTCAATCGGTGCTAAATGGTAACGAAAAACAGATAAAATGAAGCTGCAGGCGTTAATGAAACGACGTTCCTGTTATTGTTCCGATATAACAACCGAAATATTGATGAATACATTCATTCGCTCGAGAAAAGTACCGGTCAATCAATCAAATCTGTCGTGTTTTGTTACAAAAAAAAAGGTTTGTCCATGCTCACTGATACGAGAGCAATGGTTATTAAAGCTAAAATGAAAAATGAAAGAAGAAAATTGAAACTGTGCTAAACTGACGCTCCAATTATCACGGTCTCTATTTTCCTCCCGTCGATCTGCAAATGTGTGTCGACCCGTACCGGCTCGTAACAAGGGTAACAACCATTGGGTATCGAAAACAGATGAGCGTTGTAGTAGTTGGCATCGCCGCGTCTCGGTTTAGTCAAACGAATTTACCGACAGCCTGCCAATCTCTGTACTAACTACCCGTGAGTGAACTTTGACCTACCACAAAGATTATCCGAAACAAAGGTTTCAGCCGCTCAGGTCCAAGGCTTCCCGCCAAGACCCAGAAAAAAACAGACAATTGCCCACTTTAGACTCGCAACGAAATGTTTACTTTTGATCTTTTTCTTTGTTCCAAACTCATCCGCTCCGTCGAATTTCAATGAGTGCCAGAGTGGCCAGTGACTGAGCCTTCTCCGCCGTCCTCGAAATTCCCGAACTGTGCGTCACGGAACTTGACCTTAAAAAACAAGCGAGACCGAGATCGAAATACCGCACGCGATTATAGAGCATGAGAAGCCACGTGTGCGCGACTATTGGCTCTGGAGGATGTTGAGGAAGGCCGAAACGGATGCGTCTCATTGTCTGCGCCGTCACAAAAACCTAACCTCCCCGTACTAATGTCCGTCGAAATTCTTTTCGCCCGTTGCGAGCTGCAGTCGAGAGTCACGCGTACGATTAATCACCGTCTCGGGACATTGAACGTGACCTCGCCGGTCAACGACGCGATATCTCTAACGACCCACAATCGTGCCGATGCGCTTTAACACCTTTCCATGCTTTCCATTCCCTCAAACTCGCAGCGTGTTCCATTTGCCCTATCTAGCGAGACGGAAAGCGACGGCAGGAGTCACTTAATCACCGTGCAACTTGCATCGATTTCACTCTCTCACCCGGAGATGTCGTCGACTGTGAACTTCACCGTACGAATTTCGAAAATCGAATTCTGTAACATAGCGTCGGCCGACCGTCTCTCTAGCGACGTAATTCGTAACGCAATGATCATCGACTTTCTGCAGTTACGTTGCAAAGTTAGCTTGTAGCTGCTAGTAAAGTTAACCCTCTGCACCAGTTCAGCATTACACAGTAAAGAAAGTTTGTACTTTTTCAAGAACTTATGAAAAAGGTTAAAAAATTTGGATTTGCTAGTGTGTCGCTTGACGAACAAAGTTATTTGATACCAAATCTGGTATTTGGAATTTACAAGCATTATTCTTTGCTCCGTACTTCGCACTGTGTTTCGATTAAAAAGGTTCTGTACTTTGCAGCACTGACGTTAAACTGAGAACTTCAATTGCATAACGGAGCTCAATTTAGCATCCCTACAATGCAGCCAACAGTGACACACTGCTGTTCAGTTTACGATACCAATTACAAAACACGTTTTTCGAATAACTGTGGGCATCCCACCTCCATTATCCCATTGGTATATACAAAGAATTGTCTACAACGGTAAATCTATTTACCCAAGACAACACTTAATCGTGTTCATTGAAAACATCTGCTTAATTTTATAACCATCACTTAGCGAAACACGTTGGAGCGATAAAATTCTATAAGCAATCTATTGTTTCCTTCTTCCTACAACTCAGACAGAAACTTGCCAAAGATAAAACTTGATGACAAACAGATATTTTCGGGATCAAGATTTTAAGCTACGCAAGAAGCGATGCTCGAAAAAAAATACTATTAATTTCAATTGACTAGCGATACCTGTTGGAAAACCGAACATAATATTAAAGACAAAAGCAAAAAAAAGCGAAAAACTCACGGCTTGCGCCCACTTGGGAAAACCAAAGTCGCTGGTGACGAGTCGGTGAGTGTGGAGAACACCATCGATCACTTGTCTATCAATAACGTCTGTGCCTCGAACGTTGGTGTTCATGGGGTTCGGATATTTCCTGAGCGCGGCCTGCGCGACGGTTTCCCAGGGATGGCTGTGAATGAATTAGAGATTTCGTTAGGTCAATCGGTCGCAAATCCAAGGCGCATTCACGTAACTGCTTCGAAAATTTGTAGGTTAGATTGGAAGTTTGTCCTTAGGAGCTGCAACTTACTTAAAGGTATGTTCGGACGTCCAAATCTTCATGTTTATCGCGTTCACGGGACTCGTATAAACGCCGATAACACTGTTAATTTAAACGTCACGAGACACCGAAGAAATGGTCGCTGAATATGTGCGCAGGCACGTCAACTCGTCTGAGAATCTGATGAAAGAGACTCGCGACAAAAACGATGAACAGCAGCGTAGCGTGTATCGATGACGCGTGCGATAGAGGAGAGGGGGAAGCGGAGCCGGAACGACAATCGTTTTGATTCGTTATTTCGAGAGTCGATCAAGCGTTCACTTTTCATTGTTTATATACATTTTTTAAATTATCAAGTTGTTAATTTATGAAGATATGAGTCCAAGGACTATTGGTTTACCATAAAATGTGTCTCGAAAAGTTCGACCTTCGTGATTTTGGAATTCCTTTGGAATTTGTGCGATATGAAAATATTTTTTTATCGGATTCTTTTTTTCAAGAATTAGGGGTTAGACAAAAGGAGTTTTGCGTTAAGAGTCTTCGAAAAGCGTTATGCAGCGTCGCGTATAACAACGAGGGCGCTAGGGAGGGGGCAATCGATGTAATTCAATGTTTTTCGAAACTTAATCTTTTGCTTTGATATTTTTTGTAATTTCTTTGAGTTTCTCTATTTTTTTATATTAAATTACTAACTTATAGAAAAATGAGGCGAGAACTGTTGTTTTACCGTAATTCACGTTTCGGAAGGTTGAGTTTTCGAGACTGCTTTGTAATTCCTACCGAATTTGTGCAATACGAGAATATTCTTAAGGCTCTCGCATTGGATTTTTTCAACAAAAAAAGTTAATGTTTTCCAGACCCGCTGGTAGGTGGTATCTCCCTTCCTCCTGCTTTCTCACTAAGTGAACCCTCGACGCACCTGGAATAGAAAAATTGTTTTCATTAAGCTGTAAATTATATTAATCAGTGTTTTCTGTAGGTTGCGAGAAATTTATTTTTTACCCGAGCTCGCTTCCAACTTTCTCTCGCCTCCCCTATCTCTTATATGCAGTGGAACCGAAGGTTGCGGACCTTTGTGCTCGGTTATAGTTTTTTGGGCTTTCCGCAGTGCCTCATCGATTGCGCGCGACTTTGAGGCCCTCGCTAGGTAAATTGCGCATTGAGTAAGCATCACGTCGCACTCAGGCATGCCTATCATCTGGCAGGCGTGCATCGTGTGCACCGCGACATCTGCAACAGAAATAAAAACAATTGAATTAATACATTTTTCTAAAATATTTAAAAATTTTAATAACTCTTAAGTCCGAAGTACGAGCAAATACTTGTCAGAAAATTAATCAATTTAGAAAACCTCATATTCATTCCCCAATAGCGGAAATGAATATTTTACTTTTTCCAATTTCTTATTTTAGAAAACTAAATTCGTCGGTGCGCGAGGAAAATTGATTCTACAATTAAGAAATTGCGATAACATTTTCTATGGCGAGCTCAACAGCTTCGTCAACTCACCGAGCGCTTCACTGTCCTCGAGGGCTACATCCTCGCTGGCGACTCGGACCAAGCGCCGAGCGATATAAACCGGATCTTCACCACCGGCCATCACCCTGGCAAGCCAGTAAAGCGCCGCGTTCAAATCTCCAGCTCGAACGGACTTCTGCATTGCCGATATCAAGTCGTAATTAAGATCGCATTTTCTCCCCGACAGCGTGTGAGTCTTCTCTAATCCGGCTTTGAGAACTTCCGCGCTTAGTACGCAAGGTTTGCTCCCCCGAACCTCTGCAATCGTCGTTTTCGCCGCGATCTCCAAACCACCGAGAGCGACACGCGCGTCTCCGTTGCAGGCTTCAGCCAGCCACCAGGCAGCTTCCTCATCCACTAGAAATTGTGGGTAAGATCCTTCGCTTACATCGACCTTTTCGGAGGTTCTCATCCTTCCACGAACGTCCCCACTTAGCGATCGAATTCCTTTCTCTATTATTGCCATTATATCGGAATTGGACAATTTTTCCAGAACAAAGACTCGGCAGCGACTGAGCAGTGCCGAATTTAGACTAAACGATGGATTCTCCGTCGTAGCTCCGATAAGCGTAAAAGTTCCAGCTTCAACATGAGGCAAGAAAATATCCTGCTGGAGTTTGTTGAAACGATGAATCTCATCCATGAACACGATAGTCTGCCTCCCAAGTTTGAGCTCCTTTGCAGCGGAGGAGACTGCTTCTTTGATATCTGCTATCCCAGACAAGGTTGCCGAGAGCTTTACGAATCTTGTTCTCTCTACTTCGTCATCCTTTGTCATCGTGGCTATCACCGTCGCTAGAGAAGTCTAAAAAATGTTGTATTCAAAATTTTAGTAATCAGAATGAATTTTGCTATACTCCCTTCGGTCAGAAATTTTAGGTACTCCATCTTCGGTAAAAAACTTCCCGGTCAATTTTATTTTGGTAAAAAAATTCTTTGGACATTTTTTGTTTTTTACCTTTCCGCAACCAGGAGGTCCCCAGAAAATCATGCTGGGTATTTCTCTGTTGTCGAGCAGCCGGCGCAGTACAGTCCCAGAGCCGAGCAGTTGGTTCTGGCCTACATAAGATTCAAGACTGGTAGGCCTCAGCTTTTCCGACAGGGGTACGTGGTCCGTTTTTTGTCGAGCATTTGTCCAGGTGCCGGTCCAGGATTTGTCATCCCGTGACCTTGAGAAATTCGTCGTTTTATTGTTTCCAACATCCGAACGGTTGGCCGTTGAATGTTTGTCAATTGTCGGAAACTTCGACAAGATTTTGCTATTCTCTCCGAGAAAGTTTGTCTTTTGCTTCTTCTGCGGCGGTTCACCGACGTTAAAGGGAAGCGTCCTTTTCGGCGGGTCCGGTCTGGGATTCTTCGCGGCCAAACATCTCTCGACGTGCTCCTCTATGTAGGTGAGAGAATATTTGTTGGAACACACTGGGCATTCCATCGTTCAATCAAGACTCTTGAGTTATTCGGGAACGTTCGAATTTTACTTTAACTCGCGCGACTCTATGAATCGAAAAGGCCGTGGACGAAACGCATTGTTCTCTAGTAACGTTCGGCGAGCCATAAATGGAATACTGTGTATATCGCACCAATGGAACACAAGAGAAGTCCTGCTTAGCTCGGTGACGCTGACGGGTAACATTACGGGTAAGTACGAAAACTCTCAGAACTTGCCAATGAAAATTTCACTTAAAAAAATCAATTTATCAGCAAATGAGGTGAATCGCATTTAAAACCTTATTTAAAAAAAAAACGAAATTCTGTCAACTTTGGGCTTCACTTGTTTTTTTAGCAAGAGCAAGGGGAACTACTGTACTTACTAGCTACAGCGCGGAAATTACCGGCAAGTTAGGGGCCTTCATCGCGAGTTGGCAGTTGGAAAATTCCTAATGGCGGTTGTGGACGTGTTGTGTCCGGACGCCACGTGAAAAACAAACATTTCACCCGGTTTATCCGACCCACCGAGATGCCAAAACGAGTTTACGAATAAAGTTTCTCATGCTGCGACCGAAAATCTTCAGGTCTTTCGCTTCAAGTCCGCGGTAAGCCGAGTAAACGAACATTCGTGTCTTCGAGGAAACGTCGCGTCGGTTCTGCCCAGCCCGCCCAAAATCATCGAGGGATTATGACGTCACAGGACGCCGAGCAATACCGCCGCGAGCAGGAGGCGTTCGTCTCTAACCACGGTGGAAGTTCGTCGAGGGAAGTCGTAATCGCGATTCTTCCAAACGTGTGCGGTGTAATCCTGACGGCTTCGACTTTGGCCCTCGTTGGAACAAGTATAAACAAAAATGTACGAACATTATTGGAATTCTGCACAAACATCGTCCCGTGCGTGCTCTGTTGCACGATACTCTCCGATCACGTGATCACCGTCTGCCTCGCCATGTTGACTTTGTCGTTAACAAACGTGTCGCTGATTCTCATTCGCGACAAGGTATCCGCATCGAAAATGGACCTGAGTCCGGTAACTTCAAGCAGGAGACCCTTCATAACGAATTTTCGCGCTTTGACAAACATAATAACAGCCGTATGCGTCCTCGCCGTTGATTTCCGGGTCTTTCCGCGAAAGTTCGCCAAGACCGAAATTTACGGTTACAGCCTAATGGACACGGGCGTGGGACTCTTCGTGATAGCGAACGCGCTCGTTGCACCCGAAGCTCGGGACTTCGGCGAACGTTCGAGGGACAGCCTGGCGAGAACTCTCGCAAGAAATTCCAAGGTTTGCGTTAAAAATTGCGCTCCGCTCTTGATTCTCGGCTTGGGTCGATTCTTAGCCGTCGAATTTTCGGGCTATCAGCGTCACGTTAGCGAGTACGGCATCCACTGGAATTTCTTCGTCACACTCGCGTTCGTGAAAATGTTCACGAGCACGATTGCAACGGCCGTGAATTCGCGGTACTCGCTGCTGTCGGGGATTTGGATTTTAGCGATGCACGAGTACGCGCTAAGCACAAAGGGCCTCAAAGAGTGGGTTTTAGGCGACGCGCCGAGAGACGACTTCGTGTCCGCCAATCGCGAGGGCTTGGTCTCCGTGCCCGGCTACGTCGGGCTTTACCTTATCGGCGTTGCCATCGGCAGGCTCGTTCACTCGACTTACGTTAACATGGAACGACGAGGTCGGTGCGGGCGGGAGCGTTACGCCGTTGGACTCAGACTATTCGGACGTGAAATTGAGTTCGAGTACAACGAGTCGATGGTGCTGTGCGTCAAGCTATCGCTCATCGCCGCGCAGACCTGCGCAGTTACGCTCTTCTGCGACTCCTACTTCCGGGTCTCGAGACGATTGGCCAACGCTGGATACTGCGCTTGGATTCTCACTCTCGCATCGACGGTACTCACGCTCTTACTTCTCGTGGAGATCAAAACTGACATCATCGTTTACGCGATCAGCGGCAAGACGGGGCCATCGACCGTCGGTAAAAGTGATACCGGCGGTCGACCAGCGAAGAGGAAACACGTCGGATTCAAGATTGACGAGTCCGAGGACGAACCAGCTGTACTCAGAACGCCGGAGATTTTCCAGGCTGTTAATTACAATGGGATGATATTTTTTCTTTTCGCGAATCTCCTTACCGGAGTCGTCAATATGAGTCTGAAAACTCTCTATGTGGGCAACTATGAAGCTCTAAGGATCCTATTCGGATACATCGCGCTTTGTCTCCTTCTCGTCGTAGCTATGTATCGGCACAAAGTTCAAATGAAACTTTAAATTTTTGGTGGGAACACAAAATGATACCAGTCAGCCACTTTTTGTTCCTTTTCTTTTTGTTCTTAAAGCAGCGCATCGAGACTTACCAAAGAATTTTCAGGGTCATCGTTTTTTTAATTCGTGAAATATTTAATACTTTTTGGTAATATTTTTCGGAAGACCGCACGGACCGGCGATTGGGATTGACATGTGATTCATAACATATGCGATACTTATAGTAAGGTACACCGAATATTATATGGAGCCTGGGGAGTAAAATTCATAACCTGCTTATAATGTTTGCTTTACCACACTTCTATCGCAAGTTACTATTTCAGCCACATAATTCGTATTTTTTTAGAAATTCTGGATTACTATCCAGAACTCTTAGAGGACGATTTAAAGATACTTATTTACTAAGTTTAACATTTTTTTAAATTATGCATTGCGTGAATTTGACCATTAATTTCTTTTTTCTTTGCTCGGTGCAATTAAAACGTTAGGTTGTGACCATTTCCATAAGCAGTAGCTTCGGATCGATACCTAGAAAGCTCTAAAGGAAGATAACCCTAATACCGTTTATTGATGAACGGTGTTATGTACATTCTTTTTAATATAAAAATATACGGCGCGATCCTCGAAATTATCCTATTAACACGTTCGAAAAAACATCGCTATACTCGGTTACTTGAGGAATGCTTTTTTTCTGTTCGTTGTTCGCTATCCTTACAATATCGTATTGTGGTAACTTCGATGATTTTTTTACGTAGATTCTCTACCGAACTTTTATCACAATTCGTCCTTTACTTTTGCATTGTGTGCTCCGGTTGAGTTCACGTTCAAATTTCTTCGGTTCACAAATTCTTTAAAGTTTTGGTTAGTCTGCACATGTTTCGCCGCCCGCGACACTATTCTCACGAACTCTTCTACATCGAAACTGTAATTTGTGAACTTGGCGTGAGCTCCTCCGTCCGGATGTGTTCCCTGAGATAAAAAATAACAAAAAATTAGTGAAGAAACATCTATAGCACTTAGCAATAATTGGTCAATTGTTTCGAGAGTTTGACCTCAACTTACGGGATCTTGTTGTACCAACTTCTCCTCGTTCTCCCACGTGAAATATTTCACGCCGCGTAACCTCGCAAGATCTTTGTAGCAGCTTGCGTCTTCGCAGTTATACCTGACGCACAGAATAAGTCAATAAAATATTATTAAAGTTTGAAGTTCTATTATTGTCTTGCACTGTAAAAAAAATAATAAATTTAATGTATCGGTTTGGAAATCTTTATGCAAAAAATAGTACGTTAAATACAATGCAGGATTATGATGAAAAATTCATACATATTTGGATTGAAATTAAAATAAATTATTATACACAAAGTATTAAGAAATGCCTTACAGCTCGAACATTGCCGCCCAGTCGGGGAGAAACATCGCGTGAGTCAAACCGGCTCCGTGAATTCCTATAAAAACGTCCGTGTTTCTCGTGACTTCGAGCTGTTTTTTAAAAGGCATATCTCTGTTGTAAACGACCTAAAAGAAGATAAACAATAGTTGATTGTATTACACGAAGAAATTGTAGATTCTTGTATGTCTTACCTTTTTCACTCGATATTCCGGATTCTCCTTCAGAGCTTCAACGAGCTCATCCTCGTTTAATATTTTTCTGTACCTCGTATCTCTGCTCAGTAGAGTCACTCGGATTCTCGAAGACTTTCTATCGTGTAGAGGGATCCGTAGGCGATGCAGAATATGCTCGCTAAAGGCCTTAAACAATCCGCTCTTTTCGCAGCCATAAATCTGTCGTAAAGAATTTTTTTAAACTTTCGTCCACTTTCGTTGAAGAATAAAATAAGAAGATTGAAATAATAATTGAGGTAATAGACTTCTTAAACTTCGTTCTAACTTTTGTTTTTTTATATATCAACTTTTTATTTTCAAATACTGTTTAAATTATGTGAAAATGGTTTTTTAATAGTAATCATAATTTAGGAAATATAAAAAGTAAGTAATAATAAAAGACTCACGAGCGGTGTATTGTAGTAGAGACCGAAAGCCATTCGGGGTAACAGAGGGAGGACCAGATTCTTGAAGCAAACCGTTTCGCCCCTAAAAGTCTTGAGGTCCCACAGAGGATTGCGCGTGAACGCGTCGAAAGTGTTTTGGAACGCCGACCGGTAGCTAAAAGTAGATCAGACAATTTTTCCGTAATTGTGTGTGTTTTTTTTTTCACAAAACGCTAGGCAGAATAGTGAATGTTCACTGGTAGCAGCTCTCGCCGCTTATCTTTCTCGTACTCTCGCTCTCGAATGCTCGTTGAATCGTGACGGTCGCAATTTCACTCACCTGTAGCTTTCCCAGATCATAACGTGACTGTCCGTGTCGAAGGTTGACGGATGTGATAGATTAACGTGAAGAGACGCGTACAGGTTGAAGAAGTCACAGAAGTGATGGTATAGGTTTACTGCTGCAACAGAGACGGTTTGTAGAACGTTTCTTTTTTTGAATAATTTTTTTGTTCTTCTGATAAAATTCGAATGACATTTCGCGAAAACTCACTGGCGTCGATTTTCATTATGTAGGTCGGTTTGTCGATCACCACGTCGCAGTCGCCTTCGACTATCGGTCTTCGCGCTAGTCGCCGAAAATTTCGGACCTCCGGTCCCCAGGATTGTAGCGCGCTTATGTGATCCGCGTTGTCTTTCAGTCTTTGTTCGTTCATTCTAAAATGATAGAAAAAAAAAGTTATATACATTTTTTCAATGTTGAAAAATGTGACTTCTATTTTCATTTTTAACGGAACTAATTCTAAAAAACTTTCACATTACCCGATGAGAATGAAAAAGAAAATACGTAAGAGCTTTTAATTCTTACGTGCAATATCCTCCGATTTGCCCCTCCTTAAGAACATCCATTTTATACCTTATCGGTTCGTTTCTGTGCGCGAGATCGGTAAAATTTATCATCACATTTCTTCCCCTGCAAAATCTCAGGTGCTCCGAGCACTCGAAGCTCGAATCATCCTGAAGAATCATAAACAAAAAATTAACTAAAAAATGATCGACGATCTGTACGAGAAAAATAATCCCTTCGAAGACTTACTAAAAAAAGCGGCTCGCAGATCATCATCATTTCATTTCTCTGGTCTCTGACGTATCCGAAATCGCCCTGCGCGTAGAATGTATCGATCTGAGCTTTCTTCGTCGCGACCCATCCTTTGTGATCCCCGGGACAGTGAGGCACCGAAAAGCTGTTTTCTGGTTTGCAATCTTGCTCGTATCCCCAGCATGCGTTAGTGTCCAGATGATCCTGAGCTCAAAATAAAAATAAAAAAATTGTATAAAAAAATGTTCCGAACAGCCTAAAAAAAAATCGTATGAATATTTTACAACAATTATTTTGCATTGGGTACTAACTAAATTTAAATCAATACTTTACTTTTAATTTGACTATCAAAAACTATTAATTGCTAATTTTAATTGTACATTAAATTTGCAATTTTTTTACAGTGCAGATTAGGTCGATTCATAGCGTTCTCGCTTACCTTATAAGGACAGCTTGTGTCGTTTCGACACCGGTCAGCGATTTTGGTGAATGAATTAAGATAGTATTTCAAATGGTTCGGATGAAGATCGATGCTCGGATGAAGCTTAAGATTTTCGGTGTGTCCGTTGGCATCGCAGGTGACGGTCGTGGCCAAAAGGCAGACGTCGACGGTGACGAGAAACCGGACGACGATGACGACGAACGATCTTCCTCTCGGCATCGTCGCGGCAGCTCGGAGGTCTGCGGAGCAAAGACGTTTTTAATAGTGTTTACACTCCGTAGGTGTGTATATAAATATATATAAGTTAACCGGAAGTCGTTCTCGCCGCAGCGTTCCTTCCACTGGTCACGGCGGTAGGAAATTCACGCGGTAATACTGGCGCGCTAAGCGATGGGAGAAAGGAAGAAAAAAAAAGAGAGGAGAGGAAGGAAACGGCGATGAGAGATGGTGGCTGGAGCGTATGGGAAAGGAAGGAGCACCAGCTGAGCAGGTGGGTGTATGACCTCACTGCGCTGGTGTTGCAAAGAGAGTGGGAGTCGAAAATTGAATTTATTAGACGCAGATTAATCGTTTGTTAGGAGCGGGTGGGACACGAGCCATCGAATAGGAGGATGATTCATGGTGAATTAAGTAGATTTCAATAAAAATCAGGATGGAGGATAGTGATAGTAAAATGTGATTAAATATTAAATGTGCATATATGCGGGATAAGGGCGGCTACAGTTTTCTTGAATTGAAAATTTGGTTCAGTTTGTTGAATTTCCGAGCTAGGAAATTACACATTTTAAATTAAAAAAAAAATTGTTTAGCGTTCGTACTCTGCCAGAGTTTAGAAGAATTCGACCCATGCTTCGTATTCTTAGACACACACCGGCTCGCCTTGACCGCTCGAAGCTCGCGGGTAAGTCGCTCTCCGGATCATACTTGTGTGCTTATCCTTGCAGTGTCTAATGCCGAACGGTAGCCGAGTTTCGCACGTTTCCAAAGCGAGTCTAGCAATTGCCAACCTCTTACACACGGCGTAGATCGGTCAAGCCGTACAGCCATTATATATTATATGAATATATTCTCCATCAGTCAATGATCGAACACATTTTTTCATTCGTTTCGTGAAAAGTAATTTTTATGAACTCACTCATTTATGGAAGGTGTCCTTGACGAGGAAGATCTCACGACTGTCCGCAGTTCGATTCTGGCTCAGGGCTGCTGCTGCTGCTCGTTTCTCATTCGTTCCACGACCATCTGACTTTTACTTGTTTCCCTGTTTGACTTTCACGCTCGGATCTTAAGAGCGATCAGCTGTTTCGCCGGGTTCGGAACAATATGGCGCCGGCCAACACCGAAGTCGAAGATATTCTTTCGGTTTTTTTACGTCGTGTTTCTTGTGAGAGAATCGTCGAGCGGCGAAAGATTTTAGTGAGCATCGAGTCCATGGGGAGACGGTAGGTCGACCGGAACTGGAATCTCCCGGAGGTTTCGGGTAGTCGAATCGATTTTCGAGCAGGTATAAAAATTCCGCCGGGAACGAGATTTGCGGGAGAGAACTGAATGCCTTGCTCCTGGCGGTAGAAAAATAAATTTCGTCGGATCGTTCTATAATTCGGAACGTCGGTCAAACGCATTGCTGCATGGGTGCATATGGTCGATGAGTTACCGACGGTCGATTGCGTAAGTTTTCACGGTCGATGTTACCGAGCTCGGATGCACTGGATAATTCAACTAGGTCTTTACAGATAGAGTCACATGGTTCGTTTCATCGCTCGGTCTGGAGAATGATAATAAACAGGAGTGCAAACTATGCAATTCTCAAATAATGCAATGGACGCTTGAGATGCCATAATAACATTTGTTTTTTTTTTAATGCGATTTCATTTTTTATCCTTAGAGTTTGATCGGTTTACTACAATAAATGTCTGAATTCTTTTTTTCAAAAGCTCCTCGTTACTGAGATGTTCAATGCACTCAATGGTTCGCTTCGGAGTTAGGTACAGCAAGGGTTGAGTTGACACGATGGAACATTGCACAAATTCAACAATGATTTTTGTGAAATTCCTTCGCGAACGACGGAATCTCCTCGCGCAATATACAAGCCACTTTATCGCCTCCACAATCGGCAACAAGTGATGGCTTCCGTTTCTTCTCCATCCTCGCTCTTCCTTAACGTTGAAATAAAGTATCTGGCGGTATCCGTGAGGTATCCGGCACCTCTTACGCAAGAGGCCGGGGTTATACGCAAGGCTCCCTCGCAGGCATCTTGGTAAGAGAATCAACGTAAGTTACTCGCGATAAGCCCACAGAGACGCACCCTGTATGCAAATTGATCGAACAAGACCCGAACAGATGCGCCTGTTGAGTCGTCGCGATGCGCATCCGGTCCTTCGCCGTCGTACCTCCGGTTCACCACCTCCGCGCTTGTCCCTCAATAGGGAATCTCCTCCTCGATCGTGAGTTCAAAATAATATTTCAAAATTGTGAAATTTTAACTGTTTTATTTTATGCTGTTTCTTCATTTTATTTCTATATTTCCCATTATCTTTTAAAACATTTTTTATAAATGTTCAATTGACGTTTAAGGTGCAATCAAAAGAAGGATAGTATTTCCCACTATGTCGAGTAGTTCCCAGGTTGAACGTACATACAGATAGTTTTTAATAGAATTATTTCAATCGGTCAAACTACAACAATAGGTTGTAACCATGATTTTTTTGCGTTCTCGTAACTATAAAATGTAGACTTTACCCTTGAGAACAATTTTCGCTGTAAAAAGTCACTTCGCTTTTAGCATGTAATTTTTTTTTTCAGCGAATAATATCGACAAATTTTGACGAATTACTCAAAAATCGTCCTCTCAATAGCATTCCCATAGGAAACATATTTCCCTGATCTCCATCTGATAGAACAATTCAATTTTTTTCATTTTTTATTGCAATACTTTCTCCACGCATAGCTCATATGCGATGAGTTAACGAATGAAAAAGAACTAAAGAAATAGTGGTAAAGTAATCGAAGAATAAGAAAGTCGCTGGTGGATTCGTCGAAATAAGAGAAGGCAAAAAAAATGTTGCCAACGTCACACGAACGATTTGATCCCCGGTATTGGAAAGAGTCGGTGTTACCGCGGGCGACTCACGATGATCCACAAATCAATGCTAATCGATGCAACGAGATCGGAGGAGATCGAGAGATCGAGACAGCCTCCGGTACAGTGTGAGACCGCTGGCTCTCGTTCGCCGTTAAGCGCACCGGCGCGCGGTCGGTCATAATACCCCGTCGAACTCCTCGGCCAGAGACCTCGGCGTCAACCTGCCGTCGTGGCGTGACCCGGAAACGCGAGAGACGCGATACAGTCGCGCTTGTTGTTCTTCACCGATCGCTCGCTCTCTCGGGCTTCTCTCCGATGGTCCGTGAACTGTTGAGGACACAGAGAGCGTCAGTGGCGCGATGCCGTGCCGCGTCGCAGGCCAGCGCGCGAGCGCGCGTGCGCGATAGATCGGAGCAACGATCTACATCGATCACGATCCCGTCACCCTCGCGCCCTCTACTCCGCTTCTCGCGCTGCGCGGTTTCTCTCCTATCCGGTGAGACCTTACCGCCTGTGCCCACTTGGAGACCGTTGTTTATTCCTCGAACGGGAAAATTCTCTCGCGGTAGGGCCAAAACGCCGACGACGAATTCGATCGTTACAATCTCAAAGGGACGAGACCAGCCTCGAGGGAGTTTGATTTCCGAGGCGATTCAAAGTTCGAATCCAAAGTATGATTCAAGCTCTGGTCCAAGGTCTGCTCGAAACTTATGTTTGGTCTAAATTTTAATTCAATTTGAATGAAATAAAGTTTTTAACTTATAAACCTTGTAGATTTTGGACGCTCGATGAATTCTCACAGGGCACATAACGGAGCCATTCGACGTTTTATTATAGCAGAAATTCTTCAGAACTTTGTGAAAGAATTTTTCAATCTCCTGTTTTTTCATCGTTTATTTATTTCAATGCAAAAATCGTCCTCCGCCAATAACTCGCGCAGGCGGGGGGGCCGCCCCCCGGGTACACGGACGTCTCTATAATCTAAACCTGCTCGTAAGCCTCCTCGTAAAGCGAGAATCTCGACACGGGGTCGCGCACTCGCCTATCTGTGTGCCTTTGGAAATCTTAACGAAAGAGCGAACGTACGAGCCGGTGCATCGGCTCCTTCCTGTCGTCCATATATGTATTTTTTCATTTTTATTTCTTACCATCCTACAAGCTGGTCCGACTGTGCTGCAAAAGCTCGTCCAACGTTTTTATACCGCTTGGGATTTGCCTGTGTCGAGGTGGGGGAGTTTTATGATCGTTTCTTCGACGCCCACCGTCGACACGGGCATATTCTACCGGAGCGATGAGGGACCTCGGGAAACTTGTGCATATGCTGTCTATATAAGCTTATATTGCATACCTACCATCGTCGAGACCGTCTCGCCCGATCGGTTTATGCTCAATTCTATCGTACATTGCTGTGACACGCTTCGAAAGATATCGATGTCGCTATTGCCTACTCGATGCCCACTGTCGTACGTCGCAGAGATTTCCCGCCAGCCCTTGGAATCCGTTGCGCCGCTATCTTTTTAATATTAGCCTTTTAAATTTGAATCTTTTTAAAATTGGTTAAATTGCCCAATCGAGCATTTATTATCGCGGATGACCAACAATTATTCGTTGTGGCAATTTCAAAAATTTTTGTCAATCGTCTTCATTCATTTTATATGTATTTTCATTATGGAGTTGGTCGACTTTCGATTGTGCAATTTTTGGATTTTTTTACATGGTAAAATGTCACCTTCCCCTGAAAATTTCTTATTAATTCCCCAGTTTTTTTAAAACCAATATACTCAATTTATAACTGATTCCAAAACTGCTTTCATTGTTTAAAAAAACATCAAAGTAATTGGCATTACTATTATGTCTTCATTACAGAAGCAGTTTCATTGCTTAAGCGACCCGACTTACCCCACATTTTCCCTTCTCGCTTACCTTGATATTTCAAGATCTCCCCTCTCCAGCGCACTTATCAGAATTACCTGTTAAATTTCGCTAAAATTCATTCGCCTACTCATTTCGCACCCCCTTAATTCCCGGGTCGGTATCGTCGCCCGCTTGTCGAGAATTAATTTTGACGTCCGTTTCGTGGAATCCGTCGTGCGAAATTTCCCCTCCGCGGAGATCCCAATAAGGAGTAACCTCAATCGTTTGGAAGCTTGTACACGGTCTTACAGCCTCGCTCCTTCATACTGTACCTACATAATCGCGACACTCTCGCGTTCCCGTGTTACAAGCCTATCTCCTGCTCACGACGAGACACCCGATCAATTGCTATTATAATGGGCCCTCGAAAGTGGGTAATATCGTCAGGTGCGTTTGCGCGACACTCCTCCTTCGCGGACACGGTCGCGTAATTGTGTACACAAGTACTTTTTAGTTGTATATAAACTTATAACTATACATACGGTGTATATACATACATACATATATATATATATATATATACACACGCACATAATTTTTTAAATAAAATATATACGTATACACCGAACGAGGGAATATATAAAGCCGTGCACCAGCACGGGGACAAAAACCGACTGAAAGACGCCGACGCGTTGGAGAATGCATTTAGCTGTATGCAACGTCGCGGGGATCGTGCAGGTGCGATCGGCTCGTGAACCGTTGAGTTTATATACCTCACTGTATACCTTCTGTCCTTCTTATTTTTTTTTTTTTTGTGTTTCTTATTTTTCTTTATTTCATCTTTCGCGTTACCTCTTTTTCCACCTTTTTACTCCCTCGCTTTTATATTTCGTCGAGAGCCTTGGGTAGAAACAAGCGTCGGCGCATGCGCGGAGGTCCGACGAGACGAGGGTCGCGGATGGAGAGCACTCGCGCAGCATCCAGCGCAAGAAGGACCGAGAGAGATTCTGTTTGCATGCGTACATGCATGTATGTGTGTACGCGGACGTAAATAGAAAAAGAGTGCGAGAAACTTAATCGTACAGTTCTCGCGTTTCCATAAACAGTCGAAGAAAGTCGCGTGCGCATTCCTGGCGTTGCCCAGGGGGACGGACTGAATCGTCCGCGGCCACGAGCGAAGTCGGACTGTTGGTAAATGCATCGGTGAAAACAGAGATTAACCAGAAATTTTGAGACGCAGGAAAATTTTACGATTGCGTAAGAATGATTAAATTGAAAAAACAAGTATCTAATGGGAATTATTTTTATTAAATCGGAAGCATTGCATTTCCTTTTCGGTTCTGATGGATCTCTGGGAGTCGTCACACATTGACAAAACCGATCGCAAATTTTTATTTGTCGCACGGTATCTGGTAAAGTAATAATGTAAAAAAATCATTATTAATATAAGTTAGAATTTCAGTTTCGATTGAATTTTTGGGCCTAGGATTAGGTAATCCGAAGTCCCAGTAAAAGAACAATGTACCCTGCAGAAACGTAGCGGTTGGCCTTTACACGGTTTCCATCTGTAACCATCCCGTCCACAAGTCGTCTTACCCTTGTGGGGAACAAGAAAAAAAATATGTGGCGTTAACTTTAAAAAATTATACGAGCTTTAAAAACAACTTAGTATGACATACTATCGGGTGCGGTAAAGCCGTGACGAGTAACAGACCATTGAGGACGCCAAGCAGGATCGTCAAAAGCAAGGTGAACTTCATTTTCACAATCTGAAACAAATTTACCTCCGATAAAAAAAATGCTCATTGTTTTCGGTGCTCCCATTTTGAAGGCGAATAAACGCAGCTTACCTCAGTAAATGATGATAGCTCGGGTAATCAAATTTCACGGAACAATCGTAATAACTGTCTGAAACGTCAATTTGCAGTTCTTTATATAGTAGCATCTCAGTTTGAAATATAACCTATGCGGTAATAGTTTGTGATTGTCGCTTATCAACGTGTTCTCGGGCTGAATTATGACACCATCTGTGCAAACAGCGGAAGACGCAGGTTACATTTAAACTGTAATTCCCTCAAGACAAAAATACGCTAGTATTTCATTAGTGTTTCCAGTTCAATTTTTGGTCACGACAAGAGTTTAACAGTCCAAATAAATAACAGCTGCAAGTTTAAAATGTTCGAATTTTAGGAAGTTACTTTGAATACGCTCTTGAGATCAAATTTAAAATCAATCTGAAATTCAGCCTGATAAGAAGCGATAAAGAATTAAAGAAAAATCTCATCGTCCCACACGGACCGTTTCCACCCGTCATCAGTCACTAGTCATGCCAGCCACTACCTGAAGAAAAATCGTTATGCAGCAATCTTCCCATACAAATGGATACGAGAAATTATCGAGCCAATTTGCATTTTCACTTATTTACTGCCTATTTACTAAATTGGAATCCCGATCAAATTTTAGTTTGGACAGAAGTACTAAATCACGGTCGGACTGATATTCGGTCTTAAGTTCGAACGAATGTCTCAAAATCCGAACCCAAGATCCAAAAGTTCTCGAGAGTCTTGGAGCTGAAGAAAAAATGGTATACCAAATTTTTCTACGGAATCGATGAGTACAACTGACCACCGAAAATTCCTCAGCTTCTTGAGCCTGAGGAACACGAGATCCGACTGTAGTCATGCCTCGTGCTCCTATCTCCGGTAATTAGAGCCCCGGTGCCTGAATCGCATGAAAAAGCTATCTTAAGTACCTTTTACCGTGGTAGAGATTCTCTTTGGGTCGAAGAAATCACAAGAGTCCGGACCTGCATTTGATGTCGTCGGGCAGGAAAGAGAAAAAAAATAAGAAAATAAAAAAAAGAAATAAGGAGAAAAAGGAAGCTACTGTTACTCTCCCCGCGGTGAAGTAGCGCCGAGGGATTATCGCTTAATTAGCTCGGTTCGCTATCTCCTTTATGAAATCGTTAAGCTCGCTGGCTCGTTGGAGAGCTCGCTCGCGCGCACGCGTGCGTCTTATCGGATGTTTCGTGCCTCGAAGTGAAGCGAGAAGAAGTCCGTACGGCTATCTGACAACCGCACTTCGGGCTACTTAGTCCGACTACTTATATACTTCCGCTTATGCGCGCGCCTTCCCGCGGTCGGCGGACGGCCCGATTAAACAGGCCCTAACACACCCATCAGCTGTATTCAGAGAGCCCTCGACTACTCTCGAGGATTTTATCCGACGAATGATATTATAATACGTGTACCGGAGCGATAGCGCGGAAGATCCAACGTTTACCAATTATAGATACGATACAATAAATACGATAAGAAATAACGAGAGGCGATCGTACATCCCACCGTCTCACACTTAACGGCTTCGCGTCGTTGCGACTCTAAGTTTCTTCTTAATTTACACGCACGAAATTTCATTAGGAAATTAAATTTTGGGCACGCGTGGATGATCATTATTCACATTTTTTTATTCAAATGAAATTATAGATTTTGCTTTGTGAAATTTGGAAACAGAAAATGTCATTGGTAAGATTTAAAATTTATTTATAAAAATTAGTCGAGCGATTTATTTGTTTGTTTCCGATGACAAAAATTTTCCAAATAGTCTTGGTGGATGCACATTCGTTAATGAGAAATAACAAATCGATTTAAATGATAACACAATGTTTTTCCTATTATTTTGCATAATTATGAAATACCATGGTGTACGTGTGAAAAGGAGAAGGAAAAGAATTTCCAGCGATCCATTGATGACATTTTCGCGGTATTATTAGCGGTGTATCGACACGACCTCGATATTTCTACGAAGCTCCGGCGTACCTTCGTCCACGATGACTGAAGCGGTTCTCACTTGGATTCCGCAGATAATTATTCAATATATCGATAGATGCATGCCAATAGGTCAGACGTATCGGAGGGAAAAGGCGCGTGACACCGCGTGCGCAAAGTGTCTCACGCTTTGCATTATTATTTATGATTATCAGCACCGAAGGATCACCGATCGATCGTGCGTTTTTCCTGTCGCAAATATTACAAAGTCATCGAGGCAGGTACGAGGGGCGAAAGTGGTTTGTCAGCGAGAGCTGACATATGTATGATTTTTCAAACGAGTAAAGTCTGAGACGCGTGGCCTTAAACCTTTCGCGCACAGTAGTTTCCATCTGTCTCGTATTTTTGAAATAACTTGTCGAATGTTTGCGAAATTTTTACAACATTTTCCCGCAGTCTATGCTTTCGTTCGAGCATTTTTGAAATATTTTTTGAAATCCCAATTCCATGACAATTATTCATTTATATCTTGCACAGATTGTAATGAATAGTATAATTCTCCCTCTTTAATTTTCTTATATATCGCATCTCCTGCACGTTTCTCAGTACGATAAACAGTAATTTAAATGATTAATCATTATTTCTTGTTATTATTTATTTCGTGCTGTTTTGCGGATTTTTTTTAATGTTGTAATTTTTTTTTTCAGAGTATCAGTGTCGCCAGAGTGGAACGAACAGCGGGTGTATGAAGTGGTGGAAGTGAAGTGCACACGCGACTCCGGGGGTGCCGAGAGAGTCGCGCGAGAGCGTTCGAGACAAACTCGCCCGGCCACGACCCAGATGCAGCGAGCAAACATTAATTTGTCCTACGTCGAACGCAATCGAACCATGGGGGAGTGAAACCGGCTATGGCAGCCTGTCGTGTCGCAGTTAGTCAACTCTGAGCCACGGACCACCCCGATATCACTTGGATTTACCGGTATGTACTATGTTGCTATTATACTCGACTCTTGTTTTCCGTCCGTTTCTGGACCGTCCGGCCGTCCAGTGTGACGTTCATTGACACAGTCTGTTCATACAGTGTATAGGGCAATTCAGAATCCACCAAGTTTCCTCAGAAAGCTGTTTGTGAGAATCTTAACGAAAGGTTGAAAAACCGTCTAAAAAAAATAAAGAAAGCAGAGTCTGAAATTTCAACACTCACCATAAAAATAATTCAATGGAATCCCATCCACGAGCGAAATAAAACGACGAATTTTTCGTTCGGTCCCTCGGTAGTACAGTTATTTTTTTTTTTTCTTCTATCGTACTCCGAATATCTCGAAAAAAATTAACCATTGGTAATGTTTCTTACGTTTTTTTAAATTTTCCAACAATGTTTTTACACTGCATATGTGTATCATCTGTACGAGACGTTTTTACACTCCCTGGGAAGGGGTAACCCGATCTATCCCCTCGCTGTTTCGCATTCGCACAAAGTCAAAAGCCAAGTTATAATTTTTCAATATTCTGATATAACGCACTAGAATGTAAAAATGATCCAAAAGTCACGTTTCCCCGAAAACTTGTAACCAAGAATGTGTCAACCGGTCGACAATGATATCTTAATATCATACGAAGAGCTTCTCGTGCAAACAGTCAATAATTATAATAAGAAGCTGCATAAGCTCGAATTTTTTTCAGTTTCAAACCAGACTCAACATTTCTGAATTGCCCTGTACGCTCGCCTCCGCGATAATCCACTGAAATTACCTCGGTCCCCCTCGCCCGGCCATTAGGTCCATTAGTACCTTCGGCCTCGCGAGCACTGTCTCCTTTCAAGCATCGTGCACGCACCTTTTAGATCCTGTCGTGCTTCGTGCATGTTACAGTAACGAGAGATAAAACGAGAGCATTTCTCACTTTCTCTCGTCGGGTTCACGTGCGGTACCGGCAAGCGCGGGGCGGGGAGAAGGGCGGGAGAGGGGGGGGGGGGTGATTCATAACGACAATACCATAATAGACCGTATCTACACGCGTCAAATGTGTTATCCCTCATGTGTACGCGCATGCGCAGTGCGACCGTGTACATACATAAAATACAAACATTCTACCTGTTCGTCTTACGTCACACCGAGACAACTTCGTGGCACGGGACGAAGACAGTTGGGCATTAGATGCAAGTACTTTTCTGTAAGCTCAGCAGACTCATAAGAGGGCTGAACGGGAACACAAGATGAATGATGGGATGGCGGAAACGATAGTGAGGATAAATGGATTCGTATACGGACTCCAGATTATTCCTATATCTTACAACGTGCATTATACACTATATGTATATATATGCATGGGACATTCCGGGTCAGATCGGCGACTCGTGTTCATCACGCCCTCGATTCGTTTTTTTTTTTTGTATTACGATAGTGTTACCGACCCGTAAGGCTCTCGACATTTTTTCAGATTTTTTCACCACCAGTAAAATTTTTTTTATGTTCGGCAAAAATCAATTGTGATTCCAGTGTTTATAAAAACACTGGAATCGCCGAATATAGAATATAATAATTACAATAAATAAATCGTAAATATTGCTATCGATTTATCGAGTGGTGCTAATGAATAATATTCTCAATCATAGAACGATTGCGAATTTTTTCGGACTTCAAAACAGCTTTTTCAGAAGATCAAATGACTTCCTTGGTGGTGCAAATGGAAAAATGTCTACAGCAACAAATTAAGAAAATCGATGGGGTGCCGGACGTAGATTGTGGATTTGACTTAGAATGCCCCGTACATATGTATGCCGTATAGTATACGTTGTACTCGTTATGCTCCGTTTAATTCGAGCAAAACTGTTATAACAATCTCGAACAACGCCTTTTCACGTTCGATTATAATTTCCACCAGGTTTGTTGAGCTCCGGTTCTCCCTCGATCATTCGCTTATCTGGCATCGATCCTCTATAGGCTGCCGCTCGCGCCTGCGTCGTTCGACTTCGAAATCTGTCGATCGAATCATCGAAGTGATGTTAGGCTTTTTTTTTATATTTTATTCTTTCTTCCTTTCGTGTTGTTGGTTTTTTTTTTATTTTTTCGGTATATTTTTTTTGGTTCTTTTATCTTACGCTCAGCTATCGATAAATTCAACGAATAGAGCTGGCTCGCCATTGATCTATCTCGCGCGTTCCTCTTCTGATTGAACTTCTTCGGCGCTGCGAGACAACCGCGATAATTACGATGGGAGGGATGTGAGGGGGTTTGCGGGTAAGTCCGGCAAGGATAACTCAGTACTTTCCGTCCGCAGTGGGTGATCGGATAAGCAGCAGCGCGAAGAGGCATACGCGGTGCAGAGGTCGCCGAGCAGAGACACAATCTATAATTACATCGCCTCTCTGACAGAGTTATATTGGCTCCGAGAGATCGGAGAGCCCGCGGTTCGGTAGTTGGAACGCGGACCGTTAAATTACAAATCTTCGCGCTCTCGGCTGATTCGAGAATCAAGAAATGAAAACCTTTCTTTTTACTTATTTTTCTATTTTTCCTTTATTTTAAGATTTTTTTTTCAGAAAATTTGAAACTTGAACGGTAAGCTAATATTTCGGAGCGAATATAATTTTTGCCCTCGAATATGGCGCGTAATGATTTGTCGGGAAAAAACATTTTATTCGTCAATGAATTTTCTGAGCGTAGATAAATGACGAGTTGACGAAATTATGTTAAAAATTATTGGGCGAACGAATTCGTCGATCGGCACAAGAGAGGATCTTTCGCCGCGCGTCGGGGCGGCTCGGACCCTTTTAGGAAGATCCGTGCTACCGAATTACTGACAGCCAAATAACAGGCCGATCTGCGGCACGATCTTTCTCTTCCTCTTGCTCGTTTCGTGTTTTTCTTTTTTATTCACCGACTCTTCTCATTCGCTCTCGTTCTCTGTTGCGCACGCTTGTCGGCGCCCTTTTTGCCTCTCGCAACGAGTTCTCATTCCACTTGCACACGTGCGATCCCTCGTTCTTTCGCCGTCGAGATGCGATGGCGTGGTTGCGCGCGAGACAAAGTGCTGCCGAAGAGCCCTGGGCCACTCTTCTCGTACCGATATGGGCCATCTTGTACACCGGTAAATCTTATCTCGAATTGAGCATCGTAAAATGCGGTGGTGAATAAACATTTTTATATGACAATAAAACTATTTTTTAAATGTGAAAACACATTCGATGAGACCTCTGCGAAATGAAAACACTTTAAGCGATCTTAAGTTCAATCTCAGGTTCAATGTTAGGTTCCATCGTTCGGATCCTAAGTTGGATTCTAGGTTCAATCCTAAGTTCAACCTCAAGTGTAATCTTATTTTAGTCCCAAGTTTGATCGTGGTTTCGATTCACTATTCTACCTCCGGTTCGATTTACAATTCGGTCTGAAGTTCCATCTCAAGTTCGATCTCGAACCAATTCATTATTAATCACCATTACCATCCAGATCAATATATAGCTTCGCGAAACGCGTCGAATTAAATTTTATTCGAAATTCACGAGGGAGCCGCGGTGTTATACGATGGGACAATCACGATAGCGAGAAGCTTTCGTAACAATAAACGGCTCGCGTGCAGGTTGAAGACTCGAGAGTGAACGGGTTCCGGACAATCGTAAGGATACACGGTTAGTCGAGACAGTGTTGCACCCGGGTCTTATCCACCAACATCCACGCCTCCGCGTACCTCGGATACTTTTACCCATGGACTTTCGCCTCTCGCGTTAACACAGCCTTCCCGCGGACACCACCCTTCGATTTTGCCTAGAAGTTGCGTCCTCGTGCCCAGCCGGTTAACGCCTCGCAGGTCCCTCCCAACAGGTAATTACCATCCGAGCCGCGCCAGGCAATCGGCTATCGCTTGCCAATTTTCCGCTCTTTCGTTGGGTTGGACGTACGGGCGAATTCGTTGCACAATTTCGTATTCGAGCGCCCTTTCTCATTGTGAAATTTTAACGGGAAACACCACGGGAGAAGGGGAAATTTTATTTTGCATCAGTGCGTAATTCATCGAACTTCAGATAAATTGCGTTCAAGTTTTGATCACTGTGCAAAAGTTCCGTTCAGTTCATTCAAATTTAAATTAAATTCCGAAACTTTGGTCTTGAACCGCCGGATAAAAAATTTTCGTCGTAGGGTAGGCGTTCGACTTTTATTGGAATCGAGAAACATCGGTCCCGACGTTCGAGAGCGAATTTCGGCTCGGCGTGAGATGCGCCGATTTCGGAGTGGGCGCGATCGGCCAGGTGCAAATTCCGACAGTTGCTTCGGCCGGATCGAAGGAGTTTCTCGACGATACTCCGCAAAGACATCGCAGAAACACAGCGGTGCGTTCCGACTCGTATGGAGAGGAGGAGAATAAATGTGCGTGTACGCTGAGGGACACGCGTGGTCCGCGAAGTCGAGAGTGTGGATATGTGGGTGGACGAGTGCGTGGCGCCAGGGTGGCGGCGACGTCCAGCGGCGTTTCTCCTCGAGGTGTAGCTCCCCAAAGTACAGATACAAACGGGCACGAGAAAAACAATAAGCCAGCCACGCAGAATCGTACAGTACGGCGATTCTACGATTCCGAGACATCTTTTGGTTTATTTTTCAAGTTCAACTTCAGGTAATCGCTAGCACTCCCAGAAACTTTGAGAGTAAAAAGGGAATCGAAAGAGGAGCGGAGAAAAGAAAACTGGAGCGGTTGCCAGCGGACCCTTCCGATTTTATTCGCGGGACGGATGCGAGGACACGAAGGGCGCAGGTACGCGAAGATTGAGCGAGAGTGTAGTCAAACTCGGAGTGAAGTCGCTCGCCGTTAGTGGGAACGGTGTTGTTCGCTCTGACAGCGGGAGTCTCTGTTGGGACCAGCGAGGTTTAAATCATCCGGTAACAAACAACGACGCGAGCTGGCGAGAAAGGTAGAACAAGGTACTGTGTACGCGCGGCGTGGTGACGATCGACGAGGATCTCGTGTGAAATGTTGAGAAGCGCATCGACACGCGCACAACTACACTGCTTAGTCGAGAGATCTATCCAAACTCGTGGAAGTGGGGATTCAAACATCCGGGCCGCACGTAACAAGATTTATGTTTATTCAATGTCAGAGACTCAGCAAAGGAGTAATCGATGCCGGCCGGAAGACGTGGGTTACCAGGATTAATAACCCTCCGCAACGACGATCGATTATGATACATAGAAATTAGTCAATGCAATTAGCGTTCCTATACTGGCCGACGGTATCCGATTGTGCTTCGGGCGGAACGTGAGAAATGATCGTCCTGATCGGGCTATGAGGAATTACATCGCGAGATCTATCGATTCGGAGGCCTTCCATCGGCATAATTTTTAATTTTTTTTTCGATTTTTTTTTTGCGTTGAAGAAAAAACGTAGAAAATTCATGACACTCAAATTTCGAGCGAAAGGTTCGATTGACTTATTCAAACATGTTTATTAATTTTTTCAATGTAGACAAAAATTACCAAACTCTACCACTTGTGATTCGACGATTTTTTATTCGAGTTTTTATTCGAGGCCATTAAGTGTTTAATTCGGATCCGTCGATAAGGACGAAAGGGTTCGGCAAATTGCTCGGGGAGATGCATCTTCGTGATTTGGTGAATTTTCGAGGTAACCGATAGGCGTTCCGACAACGGCGACAGCGGTAGGTCCTATCCAAGAAAAACAAAGTGCACCGTGTGAGAGAAAGACGAGAGAGTTGGGTAGCTCGAGGGTACTCAAGGCAATTTGAGTTTCCGGGTACACGAGCCGAAGAGAAGAAAGATGGGAAGAAAGGCGAGTGAAAGAGGTTCGTCCGAGTGGGTAGAGTGCGCGAACCAAGGTGGGTTAGCACGATCCACACGATGCCCCAAAGCGAGTTGACCTCGAGAGCGCGACCAGTCCGGTCCAACGGACTCGGAGTTAGCTGTACGAAGAGTCGTCTCTCTAATCTGCCTGGTCTTCCTCCACCTCGTCCACTTTGTTCATCCTCCCCGTTCTCCTTCTCTTCTCCTGTTACTTCGTCGTCCGAGCGGTCCGACGGATCGGAGAGTCCAAAAAGACAAGGCTACAAAGAAACAAACAACGCACACAAGGAAAACGCATCTAGATCTCTCATTCGCCGTATCTCCTTCAAGCTTCTCCCCTGGATGCCGGGTGAGCGAGGTGGGTTTGTCTTGTTGTAAGAGCGAAAAAAAAAAAAAAAAAATTGCCGGAGGGTCGGTTTCCGGGTCACGCGTTCTTCTCGGTCACTCGGAGGCAGTTTCTCCTCTGTGTTCCTCGGGTATCAGGTGTCATTACCACTGCCTCCGAGTGCGCATTTCTGCACGGCAGGCACTTTCATGCATGCGCTGAGAAGCGACGCGTTCGTTCTGGAGAACCAACATGGTCGGAATCCATTCGCCATCGACTGCGCCTGCGCGGTCAAAGATTTGCATTGCTGCGAGTCCTAATCGTCCAGTAAGGATCAATTAATGGTAAAGCTCGATCGAAGACTATTGGATGGCTAGTTCATGTAGAGAAATCTTCTGCGCTCACAAAACAAAAACTAGAATAATGCCCCGAGCTCTTTGTCCGGGTCGTTTTGGCCTTTGAAACCATTAGCCGAAGTTTGGCTACAAAGTGACATCCGCCTATTGATCTTCGGACAAAATGTTTGCTCCGTTTGTTATCACATTTTCAGATTGTTTTCAGATTTTCAAATTCTCAACAACATCGACGAAACTGACTGCTCGTTCCAGGCTGGTATTCGTAGTTTGTCATTTTGTTCTCAAACGGATCTAGATAACGCTCGAAAGAAAGGCTTCACAAATTCATCCACCGTTAATTTGTCCAGTCGGAGATTAACCTGCGCCGAGCTCCGGTAGGGCTACTCAGCACTAATAATAAAGCCTTCTTTCTGTTTATACCTTTGGTCGTGCGCGGGGGAGAGTTCGATCCTGTGATCGGCGCCTTTCTTCGGACGGTCTCGGAATTCTCGGAGGTCAAGTCGCAAGATCTCGGTCCGGCGAGGAGTATCGGAGAGAGAGTTCCACGAGAGGTCACGTCACTTACATAATAAAAGATAGTATGTATACGTGGCGCGATCGTAGAGATGTCATTGGGGCCTCATTGGGTCTCTCCGAGAGCGCATGGCGTGTTCGGATCGATCCGCCGCCGGACCGTTATTATTAGCTGGACCTAACCCTGAACAAAGCTACCCAGTCCGTTCGCTGCTCGTACGAAAGTTCGCCTCATCGGGCAATGATCGGGAAAGAGACGAACGAAATGATTACGGCTGTTCGCCGGAGTGAACCGCTCTCCGCCGGTGTCTACACTTCTTCGTTTTCTCGATCGCATGATCCCGATCGACGGTCCGCGGCCGCTCCACCTGCGGCATCGATCGTGATGATCTTTCGATTCTCACGCCGTGTCTCTCCATCCCGGCGGTCAGCGTATCTCGTTCGAGCGATCGATGAACCCAGCCTCGCTTTGCCATTCGACTCGGAATAATAGTCCGCTCTGAGATGCCTTCGCTAAAAAGGTATGTCCTCGGGTGTCTCTTTAGGTTCCGGCAAAGTGAAACGGTACCTCGTGACGAGGCGACAATGCGCGCATCGATGGTCGTTTACGCACCCTCGAAACGTGAGAAAAATTAATAAACGTCCGGGACGGTGGGCGTTGAACGAAATTTATCTGACTATAATACTTCTGAGGCGGGGTTTATGCGGGACCGATCTTGAGGCTCTTGGAGTAGAATTGGAACGTTAAAAAGGTTTCCATTGACCAAAGGATGATCTCGTTTCTGCCCTCGATCGAATTTCCATTGAGGGCATTCGAGGACATGTTTCACCTCGGGTGAATCGGCAAGGGACCAGCCGAAACACTCGAAATAAGGCAAGGAATCGCGACAAGTAGAACCGGAATATGTCGCTTTGATTCATGCACTGTTGATGCCGTACGATCGTAAAAGGTCACTTTATAAGTTTTTCCACCCACTTTTATGAAGTCCATTGTGCCCGTGGAGATTTAGTCGGCACGCTCGAGTGCCCACTCGGGAAAACAGGAGCTGATGCGAGGGGAACGAGATTTATCGCTGCTGGGACACTGTTTGCCGCTGATGCTGTTGGGATATTACAAGGACCCCTCCAAAGTCGCGTCACGCGGGGTGCGGGTGCAGTTTTGTGTTGCCGATGGCCGGACGACACGGTCTATAAAAAAATTTAAGCTATTTTGAGAATATATATATTTAGCAATTTATCTTCAGCTTGACTTCTTTGTCTATGTTAATATGAAAGCAACATTAAAAAAAAATTATTTGCGTCAGGTTTGGTCGAGAAGGCGGAAAGAAAAATTAGATTCAGATATGATTCATTCACACTCGATATTTTGATTTATTTAATATTTTCAGAATCCGAGGTCATGTTTTTAAATATATTTTGCATCGGCGTAAAAATGCGTGCGTTCTGTGTGTGTGTGTGTATTTTTTTTTTATTTGTTTAAGCCAATCAATTTTAATATATTTTTGGTAAGCTGCGAGGGATTTTCGTAAAGTTTTTAAGACACTTCTATGAAGTCCAAAAATATTTACTGCTCGATAATTTTTTTTTATGCCGGAGGAGCTTATTATTTTTTTCCTATAAAAAAGGAAACTTAAATTACTCCTCTAAGGTCCATGAGGTAATCCGACTTTGATGTCCTCGTGACAGAGGTGGGGCTTACACGAGTTCGTTTAGATCCGAGAAAGAGTATTAGTGTCGACCGACAGGTCCTGCGGGTGCGCAAGAAGCAAATAATGGCCTTGTTCAATGTTGCGGGAGAGTAACGAAACTCGGGGACGAGGACGAGACAGCGGGATCAACGCCAGAGGTCCGACCGACAATACTACAGGGCTATTGTGCCCAGGTTTCAATACCCACTTGAGAAAGAAGCAGAAAGAGCGGAAGAATCGAGGCTGCATTGCATTCCACAATAATCTCAGCTACAGTCGTGCAATCCGAACTCCATTATGGTCCAAACATTCCTTCAAAGTTACCTTCTGCTTTTCCTCTCTGCGGCTCTTTGTTGCCCAATTGCCAAATGAATTTGGAGCAAAGAAATTAAAAAATTCGCCCGGAAAATCCGTTATTGCCCCAATCTTTAGTTTCCACATTTTTTGGAATACCGGAAATTAAGATTTATTGTTATAATACTGGCAAGTTAAAATTCATCAAGGAAAATTAGAATTGTGATTTCAAAGTCGCGTACATAACGTACAACTTCGTGCACATAATCTATATAACTTTCAATGGTTCCCTTATTTGTTGTGTGACTCATTTTTCACGCAGTATAAGAATGTTACCAACGGCACGCTCAGGACAATCATAGGTTGACAGGTTGAATTAGGGTCGCCAAAAAAGAAAAAATGTCCACCAGACTCGAACGACTTTGAAAAATGGAGCTCGAAAGATCCTCCGGATCTATGCAGATCATGGGTAATTCGTTCGAGACAAGAATTTCCTCTGCGAAATCTCTTCGGAACCAAGCTCGTAAATCACCGGTTAAATTCCTCGGATTCCTGGCATTGTCGTGTCGCCGATGTTGCTGCAGGTACACTTGTTCGTCCGGCCTACCATTCCCCGGTTCATTCATGCACTCGCTCGGACGACAATGCCACCTTACGTCCCCACACATCCCCGCATCGAAACACACACAAACACGTATTAAAAGGAAAAGAGTATATAGCGTGTAGCCCTGCAGAAGGACGAGCGCCTCCGGCCGAATTCTCTCGCTCGCACTTTCCTTTCATTCCACTGTCTTCATCGGTCCATTGATCGCCCATGGGACCATTCTACTATAAAGGAAAAACCCGCACGGCTCAATGGTCGTGTCGTCACGGTATCGACGAATTATCTCACCGCTCCTTCCTCGACGACCTCCCCCGATCTTTTTTTTTTTCAACTACATTTCCACTCTATTCCACTTGTTGATTTTATCTATGTTTACATTTCGGAGAATATGCTCTGCTGCTTCTTTTTTCTCGGTTCTCTCCACTGTTTTCTCACCCCCGGGCTAAAATTCGAGAACTCTTGGTCTACGTGGGTTTTTTTTGGGGATCCATTTTTACTGTCGGAGTGACGAAAATTTTGAGTTTTCTTTGGGATCATGGATATTACGGTAAAATGGACCAATGTGTGTGATCTTTTTTATTACTCTTTTTTTATTTGCGTAAGAAAAACGCGTAGGGTCGACTAGCTTGACCCATCCACTGCCGCCGGAATTAGAGAGACGACTGGTACACGATACAAAACGCATTCTCGATTCGATCTCGAGCGTCATCGGCGCAAGACGCCCGGAGTCCCGGACGATTTGTAGTCGCATCAATTCCGTCGTTCGACCGCTTTTTATTTCGCCCGAGAACACGAAGCTACAGGCCTTTCTCATCCTCCCTGTCTCCGGTTCGCTAATCTTTCGGCGCGTCTCCAGCCGCGCGCCACACGCACAATGCGCGCTTTTTCTCGCGTCTTGTCGACAAGTTTTTTTTTTTTTTTTTTTTTTCGAATCCTCCATCCGTGTTCTCTCTCGCCGCTCTCGGCTTCCTCGGAGGGATCGTCCCCGGATAGAATCGCGACGACGCGGAAAGAAAGCGCAGGCGGGAGGAAGCCGCGCGACGAAAGTTCTCTCGCTTTTCGGCGTGTACACCTTTTCGTCCTGCGGGCCCGAACCGTCGAGGGACTTCTCGGGACCTTCCGAGCCGCGGAGAGTTCTCTCTTTCCTGTGAAGTTTCGCCGACCCGCGAGCCCGCCGGCACGTCTATCCGGGCGACAAGTTTCGCTTTACGCGGATTCGGGCCCTTTGTCGCGCCCGCGAGTTCGGTGTCCCGGCCCGGCCCGAACCCGTGACAACGGCGCGACCAAAGGGAACGTCCGAGCGTACCCATGGGTACCAGTCCGCCGACACTTGACTCGAGAACTCCGCTCCGGAAAGGAATTTTAAACCGTTCTGTATCTGTGTCGAAGCTGAAAGAAAACATTTTTTTTCGGCGGATTTAAACGACGCTCGAAAAATTGTCTCGAATAGCGTCGAGGCTGAGTTGCGGGTTTTTAGTTAGACCGGGCCCGGAAAGAAATGTCGAAATGATCTCAATAAAGTAGAAAAACCATTGGACGTCCAACAAACATTTTTTTTCTCACAAAAAGAACAACCCTTTTTTTCTGCGTAAAGGTGTATTTTTAAGCAAATTGAAAAAAAAAACGTTGTGGACATTTCTGGACAAGAAATGTTTGTAAACCTCGTATTCACGCTATACTTAGGTTGAGAAAAAGGTACAAGTCGCAGTTTAAACGTATAACAAAAATTTCTTGTCCACCCCCTCTCCCTTCCAATTTTTCTACGACAAACCGTATCTTTGACCCGATTTAAAAAAATTGCCATTTATGGACAAGAAATTTTTATTTAACATACGAACCGTTTCATCCCTTCTTCACACCGAATTTGTATAGACCTTTGTGTTCCTTGTTTCGAAAAATATTTTTAAAAAATCATCCCGAACACTCTAAAGACGAAAGGGTGGAAACGGACTAAATAGAAGGATTACGGGAAAAATCCTATCCCACGTTCCGATTCGGCCCACTTCGTCCCGTTTCCTCTGGCCGTGTCCTGTGACGTCGGTAGCACAGGTTGCGTTTCGTTGTCCGGGCTCCTGTCCTCGAGTTTAACGCGAGGTCGGACTGCAGACTCTTTGTCCCATCGAACAATACACGAGCACCGCGGGACACCGCAGGTCTCACTTTTTTTTTGCTTCCCCCCTCTTCCTCCGTTTACTTCCCGCTCTTTCGTTTCTTTCCCACAGGCTGGCCGTCTAACCACCTCGAGCAAAGTTTCCCGAAACCTAGAAACCTTTTTTTTCATCTCCATTCTACCCGCGCCTGTTTTTTCATCTTCTTTTCTCATGCCTTATTCGCCTCTCGAGCACGTTACATCGGCTCTCTTACAGGCTTAGCCCGTCCTGCTCTCTTTCTCACGGGAAACCATCGAAGATGTGTAATTTTTTTCTCCTGCTTTCTGGCTTTTCTGGACCGTACAGAGTCCATTATGTTATCTCGGATTCCCTCGCGACAAGAGCAGCGACACGGCTACTTTCCCGTTTATTCTTTTTTTCTCTTTCCGCATCAATGGAGAGATCATCTTTGACAAAGATTCACTCGACGGTCACGCAATCCTTTGAGATCCCTGCAGAGATTTCCTTCAACGGCCGGGTCGCGACTTCCCACGAGCGGTGATGTAAGAAAATAAATAAATGAATTAAAAATTGAAATCTGCGGCTGAACCATAGTTGCTTCCGAATGGTCCGGTAAAACGCGAAGAGCTACCGGTTTACCGTGACGACGGGTTGATGGTTAATGCCACGATTAATATCTAATTTAATTTTATCCTTCGACGGTGCCCGCCAACGCAGCGGCTGGAAGAAACGCACCGGTCCTGGAGCCATAGCTCACTCGGCCGAGGCCATATGGCTGCGGAGCCGCGCGTGGCACAAAGAGAACTGCTCGCCTTTATTTTCCTTTTTTTTTCGTTTTTAATTGCACCATGTGGCGCGTCCCGCGAACGGTCCGTGATGGTCTCGTCGTACACCTACGCATGGCTGGACGGAGGAAGACTCATTTGTAAAGCCACAACTGTCGAGTTCCCGAGCGCGAAGAACCTGTGTTTGCCTTTTTTTTCATCTAGATACTAATAACATTGCTATCTTTTAACATTTTTTTACTAATTCTATCTTTTTAACTCTATTTAACTCTATCTTTTAACTCTGCTCTTTAATTCAACTGGCCTAGCAGGCGGACTTAACGATGCCTTGCGTTCGTTTTTCTCGATTTAGTATATCAAAGAATCCTACAATTCTAATTTCGATTGTTTCGCTTTTCGTCCGCCTCCACATTCTTGGAGCTTGACTTATCACCACCCTCAGGTATCGAGCAGATCAAATTTTCACGGTCAATGTGTTTCCAACGCGTGTCGCGCGTTCGTTTCCCTCCGAGGGTTGTTTCGTGGATCTCCGGGGAGGCATTCGAATTCTCCGTGCAGACTTCCTCTGACTTCCCGACGTGCGATTCATCATCGACGGGGGTGTCGGTAAGCACATGGCGTGTGCCGAGCCGATCGTTCGAGGACCCCCTTAAGACAATTTATCCCCGTGGTCACCGGCGCAACGAAGGAAAGCCTCCTCGTCGTCCAGCACTTTGTCGGGAAAACGAATCGACCTCCGGTGGGGCTCTTAACGATCCTGGGAGTAAATTGGACTACCCACTCCGCTGTCGGCCCGGCCATCGGAAGTCACCGGTAGATCACAATCCTGACCGCTAAAACCCCTCGGGACGAAAACGCCTTCTTCTCCTGACCGATACCCAACGATGTTCTCCAATATCCGAAGTCCCAAATGAGAATCTCTCGCCTCCAGATCGGTTTGCTTTCGGAAAAACGCGTGGAACAAGAACGACCGGCAAGTCGCTCGTGGCCCACCTGTCGACTTCCAGCTTGGCGGAAGATCCATGGATCTCTTACTATGTTTTTCCCCAACATGCGAAATTACCCGGACCACCGACTAATCACCCCGTAATGATAGGCTTTCCGAACGACCGCGATGGAACGTCTTTTTCTTCGTCTCGTCGCATTCCAACTATGATGGCGATGAATCAAGTTTAATCTCGAAGAGATCCGAGAGAGAATTTTTACGGCCAAGCTTCAATTAATTTATAGGGTGCAGTTTTGGGGGTGGATAGGATTGGGACCCCAAATTTTATTTTATGGACTCCGAGGGGTTGAATTATGACAGCAGTTTCTTTGACACCGAGACGAATGAGATGGCGGGTGGAAACTGGCGCAACATGAGACAGCAAGATCTTTTCATCGGCTCACCGAGACTGATGCGATATGAAAGAGCGAGCGAGTGCAAGGTGCCGGATGGAACGCCGCGGTGGAGAAGAAAGCCACGTGCTACGCATATGTCGTATCCTCGATTCCAGCACTGGCGAAGAAAGAAATGCAACAAGATCCGAGAAACAAGAACGAAATCGTCGCACAGGTGAATTCCCAGGATTCGCCGGAGCGAAAGGGGACGAGGAACAAGAAAAGCACGAATTCATCTAGACCCGATTAATCCGTGATCGCGAGAAGGTTCTCTCTGGAACTCGGAATCTTCCCTCCCAACTTTGAATTCAAACGGTTGGAAACGACGAGGATTCTCGAGTTCCTGAGCGAGCCGACCACACAGGATGCCAGCGAACCAGGAGACCTTCAGCTGCTTTGCGAGAACGACGCCGATTTGCCATGAAACGAGCTTCTCGAGGCTATTGTGGCGGAAGGAGTATGAGAAACGTGTCAAAGAACGAGCTGAGTTCCACGCTGTAAAAAAATACTCCTTGGAAATTTATGAGCACTTTTGGAACTTTTTTACGCATACCGTTTCTGAAATTTCTGATTTGGAATTTTGTAAATGTCGAAAATCGACCTACCTAATACTTTTTGTTTTGTTCTTATTCTTTTTCTCACCTCTATGCGAAGATCGTGCTTCGAAAAGTACATTCTCACTGATAATTTCGCTTTCGTTTGGAAAAAAAAATTGACCAATTAATGTTGATTCAGAAAGTAAAAGGGTTTCCGATCTTTTTTTAACATTCGATTTTTAAGATAATTTCTTAACGAATTTTCGATATGATCTTTATGCAGAAAGTTCTTAATGTTATTCATATGTTGCGATTTTCAAAACGCATGGTTTTTTACGTAGGTATTTTCCAGGAGTTCTTTTCTGTCTACCATTGCATACACATCCTCCACGCTCGAGCTCGTTCAACGACGATCAGGGGTCATCTCCGTCGTGGTTCGTTCGCCAACGGTGCGAATCAGATAGGCTTTCCTCCGTGTTGAATGGCGACAGGACGGAAATTTGCACTACCTGTCGGTACCGCGTGTACACACGAGGTGCGTAAGATCGGCTGGTATTAGGCACAAATGCATTAGTACCGTGGAGCTCTTGCCGCGCGCATAATGTCGCGTGTGTTACGACTATTACGCCCAGCACCACGGTACACCGTATTCCCCGTCGTCGTTAGCCAATGATTTTTTTGTTGCAAGGATTCCATTGGATTGGACGAGAACCCGGGGAGTCCGGTGTCCCGAGGTGTTAGGCAATCGAATCTGCATAAACCGTCCGTCGGTTAGAGGCTCTTACTGATGCGACAAGAGTGCAAGGTATGGGGCGAGATCGGCACCGAGTGCGGCGCAGGTTAGGTCCCGACGAACCGAGTGTGCCATTAACTGCGTCCGATGATTCGCATCAAGTAGAATGGCCCGTGCAGTTCTTTAACTAACGGAACTAAGCAGAGTCCGGAAAATCATCCCTGGGCGAAGTCGACTTAACTTTGAAAGTTCAGTGCACGACTTATTGTATCCATTTTCGTCGACCATTTTCCCCAACTACGGAAAGTTCACTTTCCACTCCGACAGCTATTGCCCAACGTTATCCCGAGTTCCCCTGCAGAAGAAGTTGACTCGAGAATAGCCGGAAAAATTCTTATTTCATTCTCGATCGCTCCAGATGAAGTGGGAATGATACAGGCGATAAAGGGATCTAACAATAAGTATGAAAAAAAAAATCTATAAAAAAGACGTCACGTCGTACCTGTCGCGCGACGCCTTCAGGACGGTCCCGAATCTTTTTAGACTTCTGTGCCAGTTGAACTCCTGAAGAGGATGGCCCGCCTCCTCTTCCCCACTGAAAAAGCACCACAATGGCAGGTTCCACGAGGAGATGCGGCCACTATAGCGATCGTGGTAAGTGGAGTGTTATACCCTCGCGAACCTCCGAGTTCTCCGGTCTCGTGAATGCCGAGTAAATGACCTCCATTCACGGGGACGGAAGGATCGCCCACCGTTCCATTGAGATCCGTTGATGCCCGGGTGGCCGCTCTTCAACCACCGGCATCGTTACACCGTTGGAAAATAAAGTCCGAGTAAACTCCCTGCCAGAACCCGTGAGGGTCTCTCACCTCGTAACACGGTTCTTCGAGGCAAAGCCACTGGAGGCATTCATTGCGCCCGCTTCTGCTCGGGCAATGCGCGTCGCCGGACGGGACCAGAACGGCAGAAACAGGGATGGCCTTTATTGTATTTCGTACACCCGACCAACGCGAAGTGGTCATGTACACCTTGACTGGCAAAAGGAGCTCCGCAGCAGAAGACTTCCTCAGTCACTAATACTACTGAGAAGACACTTTGTCCAGCGATGTCTACCAGGAGCGCGTTAACTCGAAGCTAGCTTGACACGAGACCCAGTGAGACGTCATTAACTTTCTCCGACTTTCTGCGTTCTAAGGATAACTGGAGGACACGAAAATAGTAGAGATACATAGTACCGAAGCTACGACAGCTATGAATGGCTTCCAGATAGTCCAAAAGGCAAAACAATCCCGCCGTTCGAAGGAACACGCTGAACCTATGTCGTATTTCCTGGGTCCTGCGAGGATCAACTTGGCCGTCACATTTGCTGGAAAATTTTATGATTTACCGCTCTCCAAGACCGCAAGGTTTCATTCTCAAGAGTCGTTGCTTCGCGGCCACGGAGGCAATCGGACGGTTCTCCGGTGCTCGGGATCCGTGCGAGGAGGGACATTGTCTCGGTTTCCACGGTACCAACAGGGCATGGCCAGGGCAGATCACGAGGACTAGAAAGCTGCGCTCGTGTCTTATATCAGCGTCCTCAGCCTCCGGGCGGGATTCACGAGGGAGACGATAGAACGGCGAATGAAAATGGTTGAAGGGGGCGAATGATAAAAATGAGGAACACAAGTAGGTGGAACGAGGAACGAGGAAGCGGCTGTGGCAGTAGTTTGTAATGGAAAGACGAAAGGCGCCGCCATCCTCGCCGACGGTTCCAACAGCGGGATCGGAGTCTCCGGATCCTTGGTCTCCTTCGATATATCCCGTCTTTGTCTCGGAGGCTCTCGACGCGAACCGACCTACGGTCTCTCGGCATCGTTGGTTCTGTGTCGTTTCTAGAACCGTTTCGTTTCGTTAATTAACAACGTCGAACGACCGCGAACTCTCTCTTGCTCTCGCCTGGGCACTCCGTTCGGAGTGCCGGAGGCTCTCTCGCCAATGTTAATTGCGAGCGGGGTTGGCCAACCCGGGGCAGGTTGTCGGTAGGCGTGTCCCCCACGTGCTGTTAATGCCGCACGCTGATTCTCCAGGAGTAGACCCGGACCGACCGTTCACCGACTCAGGCTACTGCCTTTATTTTATATCTGACTACCACTGCGCGACGAAAAAATGAGAAAAAAAGGTAACAAAAAAAGATCCTCGTGAGCTGTTCTTTATCCGCACCCCGATGCCCGGGTACCCGACTGTAAATACCTCTCTTTTTGCTACTTTACATAGTAATCTCGCGAGACGACGGCGACCGAGCGAGGGACCGGCGCGGTGTGCTCTTAATGAATTTAAGCGTGTAACTCGGAACTCCGCGGATCCGGGGAATTACGACGATCGTCACCACGCCTCTCTCACCCATCGACAATCTTTATCGACGATAAAAACTAACAGATTATTACGACATTTTTGTGTTTTTTTTTTGTCGGTCAAACGATGCGAGGAAGTAGCGAGATAATTGATCGTAAATCGCCTATACACGAGTTCGCTTTAGCCTCGGTGACAGCGCTTACCAATTTATTTATTTTTCCTACCATTTTTACAAAACTCTCGACAAATCTAAATTTAGGATTTTTTTTGTGTAAAAACACATCTTGAAATCTATGACTGGTCGAATGACATCACTGTGTTTCGCGAAATCGACGACCGAGCGAGACAAGATTCCTCTCGTACAGTTCGTTTTGCCGAAGCAGAGTCGTCGGAGTCCGTCGAAAAATTACCTACGAGCCCCGATCAGAGCTCGAACCATTTCGATGCGGGTGCGATCTTCGTTCCCGTCGTCCAGTTATCCCCCGTCTCGACGGGGAACAACAACGAGTTTGCCATCGCTGCACTCGAACGCCCCGCTCGCGAGACCCCGGATCGATCTGCTATCGTCGACTAATTAACACGGCCCGGTAATGAAGCCTCCCGCGTATGAGTCCTCCGCAATACCGTCCCTCGAACGGTGGTAGTGTAACGCCGGTCCGTTGTGGTTCTCCTCGTTCACCCCGTCCAGCGAACCCGGAGGATCCCTCGCTTCGCCCATAATCACGATACAACTATACGGTACAGCCTCCTGTGTTCCTCCACATGTATGTCTGCGAGTGCACCTCGCATCCTCGATCAGGGAGAAGACGAAGCGTCGAGAATCGCCGAGAACTCCTTCGATGTCGAACGCAGAAAGAGCAGTCGAGTTCGCGCGCGAGCGGCGCCTAATTAGCAGCTCGCTGTCCCACCTTCCACTGTACCGTCTACACATGCGCGCGCACATTTCTTCTTATTTCCTCTGTCTCAGCCCTCCTTTCTTTATCATCTTCCGCCGGTGAGATACCAACTTTTCTTCTTGTGCGTTTTGGTGTTCTTCGGTTGGTTTGTCCTCTTTTTCTTGGCTTCAGCAAGCAGTTGTCCACCGCACGAGTATGAAGTTACACGCGTCCACGCCTTCCGCGCACCACGGTACAGAGTTTCTTATCCGGAGGGGCAGAGAGTGAGGCAACTCGTATTTCAATCTCGCTGTCTTGCCACGATCGCGCATGCAGTTATGCCGAATTCAACACATCGCTGTCTAGTTTCGGATATCCATGCTGTTTTTATCGGAATTCACGTAGGTGTCTGCTCGTGCGAAAAGGCCACGCATGCTTTTGTTCAACTGGAGGAGCACGTTGGATTCGGAACACTTCACACGATGCTTTTTAAGGAGATTTTCTCGCTTACAAATTGCGTCGAAGATGTTCTTGCCTCCCAAAAACGTTGCGACTTTCCTGGTAAACGCTTCAGATCTTTACACTAGTTCCGGGCCAGACGACCATCTAAGTTTCAAAACTTCCGCTAGGGTTCGGTGCGATTATCCTCAGATTGATCACTCCAGACTGGGTTGGCAAGAATTCTTAAATTTCGACCTTTCCGACGTTTGACCAGAGATCGGTCACGCAGAATCAGAGAGTTGTGGATAGGTGTAAATTGCGACGGATCATCGCTGAGGATGATCCCGAAGGATCTTTCGGGATCGAATTTGCAGGTAGTTAACCTCGATTATTTGGGCTCAATGGATTGCACGGTCTAGCTGGGCAGGTACCTTGGTATTGAAAGAAAGAAAAAAAGAGCCAGGATCATGACGAAAGGCGAATAACCACGCGGCAATGTATATATATATATGTCTTCCCGATCTTGGATTCCAGGGTCAGCGCGACTTCCGCTCGGCTCTGCCCGACGAAAGCGGAGCCTCCGACCGGGGAAGCTTTAATCCAATTTCGGCATTCACAGTACGGGTCCGCATTCATAGCTTCCTGTCCATTCGTACAAGAGAACGCTCGAGTCGTCTCTCTGCTACCGGTGTATTCGCTCATGATTTAAAAAAAAATGAAAGAAATCCACCTTCGTCCACACAGCGCAATGCGGGTGGACTGCCTGGTAGCCCGACAACTTCCCGGTGACTCGCCGAAAACTGGATTAAACGCACGGAGCGCATCCGACTAACCCGCGAATGGTCGCCATTCCGATCTCTACGCCAATGGGACGGTTTGGCAAAACTCAACTTTCCATTTTTTTCACCCCATTTTCCCCCAACGGTACGTTTCAGTTTCAATTTTTCAATTATTACTTAAATTCACCTCCGGATAACATTTTTGAAAATTAATTTTTTCGTAAAAAGAAATCTTGAATGAATATCAATTTTTTTTTACATCCATCTGCACTGTATATTCGCGCAAGGTGCAGGACGCGTCGATTATCTACGACGCACCGACTGTTCGGAGTTGGCGACGATTTAGATTCGAAAGTTCAGCTTGTGACAGGATCTCGTGTCTCTTCTGACTGTTCTATCTCGAATATCGATCGATTCAAGTTCGTCGATCTTTTTCCTTCGGGTTTAGTTTTCGGCGCGCGTGGAAGGGAATCGAAGAAAGGAGATGACCAGGATGGGCGAAAGGAAGTGGGAACGAATATGCTGGTATAAGCACAATCGTCTACATGTATATAGAAAGAAGAAGTAATGTTGAAGGAACGCAGGATCCGCCCGTAGCTCTCTCGTATCCTCGGAGGTGGATCCATCATTGATGCCACGTCTCGGACAAGGGGGACTTCCTACCTCGTTCAGCTGGAATTTTAAGCAGGTACATCTTGTCCCTCAGCGCTCCGTCCAATCGAAGACCGCGAAACGAGGCATCAACCGATATTCGGGCTTGACTTTTTTCCTCGGATATATACGCTCCTAATTTCGCGCACTGGGTGGCGCGTCGGCTTGTCAAAGGAGATTCGAAGCCCAGGCTGATGTCCCGTCTAAAGGAGACTGAGAAGAAGTGCTATCGAAGGGACACTTTCTACTACGGCCCTCTTGTTATCTGTGAGTTTGCGCTGAATCTTCATCAGGTTTATCTCCTCGAATACAAAAGCCCGATCCAACCATATTTTCCTCCTCAAAAAAAGGACTTCAACATCATAAAAAATATAAAATCAAACAATATAGCGTATTGGTTTTTTACATTTTATATCGATTCATTCCTTATAAGAAAACAACATAATTGTTCCCAATATAGGAATATTTCTTTGAAAAATATATTCTTTTAAAAAAAGGATGTCTGGGGCAGGTCCGGTTCCGGTAGCGGCGTGGAAGGACTCAAGCTCATTGTCTCCCGGGCAAGGGCTGTAACCGCGGAAGACGATCTTGACCGGCAGCATTCGAGAATGTTGTTTCTTTGCTTGAATGCTGGTAAAAGAGACGAGTCCATCGAGAGTTCCGTGGAAATGAGCCAAGTGCAGTTGAACCCTGGAGACCCCGACGGGCTCCACTGGGACCAGTTCCTATCGTCGTCCATTCTCGGTGCTTTTTCCCCTTCGCGGCAGCCGGCAGGAGTCGGCAGCGATACCCCCTAATTTGTTTGAGTGAAACAATATCGAGTTACTACGGCCGATGTTATCGCTCGGACACGCACGTGCTGCAGGGTCAGCCGGAGCCTCAGCCTCCGGTGTCCTTGTCCTCGCGTGTCCTGCCCAGTCCTCTTCCTTCATCCGCTTCCACGGTGAGTTCGTCCCGTTCCGCGCCCCACGGGACTACCGTGTCGAAGCTATCTTCGTGAATCTCGTCGCGACAGCGAAAATACGATATTTTTCGGAACTCCACGTGACGAGCAGATCTGGACCACTTTTTTTTTTAGAAAAATTATTACCAGACGGTGATAATTTTTAACTGACCTAAATCATAAAATTTCGTAAAACTTTTCTGGCACGTCGATGAGAAAAATGATATTGCTATCCGCCGTATTATTTTCGCATCCATCTCAACGTTTATGCGTCTCGTTAGTATGTCAATTTTTTTCCCCATAAAAATCACTTCGCGCAGACACACGCCAAGCGCGTTGTAATTTACGGCTTGGAGTCTCGTTTGTCTCTGTTACCCGGCCGATTATACTTTCGCTCGTTGTTCAACACCTCGTTTTACAAATTTATAGTGTATCTCTATGCTCCCGGCTGAGTCTTAGAAGTGGGTTGCGCGGTGCCACGAACCGATCGACGTTCGGTATTTTCGTTATAGTTGCGTCGTGAACTCGAGTGGTGTCTGGCGTTTGACGTACCTGCGAATTAGCTTTACGGCTTTTGAGACGAAAAGCCGGAGAGAAACCGCGCTAGAGACGTTAAAAAAAGAGGTTTATCGTTGCGATCCCCGCGGTCAAAAAGCGAGAGCCCAGTGCCTCGAACGTCGAATACTGCCTCTTGTAAATCACGTCTAGCCAGAGGGGATAGAAGTAATCGTTAATAAAGCTCGCGGTGGAAATTTTATGAACGGCCGCTGAACGCCGGCAGCCCTCGGTCGTTCTTTCCTCCACTACTTGCTCCTAAGGCCAGACCTCCGCAGTCGGAACTCCGGATACGTTTTCCCTCGATTTTTCATTAAGGGGCTCGCGGAGAGCCGTTCGATTGCAGGCTCGGTCGATAAAACAGAAAACGACAGGGAACGAACCGCGGCGCGCCGATGGTCGTTAAGTTAATTGATCCGCAAGACGACTATCCGAACCGCCGGCGAGAAATACCGTCACAACGTAGGGTAATAAAATTTTGAAAGGCAAAAAAGGGTGCAAAGTTAAAAAAAAAATACAGTTCTGCATAGAATTGGAGCGACGTGATCCATATAATTTGAATATAATTCCATAATTTTGCTAGCATTATCATACTATAGAGAGAGGTTTACATAGATTTTCGAAAATCGTCTTGTAGATGAGTAAATAAAATTTGAATTGCAAAAGGGTGGAAATTGAAGGAATTATGAAAAATAAATTAATACATTGTCAAAAAGTGAAAGCTAATGCATAAAGTTTGGGTAAATACATCGGTGTCATTCAACAATAATTTTGTACTGCGCGTGCGGCCGGTAACGATACTCGTCTTATTAACAACCGTGCCGATACTCGCGATTAATTAATCGCCGCTGGATATTATTAATTTACAAAGCCGAGCCATAGGTGGGGGCCTTCGAGCTCGTTTGTACGCAGAAATACCGAGGAGAAGGCTGGCTCACTGGTGTGATACTCTTACGATAATACCACCCAGGACGTTAGCCGAGGAATCCACCCTGGATACGGACAAGTTTGCGTACGAGTTATGCGCCCCGTCGTACGTCCCCACGGTGTTCCCCGGCGTCGGGCCCGAGCCACTGGCTTTTGCTACTACCGTGCTGCGAGCTGCCTCGATGATTTCACATCGAGCAACCAGCGAGAAAGAGAGCCCGGACGTTAACGACCCGTCGCCGATCGCAGCGGGCGGAGTGAAGTCTTGCATACTCCTTTTTCCGCTCGTGTGCATTTCTTTGTCCAACCGCCACAAAGGAGTTGGCGAACACTTCGCTGTGCAAATCAGTTTTGTTATTTATCATTTATTAAAAAAAATATATATACCGAATAACTCGTTTATAATTAGCGTATTCTTACGGACAAAAAAAAACGTTTATTATTTTAGGGAAAGTACCGAGGTGCAATCAAAAAAGTACATGGAAAGCGCTGATAAAAAAACGGTTGAATCAACTGAACAGTTGAGTAGAAACGTTCAGATAAATATTTTGTTGCCCGCCGTTATAGTTTGCACTCACAATGCAAAAAAGGCATTGACAAAAGATGCTTGAAATTGAAGAAATGAAAATATGATCTAGTAGCTTTGGATTTTTTCAAGCCGAAAAACGGAAAGGGGGTACCCTTACTGTTTTTCGCCGAAAATGCGGATTTCGAAAAAATCAATTTTTTCGAGGAAATACATTTTTTAGAATTTTCTCGTGCATGAAATCGGTTGGGTAGTATATGACTTGGATCGAATGGCGAAGGTTCCAGGTCGATATCTCGAAATTTTTATTTTTAAAGTGTCGTTTCGCAAAATTTAACATAGGATTCCCTACCCCAAAAGGGTCGAGAAGGGAGAAAGAAGCGGCTGGATATCCAGGGGAGATCGACCTACGGAAGCCGGTAATAAAGTTTCCGCCGAACAGTAGGAGAGCAGTAGCAACAATTCAGATACGATTCGAGCAACACATTATTTGATTTCTCTTCTCTCTCCGACCCTTTTTTCTGGTATAAGAAGCCGAAAGATTTGCCACTAACAAATAAGTTTCTTGGTGATTCTTGAATGTTAGTCATGTGCAAAGAATATATGTTAGATCGCAATGAGCGAAAAAAATACTAACCGCTACCAATGTGAATTTTCGTTCTATTATTACTATTTTATTTTAAATTACATTCATTTACTTTCGTAAAAAAATCAATCTATTTGCTTATTTCAGTGCGAGTCCGAATATAAATGCATCCACAAGATACATTAACATTGGCAGTGGCTTCCCTGTGGAGTGCAATTTGTCTTTCATCCTGTTAATTTATCTTTTTTATATTATTTTATCTCTCTCCTCAGATTATTTTTTTCATATATGAAAAAGGTAAAACGTTGCCACCGATATATAAATACTCTCATGATTTTTGTAAGCTAACCAAAACGTATGTCTGATCGTAACGTTCGGGAAAAAAATGACTAACCGCTGCTGCTGTGCGTTTTCATACTTCGATTACCGTCAATATAACTACCCAATTTTTAAAATTTTCAAAAAAAAAATATACATAAGAGAACGGCAAATTTTCATCGTACGAAATCGATCCACGAGTTTCTCATTTCGCTGCTTCACACTCACATATTTATGCACGAGATAAATCAACATTGGCATACTCACCCGCTCGAAGTGTAATTTGTCTCTCGTACTATCGATTTTACTTCTCTATTTCTCCGATTGGCGAGCGGCGATCGTATAATTAATGCGTTCGAATTCAATATTCACGGGATTGGAGGTCGATTGGAAATCGGAACCGGCAAGAGTTGGAGGAGGCGCTTTACCCGTGAACATTAATACGTAATATATCCACATCCATGTGCGAAGTGGTCAACTCGCGTCGGGCGGGTTTGCCTACGTGGTCCCTATCTCGGTAACTCAGAGAACCGGCGCGATTTGCGATCGGACGAGACTATATTAGTATTATTACAGCGTTCGGAGCTCCGGCACAGTATATCGTACGGCGAACGCGAGTGTGATCGCAAATAACGTTATGCGGACGGGAGAAGCGGGGAACGGGTTATACGCATCACAGATTAATAATTAGCAGCGGTTTACAACGAATCCGACGATTTATAATGGCCGATATAGACGCGCACCGATCGGAAGAGGACGCGCGAGGGAGAGCGAAAGGCCGATTTACGGTATAGATAAACTGGTTCTATTTCTGGTTACAAACCGAGACGACGGCGAGTAGGAACATCATTACGACGTGTGAGAGGGACGGAAAGCATTATATCGAAGCATAACACCCAAGTGTGGAATATACGCACGGGTACACACGCATGAGCGGACACACGGATCGGAACGCATGGCGTTGAGCTCTTGTCGTCGCCCGTGCGCACTTTAAATAACAAATTCTCAAACGAATATTAATGATGGTTGAAGCGCGGAGGGACGGGGGCGATTATTAGTCATCGTGGATCTGGGGAACAGAGAATATCCGTGGATAAACGGTATCGTAGAGAGGTGATGAAACGAATCGGAGATTCGTAATCCGAAAGGAAGGTCCGTCGACGTCTCGGGTCGAAGGTGCCATTTTATTTCAGTCCTGTCGGTGCAAAATATATAACATTTTCTTCGGGATACGTCGAGTGTTTCTCAAAAATTGTATTCAGGTAAATTTCTGTGATGACCTTTTTTTCATTTGTTTGGGTCATTTTAGTTTGATGAGTGAGGTGTTCTAACGGGTGGAAGTTCGTGGAAAGTTAAATGAAATGAAATTGGACATTTATTTATTTGATTAATAAATGTTTGAAATTTATAAAGATCAGGAATCTAGACCGGAAAACGATTTCGATAGAGAGCGTGCGGGTTCATTCATTCTCATCGTCATCGGACGAAACAATCTAATTAACGATTTTCTAGATAATATGATCGGGATGTATCGAACATCCTTCATTATACCGAACGAAACAAAGTAAAGCTCAATTTATACGATCAATCAAACTGATATTCAACGACGTTCGACATTTTTAATATAGTATATGTATATATAAAATATTGTATACAAGATAAATATACATACAAACACACACATAAACGCCTCGGCGATGACGAGATCGGCGGCGCGACCCTAAGCGTCTTTTCTCGCTTCGGCAATTCGTTAAATCGACGTCGTCCGCGGCGAAGAAGCGAGAAGAGTTCATTCATTGTCGATGGTCGTTGGAGGAAGAGCCACATGCTTCGGAGGCGGATGGGTACGGTAATTCTCCAGTGTGTGCGTGTGCATGCAAGTACGTTGATCGCGATAATGGGGAGGACGGCACCGGTCACCGAGTCCGCGACGAAGAGGACGACGACGAGACAGGAAGGTGGTTTGATTGGACGCACTGCTGGGCATACACCGATTGCGTAATTAGACACGGCTCATATCTTGTCGATTGAACATTTGGCATGTGTACACGTGAAACGGGGTCTCGCCGTCTTCTTCGTGGTCGTCGATCGTAGGGCGATATCTGAAGCTCACCGGTGATCGAAGATTCGTCGCCGGTACGTGTGGGACAAGACCGTCCCGAGTAAGTGCATGCCCGTTGGCATTTTATGAACATAGTAGCCGTGAGAGCATGCGTTTAGATCGTATCTCGACGGTAATTCGACACTGCGTCCGGGTGATGGTCACTCATCGCTTAATAATCGTTTAAACAGTAATTTCCATTGATTTATACTTCTTTTCATTCCGAAACGACGAGTACCTTGCGGAAGGTTTTTCGCGTTAAGAATTCGTTGTAGCTCTAAAACTGCAGTTGGGAAAATTTCGAAAAAATCCCAGAAGAGACTCACGAGCACTCTGAAGACGTCGTGTGAATTTGGAAATGATTCGTCGAATCATTCTGAAACACCGGTGATAATACTCTCAAAGCCCCGTGTAAATTTCATTACGATTCATTAAGGCGTTTAAGAGATAGACTGTTTCGATGATGGCACTGAAATTTCACTATGGTCAAAATACGTTGACGCAGAATCTACCGGACTCTCATCCCAAAACGAGAAACTCGTTTTCCGGAATATCGTGCGAATTATTTCTTATCGAACTCGGCGATCTCCAAGTGCTTCTGCCGCCATGTGAATCCGAGAAAAAGCATAAAATAAAATGACATAAAAAAATTAAAAACAGAAACCTCTCAGAACCACCTACAGGTAGTTACTGAACGCTCGCTCGCGCGCGCGCACGCCTCTAATTGGTATCGAATCTCAATTACCGAAGATTACAAATTTTTCCTCTTACAAAAAACAAAAACAAACCCTCGCCATTACTCGCTCACATCGTATTCGAGGCTCCTAATGTTTATTTATTGATTTATTTATTTTATTCGTGTTATATCTGCGTCTCCACGTTATACTCCGTGTGTCGGGGCGTTGTAGAATGTGCACTCGTGCCGCCACCGCGTTCGTCCGAGAGCGATAAGGCGCTTACGCCCGGGCGACGCAGAGTTTACCGTCGAGCGTTCTCGGGCGCATTCGATTTATCGGGACTTAAGATATGCGACAGGCTACCAGCGAGCAGAAGCAGCGACGGACCACAGAGGCGTGCGCTTCCACACGAGAATATTACTATCATCCCTATATTACTGTTATTATTTTTATAATAATAATAATAATTGTTAATATTATTATTATTAATATTATGATTGTGATGCGAGTCAGCGTGGTCCGTCGGCGTTCGGTACTTAGGAGTGTCTTCCGCCTCCGTTAGAGATACCTTGAGGTATCTCATTTTTTTCGAGGCTCCGACGGAATGGGAAGAATATGCATCCCTCGAAGCCATAACTCATGCGACATTAACGGAATTAGCATAGCAATCTCCCGGGGATTCCTTTTCTCGTGACTAAAAGAGTCAAAAGACTCCGAGCACCGGTATTTCCCGATGGGCGAGGCAGGCTTTACTCTCAAAAGTCGACTGAAACACCTTCATCTGTATGAGAGAAGTAAACCTTAGTGCGCGAAGTAAACTCTGGTGCGAGAAGTACTTTCTAGTGTGAGAAGTAAAATCGGGGCAATGTGCGCACGTCCGTTGTACAGTGCTCATGGCTGCAAAGCGCCACCTACGTCACCCTCGGCAGGCACGAGAAGTAGCACTTCTCAGGCATGAGTTACAAAAAGTTCATTACAGTTTTCGACACCGAGCGAGCAAGAGTCTCTTCTCATGATTTCGAAGAGCTTAGAGTAAGGCAATGAATCTAAACGATCGTTCGAGCATTTATCGCGACGGAGAATGCGAAGCGAAGTGAGAACGGACAGAGGGTACGAGCGCGAGTAACATTCGCAGGCACGAAGATCGAAGTAAGAGGAGAGTTACAAGAAAACGCTCAAGTCGTTCTTAGCAAAACTCTCTTTTGCGCGCGCGCGCTAGCGTGATTAGACCAAGCCGCCTGCGATTCTCTTCCATCTCTATCTCGTTCGTATTCTTTCTCTATGGTCGAGTGATTTGTGGCCGAGGTTGGTTGTTAATTGTCGCGAGGACGCCCCCGTCGTCTTTATGCCAACGTGAACGTCGGTACCAGCGAGCGGTGAGCGTCTTTCATCCACCGCTAAAGAACACTGGTATCTATCGACACGCACCAGAAACGACTTCCAGTCTTCCCGGTCTTCCCGGTCTCGTCGCGGTATTTATCCCTCGAGAAAATATCCCGAGATAGAGGAGCAACGCGACTCATTGCGCGACCGCGTGCGCGCGCAACGTCAAAGGATAAATAATAGAGAGAACGCTTTCGAGACGCTCGTATGTACAGCCAGACTGCACGCGACGCCGGAAACACTTGCTCCCAGTTAAGAAAATTCTATTCCTCGGACACACTGCGTTTTTTTTAGCAACAAACACACCAATTTTAAGGTAAGAACTTCGAGTCCGTTACATCAAGTTTTAAACGAATTTGTGTTCAGTATAGCTTCTCGTAAATCCCGATACAACGCCTCGTCAGTCAGCTCTGGTGTCGAGAAACCTTGCCTCATTGCTCTAAATCCGGAGCACTTTGCAGAAACCGGTCATCCTAAAACACTGCCGAAATCGCCTCCAGAGAGAAGTTGGATCGGTTCGGAACGAGTAGAGTATATTCTATTCCATCCGGCGGTATCCGCAATCCGTTTTCAGCGCGGACCGGGAGGTCAAGATACAAAAGACTGCGTTACATCTGTACGATTCGAGTTTCGTCCCATAAATGGTATCAGGTGATTTCCGTGAGTGCAGGACTCTTGTACGCTCGGGCGAACGACGAGACAAGCGGGATGAAAGAAGAATAAAAAAAGGAGAAGGAAAAGAAGAAATGGCGGTGACACGGTATACACATAAGTATAAGTATAAGAAGGCAAAGAGGGTACATAATAGTGTATATGGTGTACCAGTCGTATAAGCCGGTGGAGGATGAAGAGAGAGGTGGCCCCGCACGCTCGTGCACAATGCCCACGTCAGTCAAGCCTGGATCCTCTTAATTAACTCGGTTCTCTCCGCTTCTCGGAGTCTCCTCGTCGTCCACCTCGCAGCACTTCGTCTTCTTCTCGTGCGTGTACGTACAACGTTGGAAGTCGACTTGTCTGGGAGTCGACTCCTTCTTCCTCAGCCTCCACGGTCTCCTCATCTCTTACTTTCCCCTTCCCCTCGGTGCCGCGGCCACATCCAGCGAGGAGAAGACCCGCGGACCCAGGATCAGGCGAAGAACCGCGGTGTCCTTTTGTCGCGCTGATCGCGCGCGCCCCGCTTCTTCCTATAGAGAGTCCAAGAAAGAGTCGTACACGTCGTGTTTCTTTCGGTACAGGTTACACACAGCTAAGGCATAATAGTAGCCCAGAAGACGCCGTTGGACTGATACAAACGACGCTCTTGCAACAGCGAAACTCTGCTGGAAAACGACCCAGCGAGTCGGAATGAGGATTTTTGGCGTTGGCACGATGAATCGGCCGTCCGGAGTTGTTGGGTCGGCAATGTTTGAAACACATTGAAAAATGTACTGGACTGCGAAACTATCGTTTCGCATCCTGGAACAACAAAATGGTTACCAGAGAGTCTGGATGGTTTGTTTATACAATGTTCGGAACAATTTATAAAGTCCCATTGAAGAAGTTTAAGAAGATAATTGATGAACAAGTCGAAGTGTTCCTTATTGATGCCCGGTCCGTGTTCCGATCCAGCTTCTTCCGGGTTGTTCGGAATTTTACCAGTGAAACATTTATACACATCCGTTGTTCCAACTATGGAAAGATGACCCCCTGAGAGTGGATCATGAGTACCGACACAGGTCACGAAGCTTGCTGGTCTCCACCATCTTAGGGACTAGTAGAGGAACTAGTCAGTATTGTCGCTCGGGGGTGGATCGGGCATAATCCAACCCTCGGGACTCTTCGTGATAGACATTTCCCAGGCGAGACTCGTGAACTTCACCCGGTACCGCGGATCGAGGAGCCACACGGAACGATGTACGTCGTGGATGATGTCGCGAGGCCCCTGGGGTATATCCGTGCAACCGATCGTAAACGCCGTGGCGACGTAGAGGCGTAAACCCACGAGAGAGATCCTCGTGCCTCATAAAACGGACTAACAATGTGCGCGCAGCGAGTGCACCGAGCAACTTCGGAGTTTCTCTTCACTTCGGAGAACAGCCGTACGGCTATGCGGAGTGCATCCTCCGGGTCTTGGTTGGTAATCCTCGAACGCGAATGGGGATGAAGGAGACAAGGGATTGGAATAAAAGAGAGTCGAACACGCAGGAATGGAAGTCGAGACACTTTCGCGAGTGGACACTTTTTCACTGCTGTCTCACGGGGGTTTTCTTATTACCATACAACCGCCGGGCAACCCATAAGCTATTCTTCTTCTTATCTCGTTCTTTAACATTCTTTCGACTGCGAGAGTGGGAGAGAACGGACCAGAGGCGGAGGCCTGGATGCAACCTCCGCCACTTTTGCGCTCCAGGTACGCTCCAGCTAAGAAGGAGTCCAGTGCACGGAGATATACGAGCGAGTTTGTGCTCCTCACAAAACCTGCCTCGTAATGAATGCATGCCGTAAAACAAGGATACATTGATTTACTCCTCGGTTCAATGCCGAGCCGGCAGTATTAATAAATTATTGTTTATTAAGTGCACCGGGGTCGAACTGGCTTTCTTCCGAGTCTCGGAAATGTTGGGATCCGGTGGAACAGAGATGATTATCCAATATAACCGGAAATTATGAAACCGAGCAACGAGCTCGATATCTCTGTCGCAGAGTTCTCATTAAAAATCAAACTGCAAACAGTCCCAAAGAGATGAATGCACACACGCCTCGAGGACGCCTTCGAGTTCTTTAAAGTCATCCCGACCGGTATCGGTCATTCACAGTCCACCGTTCCGCAGGTGTGACATACATCAATGTATCATCTTGATGCACCGCCGATTCATTGATACTAATCCTCCGGCGGAGATTATAGCGACTACGTTATAGAAAAACAAGCCGTGAAAGTCCCGACGGATAGGAAAATACCCGATAATCCTTTTGATTTCCCGATGTCCGAGCCGAAAAGAGGATTCTTCCGAGCGGTAACTTACGGAGTTCATGAGATGCCCAATATCCAATGCAAGTTACACCGGGGAAGCGTTGATCCGAGAGTTGAATTTAACTTTAAAGGAGGTTGAGCATACAGCAGTAGGGATAATAGTGTGTATGAATGTGTGTCATCGGGATTATCTTCGGCTTCCATAATCGGGCATCCTATCCGACAGGTTGAAGTAGGCAAATGAACCCTCATCGAAATGGGCCCCGGGACTTCTTCGATCGTTCCGACCGGCGCGCAGTAGCATCATAAGAATCAGAAGTGGCATCAACGAGACGCGCACCTTGCGTTTGTGGCCGTGTGTACGTGTCTGTATAAATGGCCGATGATACGAGGAGAACGGGAACGTTCGGACCACCGGGGATGGCACGTTGGTCCACCGAGTTGTAATACGACGGACCCCGTAACTCATATCGAGGCGCCCACGCCCTCAGGTAGCCGGCGACAACGCCGGACAACATCGGACACCCAGGGCGAGGACACTCAATTAGGCTATCCTCGATACCTTGCCAGCGAGGGCGACGAGGACCGACGACTCTAACGCGATCCCGGTCGCCATAACTGCGTCCCGAGTGGCGAAGAAGAAACGGAGAATGAAAGATAGATAGATGAAAATAAAATGAAAAAATAATATAAGAGGTTAAAAAGCAAAATAAAGTGAAGGAGGAACGAGAGGAATGGGACACCGGTAGGAAGATGCATGGTGCAGCACACCTTGCACCACCTCACCGGTTACGAGAGTTATTTTTTTCATTCATCTCATCTTCGTACTCGTTATCTTCGATGCTCTTCTACATTCGCTGGATGTTTTTTTTCTTCGCTGGAGTTGATTCTTTGTAATACTTCTTTTTTGAGAGGCTTTATTCATTGTAGAGGCGCGGGTTATTTTTTTCGCTTCGATGTTCCTGAAGAGATCGTGATGCGAGGTTTCTGGGGGTCGATGCGGTGAAGTGGACCGGCGTTGCATGCTGCGAGCGGGAATGTGAATTCGGACGCTTGGATAGTCGTGGACAACTTCGGATAGGTCCCCAGTATTCGTAAACAGTTTTTTTTTAGGTAAAAAGCGTTTTCAGCAACGAAGTTGGGATCTCGAAAAATGAATCGTTCAGAGATCACATTGACGGTCCAAATTATGTTCTGCCTGGTCGATGCCTCAAAACCTATCTCAGGAGGTAAATGATGATGATGATTCAAAGAAAAAGAGGACGAGCCAAGCCGATAAGTTTGGCGAAAAGGTCGACGACCACAAAGGACGACTTCGAAGCACCTGTGAATTTGCATAAGGTCGCAGCTCGTGATCCCGGTGTATTTTTGGCTGGTCCGCAAGGATGAAGCTACTCGAAGTGGTCCCGGGGACAACTTCGAACCTTCTCCACCGAACTGTTTGTACGAAACTATAGCCGCGACGAATTCGCGGGGGCACAAGAAAATTCAATACCGTCGTATGCATCGAATCGCCCAATAGCAGAAGGCGCCTACAGACGATGGCTGGTCCATGATCCATATGGCATCGAGCCATCGATGTATGTACTCGTGGGCGACAGGGGGGGTCGAGGCGGGGCAATCCCCGCGAGCAATCGCGTCCACCAGAACGACCGGAGGCGGCGGTCAGCAACACCGTCGACCAACCGCGACAACGTGTTCGCCGTTCTTCGGACACGCGGAGCTCATCCGATCTCCCGAACCAACACAACCTTCTAATTAAGTGTTCCGCGTGATGGGTGGCGAGTTACGCTAACGCGACCGAAGATACCCGCACGATAATTGCAACTGCGATGAATACACCTTGACCATTTATGAATTACTTGCAGAGCAGCATAATCTTGAGAACACCGCTATACCGACAAGATTTTTTTTTACACGGGTTTTCGTATCAGCTATCGAGCAAGAACCACAAAGACCTCGTAATAAAATGGACTAGCGTTACCATCTTTTCTCGGTATATTAAAGAAAGGGGAGAAAACGAAGTCCGATCCCGAACGAGGAGGGCAAATCCGTTTAGTGTCTTTGGCAAATTTTTTCGGATAACCAATTTTTTTTCTCCTGTCGCAAAAAAATCCTTTCATCATCGAAGAGCAAAACAAAAATTTCGCGGTTAAAAATACCTCTTGGAACCCGGATTTCTACGATCGACTCTAGGAAGATAAATGAAATTGTCATTGCGCAACCGGATCGGATATAATTAATTGTGAACGTTTCGGAGATATTTTTCTCGTTCTCTATAGATCGAATCTCCGCGATTGTGTCATACACGCTCGTCTCCATGATCCTTCTGTGCAGCCTCCTCGTCTATCCAACGCGCTCCATGTTCGCCGTTCTCGTTCCCCTAAGACTTTAGCGGTTCGTATACATGGTCTGCTATATACACGGCCACGTAGAAGATATCTGTAACGTCGCCGCGAGGTCGTGGTCTCTCTTCGTCGTCGTGTCCGGGCTTGCGAGTCACGCCACTGACATCCGAAACGTCGTGACACGAGAGTTCGGCGGGCCGTCGTCCCGTTACCGGGGACAGAGCGACGCCGAGGAATCGGAGCACAAATTACGGTATACGAAACGAGAGCTGTTGCTCCTTCGCGGGGCGTACACGCTGCTTTTGGCTTTTATGATTTATGAATCCAACATCACCGGCAGCTCGACTATCTCGTCGACGCGGAGCCGACGCTGACGCCCTCGCCTCGTCGACTTTATATTGACTTCACAAATTTTTTCGTCGCATTGTTCGAACCGAACAACCGCCGGCATAACGGGCCACCGAATTCCGTTTCGTCTCGAACGACGCGTACACTGGAAATTGTCGGCATAAATTAAAAGAATGAAAAAAAAAAGTTACCTTAAGTGGACCAAGATTCACGTCGAGGAACGAATTCGTGATGCGAGTTTTTTATGAAAAAAACAAGACTCGGTCATTCGATCTTTAAAAAAACCGCCGGATTACTGGATTTTTTTTCACAGTAAGAATGAATTTTACTGGACGTTACTCTCGACGTATTTTTTTTATTACTTTATCTAATCTTTTTCTTCATGGATTTCTCGGATGCGTAATAAAGCGCCGGAACATTAAAAGACCGAGAGCAGCGGAGACAACGTCAATGACAAGTTTGTCTGCGCGAATTTGCTCCAAAAATATTAACGATTCCATCATGCTAATTAGCTGATTGGCGAGAAAACTCTTCGTTAAGAGCGCATTCGTCGTCTCGCCTCGAGCCAATCCGCAGCGCGAGATTCCGCGGAATCTGCTGGAGACGAAGCTCGTGAAGTCATCGTCGGATTTGCTCGAACTTTATTCCGCTTCCTCGGCGCGTATAATACCTTCGGTTGCGGGTCCGTGTGCCCGTTTGTGTGAAACGTCGGCGTCGTTTTGCTTCGCGCCGGCTCGTTTAATTCGCACCCACGCCACGATCATTAGCCGGGACGATCCACCCGGACCTGCCTCAACACCTCGCATTATGCGTTCTCGATCATGCGTTTTCACCGCTCGGGATACGAGAAGACCTCCTCTATTCGTATTATTTCTTGCACTTCTGGCGTTCTTATTTTTCCTCTTCCTGTCCTTCCTCCTCTTCGAGCGCCCGAAGGCTTCACTTCAGGTTCCTCTTCATGGTTTTTTTTTTTTTTCAAGCTGTCTCTACCACCGTCTAGTGAAACTCGTCGGCGTCTCTTGCACCGCCGATTTTCTTGCCGATGCCTCGTAAATAACGAAGATTCCCGGTAATTGTATTAGATGAGAGCCTGTCGTTAGACAGGTTCCTTTCGCGGGCTCTTTGCATCGCGAGAACCGCGAAAGGAAGTCGCGACGGAGAGAGGATAAAGAGGAGAAAAATAAACGCGAAGCGGGAATACATGAGCGAGGATAAATCAAGTGTGAAAGCTCGGGGGTCGAGGGAGGGTTGGAGTCGTCCTAACCATGAGACGTGAGTGTATCGGATGCCGAATTATCGGCGAATGCGAGTACCGAACACTGCTCACAGCGCCTACACGTACTGATATCTCGTTTCGATATATCGGAGATTTTTTGTGAATCCCAAAATATTAATCGCCGTAATCGTAAGTATAAAAAATTGAGGATCAACAAGCTGATAATTTGGGGCACATTTTGATTTTTTTTTAAATCATGCTGTAAAAATATTATGCATCGAATCAAACACTTTAATCTCGGATGAAAAAGAAAAGATTATGTTTAATTTTTTTTTTCATTAAATATCAATTGTGGAGATCGAAAATATGAATTGTCGATCACCGAAATCAAAAGCCGCAAAACCAAAGTGCTTTCGGCCACGGATTAAAATTCTTCAATAAAATAATTATTCAACAACCTGAACATATTTGCATATGTTAAAAAAGAGAGATCGATTATCCTCAATTTTTTTCACACTATATTTAATTTAAAAATAATTTCGAACAGCATTTTGTAATTTTTTTAACTTAAGTGCACGTCGATTAATGAAGTTTGGCTGGAAAGTTTGGAATTCCAGGCGAGTGTCTAGCCGAGCCGCTTCTAGGATTCTTTCCTGCATGGCGGGCGTTTCTCGGATCTGTAAGAAAATAACGAGATCCTCAATTGTGGAGTCTATATCTGTTTATACAGCTAGAAAGTCGTAATTAAGGAGCCGGGGCGCTATGGCCGGCGAGTCGGGAGAGGATCGATAGTCCGAGGGTAGTCGAGACATTTATTCCTCTCGGCGAGTACGTGGCTCGCGCGCCGCTGAAACGTATACACCATACAGATAAGATGAATCTCGAGCGCGAGCCTCGTGTACACGGACACGCCGCACGGAATTCTTAAGTACCTATTTATAATAAGCGATCGCGGGCTCGCGCGACCGATCCAGCTTCTCGCGTCCTCGCGCTCAATCCTATTGCCGATGCACCGATCTTCCCGCCAAGAATATACTATATACATACCGTTTATGTACATATCTATATGTACATAGATGTCCATATATGCAGGAGCGCATCCCGAGTCTCGTCACCGACGATCCATTAGTCAATCGTTGACACACACGCCGCTACCGTATAGCACGGCGCGACCATCATTTGCTGGCAGGGAAACCATATCGCTTGCTTCCCCTTCCGTGTTTGACTTTTTACTTATTTTTCCCTATTTTTTATTCTATGCCTGGGAGAGTCCAAGATGAATTTTCATTGTCGAGAGAAGTAAACACAAAAAGCTATTTTTATTGCTGAACTTAATAGACCGGCTTAATAACCATATATTGCACAAAAATAGGAGCGACATTTTTTTTAGTTTCTCATATCAATGGGCAAGTGTTGAACGAACGTTCTTTTCATTGCTCAAGATTTTCAATTGATAACTAATGGATAACTAATATTTTCGGGCTGTTTGTGGATGCGTTTTTTGGTACGCAAAGCGGCCAATTGCACGGTTCATTTTTCAAGAAAGTCCAGGCGTATGCCAGCGCGATATACTTAACCTCGTGCCTACACGATTTTCGCCTCGGTATCTCCCCCGTTCGAGACACATTATCTCAGTTAAGTTACGTGTGGGCGCGCACGAGCACGGCTATCCGGCAAAGTTACGATACACGTCTGATCTACGGACAACAATTAAGCTCGGGCATTATAAATATGACGAAGTATATATACGGAGTATAAAGGGATTTCAGTCCGAGTCCGGTGTGGCCCGCGCGGCTGGAAACTCCGCGCGGCGAGCGCACAATATCGCGATACCGAACGTTGAGTATGAACGAGGAGAAACATAACTCTCGATGCTTCTCGTCCAGCGTGGCCGGAGGCTGTCCTGGCGCCTGAAAGGTGCGTGCCCGTATCTTGTCGGACTTCCCTCATTCGCCTTCCCTATTTATTCACCTACGCAGGTATTCGCGTCCGTTCCGAGATCTTCCGGATAATAACGGTTTCAAAGTCCAAAGCACATTTCCCGCTTTTCCACTTCGGACCAAAAAAACCTAAGAGTGATAGTTCAGAATTTTTTTTGCAAAAGTATCGCATATAGAAAACCATACGGAAGCTTCGTGAAAAAATTCCGGAAATTTTCGGTAGAAACAAAACTTACTCTGGAACGTGTGTGTGCTGAAACGCCACAGTTTCAGCAATAAGGCAGTCAGGGTATTGCTGTGACATGGTGGATATCCCAGAAGATATGCATTTTGCAAAGCGGACTCAAATCGCCAAAACCAAAGATTTCTCTCCGGTGGTCTAAAATAAAAATACAAAAAGCAATAAAAAATTGGTTAAAACACTAGAAGCTTAATATTTTTTTTACAAAGTGGAAAAGAGTCTCGGGGGGACGCCGAACAAGCGAGGATTCTCGAAAGCTCGGTTTCGCGATTCCGTGCGAAGCTCTCCGGTGTCGCGGAAAAACGCCGTATCGGCGGTGAAGGAAATAAACGGGGATTTTACAAAAGACAGGAACGGTAACACGTCGCGCGAGAGGCGCAAACACGATCGGTGCATTCCTGCGTTAAGTGAATTCCGCGTGCGTCGTCCTCTTAACCACCGGGGTGTCGAAAACAGGCTGAGGACTATCTTCGCCCGAGGCCAGAAGAAGCACGCATGCGCGCTTTGGTAGGGGCTTCCTCTTCCTCCTGGTGAGGTGAGACCGGGTGTGCTTTCGCCAGGATTTTTTTCGAGGGCCTAGCAGGACGGTGGCAGTGCGCGGTATCTTCGGGCAGAGTCCAATTGACGCGGGACATAACTCCGTGCCGGTAGGGAGAGAGCTGCCGGTCGTCGGTACAGGGAACCCCACTTAGGAGTATAACCGTTTCGGAGTTAAGGAGGAAGAACGTAGAAATGGAAGGCCAGGGTGCAAGGTGCCGCGCACAAAACTGACCAGAGCCCACGTGCGTGCAACTCAAGACCGAGTTACGTGATTCGGAGGGTACGGATAGATCGATTATCGACTTACAATCGCACGATGAAGAGCTCAAAAAAACAAATTTGAACTCCACTCCGAAACTCCACGAAAATTGAGGATACGTTAAAGATATAAGAAATAAATCAAAATATTTTATATATTCTTGTATAACGATATTAAGAATTAATATTAAATTGTAATAATCGTATATTTAATATATAAAATACATGAGATATATAAAAAACTTAACGAACCGCGAAAGTGAACATTTCGGAGCATTTTATTCGACGGATAGGACAATAGCATCAGGCTCAATAAGTGCTGACAATTACTTACGACGGAAAGGCTGTGAGGCCTGAATTATCCTGAGATCAAACGCTACCCGCGGAATATAGAAGTTCAGCGACGGATCACGTGCCCTACAGCTATGAGCGTCGTGGATGCGGTAAAGCAAAGCTGCTGGTGCATGGGCATGCACCCGCTGACTCACGTACGATCCCCGAGAGAGCCGGTCGCTGCGTATTTAACTTTTATCCCCGCTCTCGGACTCTAAACTAGGCGTGCGTCTTTGCCGTGTGTGTATATTCTCTGTATGGAGCCGCTATCGAGTCCGCGCGCTCCTAGGACAGAAAGTGCAATTATAAATACGCGCGCCGCGAACGGAGCGTTGCACGCTTCGTCGGGAATAAAACCCGCCCAACTACTCCTTTTCCTACAGCCACTTGCCCGATACTAATACAACGTATACACTATAACTTAACCGCGCGGTTGTGCCTCGCGCCGCCTGCTCTTAACTCTCTCGCTACCCCGGCTACGGTCAAACGGGCAACGGTAGCCTTTCGATAATATAATAATGGTCGTCGTGCCGTTTTACACGGAGAGTCGCGTTGAAACGAGACCGATCACCTGGAACGGAGGAGGTCTAGCAAAACCTTTGGCGGGAAATTTCACGCGCACTTGAGGACGCCGATTGGCTTGTTATTACCTCGATCGTTTTCCGGTCTGGCGAGAAAATCGTTAAGTTCACGAACAAATTACATTATTCGCACACCATTCAGCTCGTCCCAATCGCACCTCAACGGAGCCATTGCTTAGATTGAAAAAAAATTGATTCCGGGAGAATTGACGAAGGAATTATGACAGTGGTATGAAAAAGTTGAAGCACAGGTTTTTTTTTTTTTTTAAGAGAAACGACTAACAAAAAAATATGTATGTTCGTGGCTCTTCGCAGTGCCCGAAGGGTTTCGACGTTCAGACTTCGTTGATGCTCGATAAAATTCGAAGGACATAGATGAAGGATAAAGCAAATGCTCGAGATAGGGTTATGAGGACGGAGAAAGAGGGCGGCGTGGGCGTTTCGAGGCTACAGGTGCTTCGGCAGTGAACGAGAAAGGATTAAAGAAAGCAATGGACAGAAACGAAAAGGCTGTATATATATATATATATTTTGAACCGGGATCTTCGCGGATAACATCGCTTAATCACACGTGACTGAAGCATATGCGCCAGCACAGTTCCACCCACATGTCTCGCGTTTCATTTCTCTACGCTATATATACGCATATGTGCATATATATATATAGTATGTAACAAAGTATTCCTTCATACAGTTCTCACATATCTGCCTCGGATTATCTATGCAAGAATAAATAAGCTACCTATTTAATACATTTTTTTGTCCTCATAGGAGGTTCCCCCGTTAATGCCGAGCGGCAAATGTGAGCAACAAACTATAATAGGTGGGTAATGCTAACGATAAATACTGCAATAAGCGCACGCAGTTGGTTGCTAGAATAAAAGTGCGTCGCGATAAAGAGAGAGAGAGTGCGTTGAACACGTGCAGATCTTAGTGTACACGGTTCTCGGTTGTTTCTATTGTGTTGCAGATTTTCTGCAGATAGACGCGATTTCACTGTTCATTTAGTTTTACTATTTTTCAATTTTTTTTTTTTCTCTTTTTTGGCTACATTTCTTTTTCTTCATAAGCGAAGCCGTTTTCTCTAATTGTATCTAATACACGGGGAATCGTCGAGCATAGGTAGATTTTATGCGTTTTAATCGTTAGCCGTTGCACCATTGTGCCGGGACTTTGCCAACGTTGGGCCGACTCTGCAGAGTGCCTGCGGTGTCCTCGCATTACGAAGCTACAAATCAGCCACGCTGAGAAAGGCCGAGAGTGCGAGAGGCATAGGTGTTCAATTACTCGGTCATAAACATTCGTTGGAGTGCGATAGACCTCGATGCATGGTATCTTTGGTATTGTGGAACTTACCGGGATATCGCGGGCGTCGATAAATTCAATTTATGTGAGTAAAAAAATGTCGGGTGTAAATTTTATCGAGCAGTAATTTTTTTAACGAATTCGGTGCACGCGGCAATATGTTTGAAAATCGTCGAACAAGCTTTGAAACAAAGGAACATTAAAACACGGTTTTAGCCTTTTTTTCAATCTCAGAAACACTTTCCATCATTCTTTCGACCCAAAAATTGCAATATTTTTGCAATGTTCAAAAATTGGGAATTCGAAACGGCACGAGATATATAATTGAAATTCAAACGTTACGATACTCGAAGTCCTTCAAACAAACCCAAAAAAATACAGCTCTCTAAATCACAGAGAAATAATTTTTTTAAATTTTTTCTCGATGCCAGAAGCAGCTAAAAATGTTGCGCGTGGGTTAGGGACTTGAGTACCTCTTCTTCAGCACATGTTACGTAGGTGTGTCGATCGAGGCGTTGCGCGCACGCGACTTTACATGAATTATGAATCATCGTCTCGCTCATGCGGGGTCTCTCGGTCGTCTTCGCCAGAGGCTGGCGTCCGGTGCCTCGAGCCCAGAGCGGCATACACCTGTTTACAGGACCCAGGCATCGCACCACCCACGATCCGACACTACACATTTATTATAGAATATACTCATACATACACGCATACACAGACACCTATGTATATCTGTGTACGTATAATAACCAAGTGAGTTTCAACGCGAGAGTGTTCGATAGTTGGATGCGCAGGAGAGAACGTACGATACGTCTCGAAAGTCGCCTCGGCAGCTCATCGGGCACGATGCGATTTTAACGGCTTCGACGAGAGAACTCTTATTCCTTTCGTTATACCATCGACGATCGCCCGGACCTGAGACACACCGGCACCGGGGAGCTTCGTGTGAGGTAACGACATAAAATCCCGAGATCTTACTCGCGCCCGCTGTCGCGGCTCGTAATATCTTCACACGACCGGGGAAAAAGAAGGAAGACGCGTATCGAGGTGTGAGCTACACACATCGACGGCGAGATGGGATACCAGCGTCTTCTTTTCCTCGTAACCGCGAGCGCCGCGCTTCGTTTTACCGAGAAAAAAAGTATCCGGTAACTGTCGAATGACTCGCCGTGTTCGACGTTTATGCATTTTCGAGATTACCTCTGACCCCGATTCTCATTCCCGACGGCGGCCCACGAGACGAGGGAAGGTCGAACGGGACGGAAGATGAGCGTGACGAAATTCGAGAGAGAAATTTTTTTGTTTATTGGAGTTTGGTCCGGTCCGAACTCACCCGATATCTCAATAACGAGTGACGAGGATTGAATCGTGAAAAAGCCGTAAATTCGGAAATTTATCGGTGAATAACATTTCTCTCTGCGTAGCACACACTGATAAAAAAATGTTTTATTCGATGCACCGGACTGGAAGTTTTCAGGCAAAAAACTTTTATGTTAAATTTAATGTACACTTGTGATGAAAAATTATTTTCCGTGAAAGGGACGCAAATCGACGACTCGCTCGTTACGGAAATATGCGTAGAGATTCAACGAAGTCGCCGATGTTATTTCAATCTGGTTGCTCGAAGTGTTCGGTCAGACATCTGCCCGGTTCAAATTTCGATACATATTTCTGCATATATTTTTTTTAGATTGCTCCAAATCGTCTCGTGTTTCCACCCGCTGTTCTCCCTCGTCTTCGGCCTCTCGGTTTCGCTCAATCGTAGCAGCGCGGCTGATCTTTTACCCGTTCCATAAGCGCGTCGGTACTTCTTCTCGCAACACTCATCGGGGCGCTTACAAGCTCGGAAACTCGAGAGTTCACGCTCCGAAGAGACAGATGAGAGGTCTCTATCGACGTCGCCTTACAGCGTTCCCAAATATTTTATCGAGGCTAGAAACACAGAAACGGTTCAGGAGAGAGAAACTCCGAGAAGGAGCCTTTTATTCAACCCACGCGAAGATACCTCTCGAATCCTTCCTCCACCTCTTCCTCCCGTATCGATATCTTCTTCGGTTCACGAGGCGTGGGTCGTGTCCGACCTGTCGTTCAAGCCGCTTCTACAAGTTACCAATTGCTCGTGTGGATCGAGAGGGAATCGAGAAACGACCACACGAGATATATTCGAATTACCGATTTTTATCCTCTTTTTTTTCATCTTCTTTCGCGACAGCTCGCATAGTCACCCAAGATGCGTCTCGAGGCACAACTGAGAGGAAAATGTAGTAAAGGAAAAAAAAAAAAAATCGGATGGAGAGAAAATAAAAAAAGAAAAAACCGAAGAAAGATTGAACAGGTATATAGACAGAGGTATAATATAAACACAGACGAGACGATCGAATTGCCGTGAGTTGCCTTGGGGGTCCTCTCGGGGAACTTTTACGATCGGATATAAAATCGTATGTAGCGACATTTTCATTCGCAGGGCCCCATCTCTCCTTGGCCACGATGTTCTCGAGGAGAGTCCAGACATCCCAGGATAGTGAAACGACGACTTTGGTCATTTCCTAACGTGTAGTATTATTATGGGTCTTTGGGAGATTCTCCTTTGAAACATCGTTGAGGAGCGTGCCTTCAAATTTATTTTATTGAACTGTATATTCGTACAAGGTATATAGATAACCTTCTAGATTTAGGTAATATAAATGTACGTCGTCCGAGCACCTTGCACCTTTTTTTCCGTACTGTTGCTTTATCCAGTGCAGCATTTGGCGACCACATTTTTACCTGAAAGCCTCACTCTACAGGAGAACATATGTAAAAGAAGCATGATTTTTTTAACAATATTTTCACTGTTAATTATTCAAGAAATGTTTATTTTTATTTTACCGCGATTATCCCCGGAAATCGATTCTTTTCATTTCCGGCTCTCTTGGCTTTTTCGGAGTTCTTCTCGGGCAGTTTCCCGCTGCAGCCTCGGCCAATCGACCAGTCACTGGAATAACAACACGACGAGGATATACCTCGATTGTTTTGATCGTGACATGAATTTTGCAAAAAATTAAATAATAATAATAAAAATGAAAAATGAAAAAATTGGAGATGCAAAAGATAAAATACAGAAGGCGCAATATCGATGCACCGCGGGGCATGGAGAAAAATGATAATCAAATCACGGGAGGGGTCATTCAATCTCGCGGGTTATTATAGCGGCGCTAGCGGTAGAATCGAGGTGGGAGGCCGATATGCGAGCATTGTGTGCGGACTGCTCTCGTGGAGCGCGCTCGTGTCTTGGTAGCGGTCTGCGGAAGGCCGAGATGAGAGGCTGCGGTGGAATGGCCCCGGACCATTGGACTACCGCTGAAGCGACTGTGGGGGCCTCTTTTCGCTCCCGGCAGCCGAAGCATCGCTTCCCTCTATGAGTTACCGTGTTTGTTTAATCGAATAGAATACATTAGCCCACGCCGTGCACGGCCACACGTATACTCCCGAGAGCGTATCGCCGCACGGTCTTCTCATCTCTCCTCATACTGACGCTGTCAATGAGCGAACGAGATCGTCGGAAGATAATAAAAATTTTTTTTTAAATAAGAAAAAAATAAATAAAACTCAGCGATACGCGCATACAGAAGAATAACAAATGATGAAGGACCGTACTGTATTGGTACAGTATAATGAGTGAAGAAACAAATTTGAATCGATGGTAGGATTAATTTTTCTCTCAGATGTATCTCGATTGCAGCCAGTGGCAGCAACGAGGAAATTGAGAAACAGAAAAAAGTGAGTAAAAGACTGTGTGACGATAGAAAAAAGTCTCCTGTACACGAAAGCCTGTCCCTTTCCGATCTCCGATACATTTTCAATGAGGTCGACAATACAAGGGTCAAAGTGCACAAGCCAACCGAATCTTTGTCAAACAAATATTGTCTAACATTTTTATTCCTAATAAATAGAACATGAAGCGACCAGGGGGGAGGGTTGGGAGGGGTTAGAGGGGGTAACGAACCACTGTCTCAAACGCCGTCGCGCGCGTCTCCACAATTTATCTCGTCACCGCGTGTTACATTGAGCGCCCGAGAGAGTAGTGCCCGTTGTGGTCAGTGACATCGATAAATCAGCGCTATCGCCAGGTTCCATCGGCATTAATCACTATAATGATCCCCGCGTCCGCGGTCACTCGACAAGGATCCAAATACCGCCTCGAGGAGAGGCTGTAGCACGTTCGCCGCTGGCAACGGCGTCACCAGCGCCGCCCGTACCACAGCCAGCGCCGCCGAGAGGCAAAAGCGACATCAGCCCTCCGCCTCCACTTGTGGAGGAGCCATATAAAAGGGCCCTCTCTCGCTCCAACCAAGTCGCGGGTCAACGGATTCATTATCAAGTTGTTATCTCTGTCGTTCGAAAAGTCCAGGACACGCCGGAGACCGCGTTTCTCTACACCTTGCTTGTACTTTGATGATCATTCCGCACGGCGTACGGCTAGTTCGTGCGGCTTCCGCGGTAACTAGACAGGGCGCGACTTCGCTCCGTAAAGAATCTCAGTGGACAGATAGGAGAATTCTCTTTCACGTGTATCGAGTGCGGGTGCACACGTGCGTCGAGCCGAACCTGTCGAAGCTCTTGGTTTCTCGTTCTCGATTTGAGAAATAAAAAGCTCCTTTAGCTCTGTGACTGGGATAAGAAGAGAAGAGGCTGAGATAGAGACCGATGCTTCGTAACGCCGAGTTCGAGTCACTCAACCTGTTTCCTTTTATCGGGGAGGCCATTTTAATCCTTCGGGGCTGTGGCCTGCGTGCGCCTTTGCGATATTCAACGGTGCGGGGAACAACATGTTGAAAAGAGAGACGAAACGAATGTGTAAAAAATTCTTGAAACTCTGTGTGGAGACGATTAGCATGTTGCTAAAATTACGAGTTCTTTTATAAAGCATTTTGAAAGGGAGAGGGGCTTTGCAGACAGATAAATAGATGTGTTTTTTTCGTGCTCGGAGATCGGAATGTCCATAACCGTGCATGATCCAAGTAGGGCCAAAATGCAGCAAAGCAACTTAGAAAAGGAACTTAAATTCCAAACTTGTCAAAAACAAAGTCGCAAGAAGCAGTACATAATCAAAAATAAAAATCGCCTTCAGAAAAGGCATGTAAAAAAAAAATTACAAATAGGGAGTTTTTTTTTTATTGGACAGGAGGATGAATCGGCCAGGTACCACGCGATGGAAAATACACCAGACGTTGTAGACACTTTCTTATAAGTAAACACGGGTAGTGCATATAAAGATTTTTGGAATTAAGGATTGGTTAATGAAAAAAATTCGAACAATTCACATGTAAAGAAACATTTAATTTTTTCATCGCTATAACAAAATTGATTAAAAAAATCACACATGATCGGCTAGCTCGTAAAATATCCAACGGTCGATGAAAAAAAAACTTCGAGCCCTCAGCACTCTGTCCCCGGAGTCCAGTCGTCTCTCCCTCTAAACTTCTCGTCCTCGGGAGAGTGCCTAGCCGACTTCAGTGTCGTGCACTAGAGAACGAGCTGCAATCTGTCTTCTGGCGTGTGATAAATCAATCCTCCTCGTGGACGTGCGAGACACGATCAACGAGAGGGTTCTCTCCTTGCTCCTTTGCCGTGCAGCAAAAAGGATCGCACCTCGGCTCGCACTCGCGGTCCCGCACGTAGAGCACGCACGGGACTCGAGGCGCAAACAGCATACGTACGGCTCTCTCCGGCGTTGCGTGCATCTCGTTGCATCCCGATGTATCGGCTCGAGCTCCACGGAACTCTCGTTCGCTCAGCAGATGCGAAATGACGATTTCACCACTTTTTAAAATGTTATTTTATTTTTTCAAAGTTTTATCTCGCGAATTATAATTTATAAGCGCGAACTATCTAAAGTATACATTATAGCGATATTTGAGATAGAGTGGCTCGTCGAATCTAAAAATTTTAATCTCAGCACGCACAATATTCCCGGGTCGGCGCGACTCGGTTCGCTCGAGCTCCGCTCGATAATACCCGGCAGCTAAGGGCGTGAATCTACAATCTCTCTCCCGGTGTCTAACGATTTCTACTCGCCGTTCTCTCCGTATGTGTTTTGCGTTATGAACGTTCCCGATTCGAGCTGGCACATTCGAAGATCTCGGGTGTCGGCATGAGATATCTCGCTCCCGACGAGCCTCTTCTTGGCAACTGTTCGACGTCCATCGACGGGATCTCTCGGAGCTACGAGAGCTACGAGGAGACAACGATCTCCGTCTGTGCCGTACGAGCGCCCGAAGTTCCCCAAGAGGACGCTTTCGAAGACCAGCACTCGATATACGAATTAATTTGCTGGCGCTTCTGGCGGAGGTGGAGCGCGCAGAGTTACACACTCGCTTACATGTAAGTACGTAGCTCGGCAAGATTTAATCGCTCGTCGCTCGTTACAGCGGAGAAAATTTTATCATAATTCATTCTTTTCAAACCTTCATGTAACAGTGAAAAAAAATTAAATTATAATTATCGTTGAGAATATAAATGATCGTCAAAGTTAGTTACCGGACGAGGAAATCTCGGAGAAATATTAAAATTGTATTTTTGGGGTTTCACTCGAAATGTGGTTTGGACCCTGATGAGTAGACCGACAGCCTTCGGAAATATGCGAGTTGGAAGGAAGTGTTACGTTAAGAAAAATATCACATAGCGCAAAGTGTTCTAAAAGTGCACCAACACTACGAAAATCGAATACAATTTACAATTAGGAGTGAGTTGAGCCGGTAAACATTTAACTGATTGCATTATCAAGCCTCGGTAGGACGCTTTACGAGAACCGGGACTTATGAAATGCTCTGTACGGGCGGCGCCGTATCATTCGAAAGATAAGCCTCAAACGCTCTGGCAGGATATACGAAGTACACGGCCCATGAGCGCGTCGAAGGGGGACAAGACGTTGAATATGCAACGGACCCCCCGGGCCCTCGGTGGGCCGTCACCGATGCGACAACAATCAGCGAAACAAACCCACTTATGATCAACAAGGGTATACGTCAAGCGTCCCATATAGGCGCAGCGCACACCAGAGAGAGAGAAGCGAACGGGTCGAAAGGATGCTGCAATAGGGAACCCGCAGCATCTTCTCTTCCTCACTTCGCGCTCGCGCCTCGACAACTTGTACGTTGAATATTCATGAGGTAGCTGCTACCCTGCACCTCGATACACTGCGCTCGCTTCAACAAAGTTTGTGCTGCAATTCTCTTCTGCACCCAAGACAAAGAGATTCATTTTTTTTAAAGGTCTCTCGTCCATTGAGAACAAAAAGTAAAATTTCGTGTATTGGGGTAAAAAACATAATTCTAAAAAAAAAAAAAATTGACAAATTCATATATGAATGGTGTCGACTTCTCAGTAAGTTACATCTGGTCGAAAACGATATTCGAACCTGTGCGAGTACATAATTGAATCTCTGCAAAGTCATTAAATCGTGTCTTACAGATCAACGAATCGTTGTAAAATTTTTGTCGCATACTCAGAAGGTTGTCACGTCCGTCTGAGAATTTTTTCAAATTTTTAGTTCTACTTTTTCTCCGAGTAATATTCTACCTTCCATGTACGTGGCAGTGTGCCCGCGAAGGTCCGCGCCCTGTAACAAAATAAAGTGTACCGAGTGTAAAATGCAAGATCGCGATATCGATCAGGTTTTATCGATCGGGTGTATTGCACAAGCTTTGCGGAGAATCTACGAGGATCAGCAGACAGTATTTGCCATGGCAATTGATTTTTTTCTCGATTTTTTCAACATTTATTTTACCCGGTCCGTGACTGCAAGAGCAAATACCCGGACTTCTAGGATTTAAACGAGTAAGTAAGTAAGTAAGTTAAGGGGAAGAACTCGTTCGAGAGCAACGTATCGATTTCCTCGGCGAGTCTCTCCTTTCTTGCTCCCCTTTTAATTCTTATTTCTTCACGTATAAAGAGGATCCCGGCAGCTGATTTATGTTTCGGAGCGTCGCGAGCTCGCATTCCGGTAATCGTGGTCCATTGATAAGGGGGATGAGAAGGGAACGTGGGGAGGGGAGGAGCGCCGTAGCGCGTGGACGAGAGAAAAGACGTGAGCACAGAGCTCCTCGATATCGTCCTGGCAATCGCGTAAAACCGGCGCCGTCGCACGGAGAGCAACTCGAGCGAGAGATAGGACTTCTGGCGCCGCTGCGTGCTCTCGAATGAGATCTTCTCTGTTCGTCGAATCTAATACCTCCGCCGGTTGAATCGGACTGCGAGTTTATAGCGGAGTCTTACCCGAGAGCCGCTAAGTTTTCTTGCTCCGGCCTGGCCGGTTCGACTTCGTCTATCATGCGAGAGAGCGGCGGGAACAACGCTTCTAGAAGAGACGGGGGTCACTTGAAACAGCTTCATATGTTTCCGATGGTATTTTTAATTCGGTTATGGTCTCTCGAATGAATTTTAAATTTGGCATGAGGAGGCAGAATGTGTTCGTCTGTTCGTCAACAAAATACGAGAAATGTGCATAACAAATTTGTCACAATTTGACGTTGCAATTTTTATTTATGTTTCTATAAGAAGTTACGATTTGCTACTTTAAACACATTGAGAGGTTGTCTTCGGTTTTTCGCACAAAAATCACGGTATCTCCAATCACTTCCGGTTTCGTACAACAACCTTAAAGCGGTTTGCGTGTTTCAAATAGCCCCAGGTTTCTCCCGAACCTCGTGTGTCTCCTGCGCTCTCGGCGACCTTACAGTCACAGTCGAACGAGATTATATTGAAGGTGCAGAAATAAGACAAAATTCTGTTTGGAGTAAAAATTATTCTTGTCACCAACAGCCCAAGGGATTAATCATTTTTCAAAAAATTATAAAGAAAATACACGATGTCCGATACCATCGATTTGCCGCTACGCTTCTCGGGGACTCGTAGAGACTTCCTAGTCTAGGATCATACTGTATTTATGAATAATAAATATGTTTCAATGCGAAGTGATACGGAAAGAGAAGCGATAGGGGGAACGGCAGGAGAAAGCGGGAGGCGCAGGTACGAGAGCGCACGTTATCGTTGATTTTATCGGTGCAACTATTATCGCGTGCAGTTATACGCTCTTCCACTGTACCTTAGATAACGATTATACGACGATTATCGCGGATGGTTCTCGTTAGATCTGAACGGTAGAATCGCTTTTCGTGGTCACAGACAAACTGGAGCACTAAAGTGGATTAACACTTCCACTTACGACATAATCGCACAATCGAGCCACAAGTCATGACATTAATTTTTTTATTCGCAAAAATTACTTCAACGAAATTAAAAAATGATTTTGCAATAACAATTTTTAAGTCCAGCAAAGATTGACTTACCTGTAACCAAGAAACATTCAAAAAGCATTTATTAGTACAAAAGAGCACTAAAGCAGCTCAACACCTCCACTACCATCATTACGACAATTCATTAAAACCATACAATTTTATTCTAAAAAAAATACCAAAAAAAAGTTTAATTTCTTATGCAATTACGACTCATTTTTTTAATTCTAAAGTAAATCTCCTCCAAGTACCACAAACTTCGAGTAACATTAAATCGCAAGACAGACTTCAAAAAATTTCATCTCTCGTCTCATAGTTAATTTATTTTTATTTTTTCACTAGGCTATTCCTATTTCGTCTCATATGCGGTTAATTTTTGGTTTGTTGGCTGTCGTCGAAAAAATATAGAGCAACAAGACAGAGTATCAACGCCCGCAGGTACATGAGGGAATAAAACGCGTCTGGTATCTCCGACAAAGATCGGGACAACTCGATCGCGAGTAAAACTTCGCGTACCCACCTACGCGTGTACCTAAGCGGTGGTTACATCGAGAGGGGAGGAAATGAAGACCGCCGCGGTGCCCGGTATGCCAGGCAAGCCATAAACCTCGACTGCCGAGCCGGTGGACGAGGCATCGACGACGGAGAAATTAGTCCGGGCCCCGCGGACTCTCGACAGCTCTAAGGGAATCGTTAGGTAGACGCGTTGACATAAATCGTGGCTGCTCCGGGCTATCTCGATCGTTCCGTTCGTTTCTGTGCAGCGAGCGCCGGAACGAAGAACCGTCGCTTCGGCGCTCACCCGAGGAGCCTCGGGGAGCTCCGCAGCTGATTCCCGCTGGCACTTCGACTCCGCCGTCCTCCTTAGCCTCTTCATCCTTCGGTTCGAGCTTCCTTCATTTATAAAATTTTATTATTTAATAATTATTTTCTCTTCTTTTTTCTCTGACATATAAATCAAACAGATATTTATCTGTCCGTTCGTCTGTCAGTTATGAAACCGGTAGTTCCGCCTGATTAATCTCATATATATTTTCGAAAGTAGTTTGTTTGTTTGCTTGTCGCAATCGAGAATCCAGGGAGGAGGATCTGATTATTTTATATTCCCGCGTAGAGGAACGCTTTTTAAAACCGGATTATTCGAGAAGTCACTTTTCGACCGCAAGGACGTCGCTTCCTGCCCAAAAATCGCATTTATTTCCGATGTGACGTCACTTTGGGTTGAAAAATAATATTTTGAAACCGGAAGAGACGTATGGCCGGTATATTACATACGGTAAAAAAGAAGATCGTCAAACATGAAGAAACATGATTTAACGATTTCCCCATTACACTATTCTGCAGTACTATTCAATGCATATCATTGAGTTTAACGGGTAAGAGTATCGGATTATTTCGTACAATCAATTTTTTCTCTCCGATGCTCCAAACACATGTAGCGTCCCGAAAGATCGCAATTAATACGGTGTTTACACGACTCTGCTCTCGATATTTTTATCTCGATCGACGAGACGGTGGTCACGCATCGCAACAGGTTACCGTCCGCGATCCGCTCAGGCTTGCACTCTAACACATGCTAACAGCCGTAACCGGCAAACGCAGAAGTAATAAGAGACGAAAATAAAAGAAATGTAAAAAAATCAAAAGATGCTCGAGCTAAGCAGGTACCCGATTACCGAGCGTCGAGCATCCACTCAATTTTTCTCTTGCCGATGCGCCATAAGGAGACCGCAGGGCGAATGAACAGCAGAAGCAGCAACAGGTAGGAATGGAAACGCATCACTATATATAAAGGAACGAGAGATCCTCACTCGTTTGCATGATCGTCGGATAACGGTGGATAAATTCGAGTGCGGTCCACGGGGAATTTCGCCTATAAAACACCGGGTACGTTCTTATTAATCTCGATGGTCCGCCTCCAGAACGACTCCCTATACTTCTGTGCTGTGCAGAGTCCATATATTACGATGTATTAGAAAAAGTTTCATTGTTTTTCTTGCTTGAAATTACGATAACATTTTTAAAAATTCGATCGATTTTGTGAGAAATCTGGAATAATTTTATATTCCTCTCGTCAACATATCGTATTTTTTAAACGGTTCGACGAATCGTTACCAAGTTCCTACGAAGTCTTCACACAATCAATTCGTAACTTTGAGCGTTTGTTCAAAATTTCTTATGAGATTAATGTACTTGCCTGGAAATTTGGTGAGAAAATTGACATATTAAATTTCATGTACGAGTGTGATGTAGAATGTTATTTTTAATTATTTACTTTAATTTCAATAAAAAAAGTGTTTTAATTTTTCATCGCAATTGCCCATTAAATAAAATGTGCCAGTTATTTCACGGGAACTTCCAGTCCAGTGCATTGAATTTACAATTTGTTATTGTGGTGTATTTCAGCGGCAATAATGAACAGCGATTTTATTTCGAACCTGTTCGAAAAGTAATAATAATTGTGCGCGGATAAAATATCTGTGTAAGAACTAAGGCATTTGAAGGATCGAGGTTGAGACGACGAGGACGATCAGCGGGGAGGAGGGGGAAGCGCCGGGAGTCGCGCGATCGTTCCAAGGATCGAGAATCCTCGCGTGGCGTTATATGATCACCGGTCACGCCAGCCTCTGCGCGCCTCGTCGATCTCATTCCTCGCCCTCTTCCGTGGCTCAGCGCGGCCACATATATTTACACACATCGTCGTTCCATCTTTCTCCGGATCTATCCCTTTTTCACTCGGACGGCGCTCGCGAACACTTAATTACCCCCCGGTCGATCCAAGTCGGATCGACTCGGGGTGGTCCGTCGATATTAAACTCCCTCCAGTCGGTAGAGTATCCAGCTAGCTCGGCCGGCCTCTATGACGATGGAACTCGGCGTGGGATCCCGCATCGATTCAATTCCATCTGTCAATGTTTAATTAATAGAAGAATAAAAATTAATTTTATTTAAAAAGGCATTAAATGAAAGTGTTGTGGTTCGAGATTTAAGGAGATTGGGATGAACGGATTAATGTGGATGACTCAAGGGAAAATTTGTTTATTCGAATGAAGGAGTAAAATTTACTCACGAACGAATCGACTCATTGGAGATTCTCGAATTCTATTTACTAATGTATAATTAATGGCAGAAATGCAGTAAAAAAAAAAAATAAATAAAACTGAAGTGTTGCGATACGCGAATAGCGATGTTCTCCCGAATGAATAGGCGAGAATTCTTCTGATCAGCACGAATGCGGCGTCCATTGTAATACCGCCGAATTTTTTCGATTTCTCTCTCCCATCCCGACCACGCGACATCATCGATCCTGCGACCTCGTGCACGAGGACCTGAGCTCCCGCCGGATTGACCGCGCATTCACGTTCCGCGAGACCGTGACTAATCTCGCGTTGAGCCACGGGCTCGCTCTCCGCGGTCGTCTTGGTATCGCAAGGTTCTTGAATTATTGCCCCGGTTATCTCTCTTTCCGCGGCTCCTTCCCTTCCCGTTCCGCGATCCGGCCGTATCCGTCTCGCGCTCCGCGGATCACCCGTGGGTGGGGTGGCGGTGTAACTGTACGGGGAACGAAACAGGGATCCAGTTTCATGAAAGAGACCGCGCCGAGCAGCGCTGCACGACCAAAACGTCCCCCTCTTCCGCATCGCTCATAGGGAACGCTTTAAGCTGCGCCTCGAGAGAGAAAGAGAGAGAGAGAGAGAGAGAGAGAGAGAGAGAGAGAGAGCTGGAAACTTTCTTGCCCGGATGCAACCGCGAAGGGAGGGATGGAACGGCTCGCGCGACCCGCGAAACACAGACACACACACACATGCAGACCATTCTCCTAGCTTCTAATATGTCAGACATTTGTTAAGGCAGTTATGACGTAGAGGTTGCTTTTGCCGTTTCTATCCCTCTTCGTTATACGCTGGTTCAGGGACCGTTTCGTCTGGTAGGCACGAGACATATCCCTGAGAAAGATACACTGCTGTGTGATGCGAGCCGAGCCACGTTATGAGCGGCACGCCGGCGTCTGTGCTCTTTTTCCTCTCTGCCTCCGTGGCACTGCTTGTCCCCGTCGTTTGTCCGGCCAGCGCGTGCTTCTGCTGCCGTGGATAGTCTTTCTGTTGGATATTTTTTCATTTATCTTTTTTTTTGGATTCGTTACTTCTTTCCAATTCATTTGTTTATTTTTTTGGTTCTTTTTTTTTAAAGGGAGTTTGTTCTTGCTTTTTGCTTTTTGCGACTAGCTCGCGTCGGGAAGGCCGACGGGACCACCCTGAAACCTTCTGTTTCCTCGAGGTTTCTGCCGCACTCGGGAGAAACGGGCACGCTCGTGGCCTCTCAGAAATAAGCAGTCGGGAGATTGAGGAAGCGGGTCGGGAATCAAAGGTAGAGTTTGAATCGAAGATTCGTGGCAACTGAACGTGAGTTCGTTTATAGATTTTTATTTTGTATGTAAACTGAGTCGCCGAGCTTGGATTTATGATTTTACCCTGAAGAGACATTCGTTTATTAATTGCAGTTTTTGCAAGTTTACGTAAAAATGGACATTATATTTAATTTAAGTTAAATGGGCATTTAGTACGAATGGAAAGACGACCTTTGCCTGAATGTGAAAAAAACTTGGACACCTTTGGCACATTTCCATTCTTTTTTACAAGTCTGAAGGGTCTTCGCGCGCGACCGGCCAGATCGCGATGTTCGTTGCGTTACAACTCTCGAGCGAATTATTATTTTTCGGTAGTGAAATCGATACGACGGATTCTCCGTCCTAAGACTAACCTAAGGATCGTCGGCAAAAATGATTTTGTACGAAAATTGCGTTTAGAACAAAACGTGCCACGCAGAACCGATGAAACTGCAGCTTGGGCGATGGTTTAATGGGCCAGACTTTTTAAAATCAACGTTGCCTCTTGCGTCGGTAGTCGTCCAGGTGGGTGGACTTTTGGCGGACATCCGTTTCCCGCTCGATTTACCGTGGACTCGAAAAAAAAGTACAAAAAATCTTTTCCCGATTACGGCGTACAATGGCGAGATATCAGTCAATACGCGCACGAGGCGCACCTTGAAATCCGATACACCCGGGCTTCTGGCTATCCGGCCGTCCTTCTCCGGCCCGAGATTAATAATCCTTCGGCTCTCGGTAGTCCAATAAAACATCGCTACAAAATTCTCTCTCCCTCGAATAAAACTAAAATAAAAAAATAATAAAACTCCAACCACATCCGCAGAAGAAAATCATCGAAGTCCGTGGGCTTTGCTCTCCTCGGAGCCTCCGAGAATATCGAGAAAGGGGTACACAACGATGAGATTAATACACGCAAAGGTCTATTAATTTACCACGAGCCAACAATAACTCGAGCCGTCCCTCCGCTCATCCGCACCACCGTAACCTCGTGCGCTAATTAATATATGATCGCTATCGTCGAGAGATAAAAGCGAACCAAAATAAAACAACCCCACAGCCCGAACCTCCGAGCGGCAGGTTCTTCTTACATCCCGTCCATCGTTCGTCCCCTCGACTGCTATCATCGTTTCGTCTTTCTTTACTCCTCTTCATCTTTTAATATCTCAAACAATTTTTAATTTTTTTTCTGTTTTCATTTCAAACTCCTTCGTCCCGCAGGTTCTTTGGAAGTTCCACCTTGCTCTTCACTCCCGTCCTCTCATATGAAGAAGATTCTTCTACCCTCTCGCCCCGTTCCCTCCACCCTTGATCATTTTTTTCGCCTCTCTCTCCGTCGTACTTTCTCGATATCGGCAGCGCAGATGATGAAGAACCGGCCGAGCCGACAAAGATGCCGCGACATGAGCCATGCGCCCTGGCCAACGAACGCGAGCGATTCCAGTGGAGCCGCTGGCGAACGACTCCGGCCGGAGTCCCGAGAGGCGAACGATGCTGAGGAGCTCTTTTCTCTTCAGCTGGACCGGGCTGCTCTTCTCTCTCTCCCCCGTCGCCGATGGAGTGGTCCGAGCGGGCACACTGAGCCACGAGAAGAGATCTTTATAGGCGTGTCACCGCGATAAAAACGATCGGTTCGCCGGGCGAATCACAGCGGAGGGGCCTAAAGCGTATCGAAGAGAGACGACGAAAAAAAGAGAACGAGGAGGACCGATAAACCGGGCTTCGCGAGGAATATAATAAACACAAGGCCGGTTTTCTCATCAGTGTCGTCGGGCAACATCAACCCGAAATCACCTGAGTGATATCTTACACACTGGACTCGTGCGTTCGATCGTTAATTCTTCTTTTTTTCCTGATTCGTTGCGAGAACGAAAATATCGCTTCCTGTTCCTCACAAATATCATCATTATGCTCAACCTGCTGTAACCGCGATGCATCTCTCCGATGCTTGTACGAACGTAAAAGAGGACGCGAAATTCTAAAAACCAACTAGAAATGTTGATTTTTTTACTGTGTATAGTGTTTGTTTTTCTAGTTTTTTTAAAATCCAAACTCATCGCACGGCCGACATCGTAGGTGTTTCATTTATTTAACTTCAATTCAACCGTAAGATTTTTTAGTCGTCCCAATATTCACCTCATTTCGAGCCCACCAAAAATAACTTGCATTCTCACAGTCAGTAGTTGCACCCTTGCCTCCAAAATTAAAAAAAAATTCTCGCCAGTTGCATCGACTTCCATGAATACGAGAGTAAATTCCAGTGAATCCTTACGGCAATCAATCACTTCTCCGAGCGCTGCCTCAAAACGGTTTTACTTGGGTGCGGAATACTGAATGACTTCCGAGAGGGCTTTACCTGGCATTTGTCACGAAAACGCTCACTTCCGTTTGAGACACTTGGTCGACATACCGTAAAATACCTGCGCGATTCACCGAGTGGTCAAGTACCACATCATGCATCGTACGTGCTCGATCTAATGTGTATGAAGTTCCTCACCCATATATACATATATATATGTACATATATATATGCACAGTGAAGCGAGGAAACCAGAAGCGAGCGAGATTTCTCGCTCCGGCGAGCGGAAGTCGTGCTCGAATTTAATCGTCACGGAGGTTCGGTTTGCCCCGGGCAAGGGTGAGAGACGGAGAGAAGGACCGGCGTGACCTCGCGTACGCGATCGGGAACATTTATCGCGCTCGAGGAGGTCGCTGAATATGTAGTGAGGAACAACACACCGAGCAGCGCGCAGCGGATCTGGTTGTCGTCGTAGCTCGTATACCGTGCTCCTCGTATCGCTTCCTCAGAAGAAGAAGAAGAAGAAGAAGAAGAAAAAGATGAAGACGAAGAAGAAGAAGAAGAGGCGCGGAGCTGAGCAAGCAGGCGGACATCTTTCGTATGTAACATATAGGAGTGCCGTCATGGCCGGCGCGGCACGAGCGACTCGTCGCCGTCGTCTTCGTCGCGCCCTGACTAAAAAGAATTCAGAGTGAATAAGAAGTGAAGCGGAAGACGTAAAGAAAAAAATTATATGTATATATATATACGTATACGAGAGAATGATGGAGTCAGCAGAGGGGAATGAGGATAAAGGCGATTGCACGCTCGGTGGACTCAGGGAGCTGGTGCAGAACTCCGATGACAACGAGGAAGAGAGCCATGACGCTGATGCGACGTGGCACGTGCGTGCATTATAACAGAAACGAGATGGGGAATTGGCATAACTTAGCGGAGATTTTTCCTCCTCCTCTCAACTTTTATTATTACCGGATTATGTTACAGACGATTTGAGCGGGACGGTGTTTCTACCGGAAGTGACGGATTTCCGATGTGACATCACTTACGGTTGAAATGTGACATTTTTAAACCGGAAGTTACGTTCACAGATAAAGTTTTCATTTTTTCTCTGGCATGTATCTCGAATGCAGTCGGTGACTGAAAATTGTGAATTAAAAAACGAGGTTAGCGGGTAAAATAACGTGTGACACGGCTCCGATGTATTTGGTATTAACCTCTAATGCGGCCAGCGACAGAAATAGATGTTGTCGAGTATAAAAATAATTTATCAGGTGGGTCGGATATATGATGGAATTCTGGGTGTAGCCGACCGATGATCATCCTGGCGTGACAGCCTCGATTGTGTGCATACTCCTCATTATGAAACTGATCCGAGGAACGATGGAGACTCGCACAATTTGTTCGTTGATATCCTCGAGTGCCCTCGTTTCCTGACTTGCCCAGCGATGTATACATCAACGTAGGTAGTCAGAACATCGCTGGGTGCCACTATAAAAATTGGTGACGGTCGTTACCATTGCGTCATCGTCTTTTAAATGTAACGAGGATGCGGACGTAGGCGATGATTTTTTTGTTTTTAATCGTAGAAGAAACACCGTGATTTACCTCTATACAATTTTTCAGAATTCCGCCTTTCTTCATATTTAAAAAAAATTATTCTACGAACAACTGAAGCGGCGAAAAATACACATTCATAGAATTAGGGTTCATGCCTTAGAAGCTGAAAATCACATGGCCGATGATCCATGCAGTCCGAAAGGGCGATGGCATAAAGATAGGGAGCGTCGAAAATTCGCCAGGTATTGTTAATAAAAGTGATATTTATCGCGCGATACGTAGCTAAAGTCCCTGACGCTTTTATTCATTCCTCAGGGGTGTGTCTCTGGCAGACTGGCAACTCTGTGGAAGCGCGTTTGCATTATTATTCGGAGGACGATAAAACATCCGAGCACTCGCGCGCCCGCCCGTTACAGAGTCCCTCGCGATTCTTGGTTGCGCGACCTGCGCCACCGCCTACGGGAAGACCCCATCCAGCACCACTTCGAGTCACCGTGTTGCCATTGTACCTGTATGCACTCCAGCTTCGTATGTAGCCGCGAATCCCAGACTCTCGAAGAGTTCTTGCTAACAAAGAGAGGCGCGTTTCTTTCGCTGTTACACCCACGTGTCATACAAAAATAGCGGTGTGCAGGTGGCAAAGCCTCGATCCGTCGGCGATGGTCTTTTGGTTTTTTCGAGGCCACCCGGTCACCAATTGGCACCTGAACTCTTCCAATCTGGTCCTTTTTCCGTAAACCGATGCCAAACTTCGACCGACTTCAACATTCACTTTGAGGAACTCTTGACCGAAAGACGTACTATGACGATGCGATTCCATGTCTCCGGGTCGAGTTTACAATCTGATCTGCATTTTCAGAGATACATTCATTAAATATTAAAGCTGTTTGCTGAACAGCCCAACAGCCATTACGAATCTCGAATTACTCTGGAGGACCGTCAAGGGACTCCAGAGATGATGTCTTATTATCTTCCGCCTGCATCGAGTCCACCAATGTGGTATCCGGAATATAAAACTTCTGGTCCTCGTGAACTCAATAGAGGTCTGTGAACTTCGAGCATAGAGATCCATCTCTTGATTTCTCCTTTGAGAACCCGGAAGTTGGGCGCACCATTGGACTCTTGACATCGGAAGGTACACTTTAGTGCTATTCCAGAGGGGGTTGCATTCGTCCATTTCCGTGTAGCAATAAATTCGCGACATGATCAGCTGGACAGGACATATGTCCAATACGTGACACCGCTGTCCAGGTCTTCACGGCCCAAAGCACTATCACTAGTTGTTAGAAGCTTGGCCCGTTCTTTCTTCCACCGTCGATGAACGACATCGGCGAAACTCATCGTGGATGACGACCGACGGCTCTTTCGCGGTAACGAGACGACATTGGAGGGGTTTGGCTCACGTTCACGGCCAACGTGTAGCATAGCATCCAGCTTATGAAACGGTACAGTGCTGGGCGCTTCGAGAACCCGCCGTTTTACCCCGTTGCATCGGGCGATGAGAAACGAGAGGATCAAAGTGCAGAGAGGACATCTCTAACGTTTTTCTCCTCGCTTCAGTCCTCTTCATTCTCGTTTTGCCATCGTTCCTTTTTGCTCTGGCTCGGTCGAGCTCCCGGTCTCGGCCCGGCTCTCGAGGTCGGAATCGTTAATTCTCACGGGATTCCTGACCGGCCCTGCAGCAAAGGCTCGTTCTCCGGGCACTTCTCTCCGCTTTCTCGCTCATTCGCCCGGGTCAGCCTCGGTCTTTCTGTTCCAACGGCTGACAATACGAGGAACACAGGTGGACGGAACGATCGTAGATACCGGACTCCGGTGGAGTTCTCCTCGGCGCGCGAAGCCCCCGACCTCGCTTCTTCTTCTTCTCCTCTCGCTCAGATCTCCTGCGCGCTGCTTTATATACACTTGGGTTCTGTATTCGTTCGTTCGTCTCGTTCTCGCGGATCCAGCCCGGGGACCAGCCGAGGACCACAGAGCCGCGCAGAATCGCGCAGGTACGGTGTATACGCGACTCGGAAACGAGGAACAAACGAGAGCACCTTAACTGGGGCCTCGCGCGACCCCAGCCCGTTCGAACGAACCGGCGAACCAACGAGGGGACAACACGTGTCCTCTCTCTTTTCTCTGGACAATCCGTCGTTCTTTGTCCCTCTCGCTCGGTTCCACCCGGTGCTTTCCTTCATCGCTCTCTCTGTACGTGTTCTGTTTTCCCTCTCGCTCGCCACTCGGATCGTGGCATACGGTCCCTTCGTCGGATAGGACGCGCGAAGAGACGTTTGCAAAGACGACAGAGAGATACCGGTGGTTTCTTTCCCTCCGCGTCCTGCACTCTTTGCTCTCCGTGCACTCCGCGGGGTTCTCGGAACGAGCCGAGGTGCCCGATGCACCGGCCCAACGGAGCCTGCAGGATAACCGGCGCTCCTTATCCTCCCTCTCTCCCTCTCGATCGTTCTACACGCCTGACTACACGGAGAATAATTTGTGGATCGAGGTGCACGAGCACCACTTCTTCTCGTATTCCGTAGCCGGTCGCGACTGTCCGGACCAGGGGTAGATTAGAACGTTTACGAGACAACTCGAGACTCGCCAGCACGTATATATGCGATTCACCGCTCCGTGTACCTTCTTGAACCTGTGCAGCACTCGGAAATCCGGTGCGATGCTTGTGTCATTGTGGACAATGTTGCAGACATGGAAATGGATAGGCTTGGGCGATGCTGAGATTAATCGGTCAATGGTAGCCAGGTGGGCGTGAGTACCGGGCTTCCAGATTCATCTCGTTTGCTCGAAAGTGGAACCATGGCGGTACACAAGCGGAGTTCTGAGACTAGAGTAGTGGCACTTTACGGGGTGACTAAGCAAAAAGAAGTCTGGCATGGTTTTAGTTTCCCTGGCTTTGAACCGTGACCGAAAAATCTTGAGATATTCCAAGTACGATTGAAATCGTGAAGCGGTTCATCCGCTATAACCTGCAGCCTCTCGTCCGTCCGCCAGTACTGCTGAGCCCAGACGCTAACTAGTCGCGATAATTAAGTAGGTGGCAGACAATTGAAGTCTGGCATGGTTACAGTTTCCCCGGACTTTCATACTCGTGGCGACACACTGACCTCACCGTCACTTGGGAAAATCCCAACGCTACCCGTACATGTCCGACAATCTGTTTGACAAGCCTCTCACATCTCATGAATCACATCTTGATTATGATGTATTACACACACTTACCTAATTATCCAAGAACCAGAAAGAGATATATATCTCTTATAATGCACACCAGGTTGACGTTTATTTTCCATGGACTCCGGGCAGCGTAGCTTTGCAAACGAGGAATCCGTCCATAAATCGGCTCAAAGCAATCGAGCCAAGAATCCCATACACGTATATCCACCGATATCCCCGGCTACCCGTGCATGCCTTCTACCTCGGGAATCGCGACGATGGTATAAACGAGCGTGGGCATTCGACAACCGCGTAGTACACACCTCAACGATTCATACCAACATATCCGCTGACTATCCGGTACCAGGGACTCTCCGTTGAATAGAGCTCTCTCTCCGCGGACTCCGGACCATTTACCATGTTGGAACTCTTTCGTTCCTCCTCTCATTTCATTCATTTTCTGTCCTCCATTCTGCAAAAGCGGCGCGCACGGCAAGAGGCTGTGTAGAACCATCGTCGAATAATCACCACCGCGTGTATATGGGTATCCACAGATAATTACGAGGGTGGATTGTCGGTGTTTATCGACAGTTCGATGGATTCGATTTAATTTCCACTCGATTTATCGTCGTTCCCGTTCATTCACGAGCACCGAGGCTGTGCGCTCTCGGCCAGTTGGTTGCGATACCACATGGGTATATACACACAATTATGCATCGACGCCAGGGAGGGCCTGCAAAGGCTCCGGCAGCAACCTGTCCCATTTGCGGCTCTCGTTTCTCCGACTTGGCCGCGCGCTCTCGCGCACGACGAACGTACGTCTATACGGCCCACGGCGTTGGCAATAACACCGACACCGCGAGCAATGCACTGGCTCGCATGATTCCTTCGGTTCGCTATCGCCTCGCTGTTTCTCCGGTTGCAGCGGCGATGTGTGCGCGCGTGTTTCTGGACGACGGTTTGTCGGTGTCCGTTCGCCAGAATTGTCGAAACGCCCACAGTTTCGAGCCTCGTGTAGGAAACAGAAACGCCACGAGTCAGCAAACGGGAAAGATCAAGGCGGCACCGACCGACGGAGCGACAGACATCGCGCACAACAAGAAAGCCACCAATACCAACGGGAAGTCACCGAGGCGGACACATCGGTAACATTCGTCATTCACAATTATCGCGAGCGACAAAATTCTTGTCTCGTTCGAGGGGATACAGCTGTATGCCGAGTTGTGTCTGTGGTGGCCCAGCCCGCGCTAGTTAGCCACGTGGATCGGCGCCACGTGACTCATTGAACGATTCGAATGAGATGAAAAAATGTTCGTGCAAAGGGTGCCGACCGAGTGGTTCAGACCGGGCGCGAAAGACACTTGGTTGAACATTCCCCCGGATTCGAGAGTGACCAAATGTCGGAAACTTTCGAGACTGGGCAGAAAGATTAGGATTTTCTTACGAGGGAACCAGCATACGTTGACACTCTTAATTTTCAAGAGTTTCACGGCCCCTCCATCACTGTCACTGTTTACCGTCATTGAGCCATTTTTTTTTTTTTTACTAAGAACGAACACGGGTTTCGATGAATATAAACCGGAAAAAAATTACGCAAAATCACTTGCATAGTTCTAAAGACGATAGAGATTCGGCCGCTTCGAACAAAACGTAGGTACGGGTCATTCAAAACGATGACTGCCAGGACTTTTTGAACGTTGATGAATGATAAATGTCAATTGCAAAAAAATGCCATCAGATCGAGAATCGCGATACGGTGAACCCCCCCATTGGTACAAACACTTATGGTGTTGGAAACCTGCGGAAGGCAACGCATTGGGGAGGACGAAGGGGTGCCACACCGAGCTGTAACGAGCTGTCGTGCACTGCACGAAAGTCGCATGTGTTGCTGTAACGGTGATGCGTGCATGAATCGCATATGTATATCGTCGGCGGCACGTGCTCTATCCACAAGTTGGTGACCCGGCGGGGGTTGAACGCCGATGGGGGTGTACGCCTGCTGGTGGCGGAAGGGTAGATAGCCATCGGGAGTCATCTGGCACCGTACGGGGAGAGCTCATCATTAAAACGTTCCGTATTACAGATAGCACGCGCACCCCGCAGGCAAAGACACGAGGTCAAGGGGGGATAACACTCAGGCACTCGGCTGATTCACTCATTGAATTAATAGTACGTGCTGCACAGAACGCTGCACCTGGGGGAACGTCAAACGCAAGTCTTGTTGAATTCTCAAGCAAAATAGTATTTCAAAACAGTTTAGTTTTTAAAAAGATGCTGAGGTTAAACGTTACGAAAAAAATTATACAGGGGACTTTTATGTTTCGCTTTGTGGAATTTCGAGGACACAAACTTTCAAGAAATGCATTGTCCCAGTGCATTTTCGTTTACGTTCTCCCAACAAAAGTGTTTCTTTTTTACCCGGAAATACCGCACTCGCGTGTCCGCTATTTTCTCGTCTTATTTACTCTCCTACTGTGTTTATACATCGTTGTACCTGTCGCGCAGCGTCTTCCGGTGCTTTGACAGTCTCGTTGGGAAGAAAAGATCGAAAAAAATAGAAAAAAAGTTTCTCGCGTGACTGAAAAAAGTACAAATGAGAGAGTTTGCTAACAGACGGAATGGCCCTGCCCGGGGCGATTTTTCACTGTATTTTCATTTCTCGATGGATCGCTCGCCCGAGGTTTGCTCCTTATTGTCCGTTCGTTGCATTATTCTCCATGGCTCAACGCCTACAATAATCTCGTTACGATTGGAATCGCATCGCTAGGGCTCCTCGAAGAAAAACCCCCGGGGTTTGACAGGGCCGACAATGCAAGGTGCATTGTGTCTCGTTTCTTCTGCACTCTTTATTTTCTTTTTCTTCCTCGCTCGGATCTACTCCCCCGCACCCAACTGCAGGATTTTCAACCAAAAATCTACGCAACCTCTTACTGGCTTGTAAACTTATTCCCATCGACGGGAGCTTTTTTTTTTCTTTCTTCCTTTTCCGTCGATACACCACGCTGCGTTCGACAACTTGTTTGAAAGTATTTTGAGTCTCTGTTGGGAAAATATGGAGATGTCTCGGGGCGCCTACTCGTTTATGAGAATGGAATTCCAATGGCGAGCATCGATTTTTCCTACACGAGAAAAAAAAATCTGGCGCAAATTGCCGGAGGCTTCGAGCTCGAGTATTTACTTCTCGTAGTTCTTTTTCCATCGTTATTATTTCCTACATTTCGCTTCGTCCAAGGACTGTGAGAGAATGAAAAAAAAAAAAATTCAACTTTGAATCTTTCACATTTCTGGACAAGGCCAGTTTTCTCGGTGACTGAAAAAAATTGACTTAATCTAACGCCAATCGTTTAAAACAAAAAAAAAAAAAAAATCGAAATTCATTGGAACGACTTCAACGGATTGTGTGTACATTGAATAACTGTCGTGACAACGGTAAAATTAAAAGTTTTAACCTTTAAAAAAAACCATAATTTTTTTTTGTACACGGCGAGTTTTTTCTGAAACTAAAAAAGGTAAGATCTAATCTGACCCCAATTGTTTCAAATTAGAATATAACTATATTTGAATATTTTCAAACAGTATGTTTATAAACTGAATTAATTTCCTGGCGGTCTGTCGTGGCAAAGGGAAAATTAAATGCTTTAGCTGTCGAGTAAATGCGACCCGGCCCGCGACATGCCTCGGTATGTCGCGTGTTGAACTCGTGCCATCTGACGCCGAGGCTGGTTGTTGAACATAAAAAAACAGGCACGAAACGCTTCGAGTACGGCTCGATACGGCTTAACGGGGTAATGGACCCTCGATTAATTTGTGAAAACAAAAACACGCAGCCGGTCGTGTCCAGCATATTGGGGTCTATTAAATAAATTGATTCGGAGCAGCCGATCGAGAAGCCGTGACGAGGAGACCACTGTTGCCCGTGCGTATCGCGTACTATTATCCAATTAACCGATCGTCCCATGTAATTTGACACGGGTTCGTCTAAAAATGATGACAGCGGATAGAGAGAAAAAAAAGCACTGCCACTATAACCGATCTTGTTGAATTGGGATTAATTGGTGGACATTAATTTACGAGAATCCGGCGAGGCTGTGGATCACAAGTGACAGTGAATTTGTTTTGTTCATCCGAAAAAGAGTTCATTCATAGCGGAGCTCTTAAAACAAAATATATATAATTGCGAGTGTAGAAACGACGTAAACGGCAAAACACTTTGTTTAAATTCAATTTCTAGCCTTTAACATTATTATGTATACTTATTTCGATTATTATTATTATTATTTTTTTTTTTGTGTTCCTTAAACTGTTGATGACTCATATTATTTTTATTTTCGTAAAATTACTATCGCTCCCTCGGTTGAAAGTACAAAAAAAGTCTCGAAGTCCTTAATATTTCTTCTCTCACCGATAAACATGTCGCGATAAATCCGTCGATTGCAGGTTCTCGTTACCACGAAAATCAGCGTCGCACCCCCTGTTTCCTGTCTCTCAAAAATTCTGAATCAACAAACACTATTTCCCGGCCCGTTCTCCCTCAGTTTCCGATTGAGTCGATAAACTTGTCAATTGCAGGCTCTCGTTGCCACGTTTATTTTCCTACGGCTGAACAATAACTCCTAGCCTCATTATTCGAGCCACCTTTGGGCAACGATGGAGTACGTAGAATTTCATAATACATTTCTTTACCGATAAAAACTCAAAATAAATCATCTTATCCTAATTTTGCCGAAAATCTACAAAAACGTCCCCATAAGGTCCGACCAGATCGTACACGTGGCTCGTGAATATCTCGAACCAACACTCTGCCGACGGGTTAATATTAACCCACGGATTATTTTAATCGAATTTCTTTATTGACGAAAAAATCGCACAGGGTTATTTCATTTCCCCTAAAATCGTCAAAATCGTTCTTTGAGCTCAACCGAGCTCTCGTGTGAGACTCGTGAACATCGGGCGAGTGAAGGGTGAATGTCTCGAATCAACGCATCGCCGGCGAGTTAATATCTAACCCCCGGGATGATTGCAGTCAATTGAAGCTACCGGCTTATCAGATCCTGGGCGCGTGTCCATATGCCGTCTCCGCGAGCGCGCGTCGGAGCATTCAAGCCACATGGCGGATGGGCGAACGCGAGTTCTCCGCGGTTCTGCTGTGTGACGATGTTACCTCTCGATGTAATACGTTTTATACGTGTTCGTTAGTATACAAAACCCCACGTACATAAGTCCTGGCTGGCTTCGGCGCATGCGCGGTCCTCTCAGGTGCAGTCCGCGTTTGCGCGATCCAAAGGTAAGGCACCGCGTGCCGCTCAGAGCCAACACGGCCGCGGATAGACAGAGCCGGAGCTGTATGCATGTTTCTTATCATCGCGATCTACAAATATATTAACCGACCGGCGAGGAACGCGTTACACACGTACGATTCCATTTGTGCCGAGTTCGTTTATAAAGTGGATGGGCGTGCGCTGGGTGAACGCGCCCTTTCGTGAACTGTATGTCGTCAGCGCGCGCGCTCCTCAATGACGCTTGCGCCGGAAGTACGGAATGTTTGACTATTTATTTTGCAACCCGTATGAAATAGACTCCCGTTTTTGGAATACGAACCATGCGGAGGAAATACTATGCTAGTTTCAGGATTTTGTACAAATTATTGTAGCAAACATATGAATTTATGTATATTTATCGATATATATGTAGTAAGAAAAAAATGTTGGCAATAATTAATGGTACTGGAACAGTTTCGGTCAATGTCAATTAATATAAGAGATTCGAGCAAATTTTAAATACGAGTATATTGATGCACCAGATTATTCAATGCACCGGACGGGAAGTTAGTGTTCAGTTTTTATGAAAAATTAATATAACTTATTTCTAAAAATGTACTGCCAATGTTGTTAATACTAACAGTAGTAATCTTTCATTCCCATAGTACTTAAAATTTAATATACCAGCTGTACCGGCATCAAACCTCCCACTCCGCCTGATTAAATTTCATACGAATTTTTTTTACAACAAATCCAATCAAAAATAAGTTTTCAAAATATTTTGGTGGAAAATTCGTGACTTTGTTGAGAGAGTTCGACGTAGAAGCGAGTCGCGAGAAAATGCATGCGGTAAAGAGACAGAAAGAAAAAATAAAAAAAAAAACTACGGATAGAATACGCGCGAGAAGAATTCTGCTTCACCCACGTGAAGCTATCAAATGTCTGACGGATGGTCAGGAATGCCGTGCTATCAAAAGATCCGGCAATAGAGGAGCCATACACTCTTATTTCTCGTGTTTTTTTTTTTTCCTTTTTTTCGATTCTTTTATTTTCTATATATCTCATTCTTTTTATTCACTTCGCGCCCATCGCATCTCCCTTTTTCGTCGGCCCCTTCCGTTATAGGCAACGTACGATCCACCGGCTCTCCGCGCTCAAGAACTTCTCCGTCACCGTGTGCGAGATTATATTTTCTGTAGTCTTCGGGCCCGAACGAAGGATCCGAGCAGGACGGGGCGAGATCGTTGAAGAGGAGGTCTTAAGACAGGTAGCAGACACAAAGGGAACCGGACACTCGCCTACGCTCGGCCATTTCGTTCGTTGTTTGGCCCTCGGGGTGAATTCCCTTCGTCCTCGACGATCCGGCAGAGCGCCCATCAGAGGAGGAAGAAGCGTTTAGGATGGAGAAAGAAACGTTATGAAGAAAGTGCCATGAGGAAGGTAAAAGTGAGTGGAAACTGGAGAAAGACGGAGAAGCACGATGGAGAAAGACACGAAGAGTGTGGATCACCACTCGAAGATTTTTACAGGTGCGCACCCTAAAGCGCCCACACTAAATATCCTGTAATTATATGCCGCTTTCTTGGCAGGTTTCATTCAACCTGCTCAAATCTCAGATATCCACAGCTACTCCCGCTCCTCGTTTTACTTGTCCTCCTGGGATTATTATACCGGTATTTATTGCTCGTTTGCCCGGCACAGGTGGCCTGGAGCTCGCTCGAATGAACTTGAGACCTTCGCCGCTGTAGACTCTGACCGGGAAAAATTTTCCTTTTTATTTTATGTATTTAAGATTGATAGTGTCGTTCGTTCGTTTCCCGGTGCGAACTGTTCCAATATCTTTTATGTCCAAACTTTCGTGAGTAACGAAATTCAAAAATTTTAAGGACATAATGTGATTTTTCTTATATCTTTGCAGTCATAAATTTCAAAATATATAGCACATATCCATAACGTGCATCGGTAAAACTTTTCCTATTTTCATTGCCTCGTTACCTCGAAAAAAAAAATACAATAAATAAAAAAAGAAAGCCCGCCGGTTATCGCGCTACCGTCGACGCTCGTAAAATTACCGAAAAATGCGTCGTGTGCGTCCAAGAAAGGGTTCTCCGGCCCAAGCGCTGTAAAGCGGATCGTCTTGTCCGAGAGGTTGTAAAAATCGATCGGTGAAAAGTTCGTAATGGACCAGCGGCACACTTACGCGAGTAACGCAATGATATCCGTTACATTCGCGTTATTCGTTGTATTCCCGGTACGGGCCTCCACCTCGGAGCGCTTAAGTGGCGCGTATATGACCACCGGCCACCCACGGCGCCAGAATCTTATCCGCGATCTTCGCGAAGCGGGAGACTCGCATCATCTCTCGCAAAAGGGAATGGGCTGGCCGCGAGGGCGGCGGAGCAGGGGAGGGGGGTGTAAGGGGAAGAAGAAGAAATAAAGTGAAGGAGTGAAAGACAGTGTTGCGGGTTGGCGCGGTGCTCATATCTCCGGGACTTTTGCTCGGCTGACGCTTCGCGTACGTCTTCTACTTGCTCCGTTGGGCGATCATCATCGTCGCGGCTCAGCTTCGCTCGTCTCTTACGGCCGCATCAGCGAAACGCAGAAGCAGCGAATAGCGCCGCGCGGCTGACTCTTCTCAAGTTCCATATCCTGTTCGGGCGCGGAGTATGCGAGACGGTATTGTTTTCCCTCGCAGACACACACACACGAATAGCCACCGAGCCGCGGCGGCGCCTTCGCCTTCAATCTTTGAGCCTCTCTTCGTAATGTCTTCTATCTCGCTTCCCGCATCTCGTTGCGTAATGACCCGGTGCCTCACCTCCGCGGCGGCTCGTAACGCCGAGCGAGCTATCGTGAGAGGATTCGCAAAAACGCGAGAGAAAAAATTACGCGGGAGACTTCACGGCGATGCGGTCCAGTGATAAGAAACGAGGCGAAAGCACTGATTAGGATGTGGTGGTCAAAAAAGACTCGGACGGTGGACGGTAATTCTTTGCACGGAAACTTTCAATTATCTGCGGTCTCAAAATCTGAACGTTCGATCGTGGCATTATACGGGAAATTTTTCACCTCGGAGGTGCCGTTGTCCTGTCAAACTTGTCAATGTGATTTTAGATATTTACAAAAAACCCATGCAAATCATGGTTTCATCGGAACAAGTTGCTAAATTCTGAAAACAAAAACGTCTTCAACCAAATAACGATGACAATAAATGTTAGGTCGGAAAAAGTGTGTACACATCTCAGCTGACACCGGGATTATTATCTCCTCAACGTGTGTGGACATAAACCGAGCGTATAAAGCGATGAAGATCAGAGTGCTCGGCGAGAATCTCTTAACTCATCATCAACACAACCGGTAGCTCTTAGAACTCTCTCGCATATCTATTCCATATCTTCTTTTATTTACCTGTCTAATAGACGTACGATCTTTCCCTCTAGTGGTCATTTTACGAACTCCACTCTTTATCCTCAAGCCCCTTGTTTCGGTCGAAACTCCAACTTAGGATTTCTTCTTCAGTTATAAAATCCCGACTATTTCCATGAAAACGACAAACAATAAACAATTTGCAAATTGACATATTCACATCGCTTCCTCACAATGTTTCTCGCATAATGTAAATTCGCACAGCTTCTTCCACGGGAAAGCATTTTCTGTATTTTTGACGTTAACAACTGAACATTTTCTTATTACTACATAGATTTTTTTTTACCAAAATAGAGCTACCTCTACGAGGTGGTCAAATAAAATACACATATATATATATATATATATATAAGAATGTGAGAAACCGGGATTAAATCCTACAGTTTCCTCTCGCTAGCACTAGGTCCATCCAGCCTGACGGCTCGTATAAGTTTCCTCGTAATTATTGATTTTTACGAGGCGTCCGCGGCTTCATGTACGCAGGTGAGATAGAGATCTTCCGCCGTTCGTCCCGCTGGACCACCGGCGTTTAACCTCCAGCGGGAACACCAGAAGATACAGCCAGTTTCATTATAGCGGCGTACCTACTATACATACGTTGGGTACCCAATACCCTCGCACCTACTATTACTACACCAATGCGTAAGACAACTATAGCACTCGCGGCATTCCACGAACGGTAACCGCGTTACGAGTCCCGTAATTCTTATTCTCTCTGCTGCGAGAGAGGAAGAGCGAACGACTATCTCGTAGACGCCCTGCTCGTTGACGCTTCACCCCTTTCGAACCACCTCACGCTTCGAGCATCGAAAACCATCACGGAGAAGCGGGCGAAACGAATGGAACGATTTTTTTTTTATTATGCTGCACCTGGGAAACTTCGGAGTTCATTTGAGTATGTTCCTTGTTTCCTGCCTAGTTTACGAGGAGTATTTCGTTCTCTGTGGATCACCGATGCCGAATGCCGATAAGAGATGGGATTTCTCCGCGGTACATATTTCGCACGCTGGAGGACGTAAATTCTAAGGCGCGATAAGCGGCAGTCAATCCTGTTCGGATTCGCGTTGCGCAACGACGTTGAATAGCTGCGGCTGACGTTTTGCAGCGCTCAGGATTATTCAGAGATACATTTTGAAAACGTCGGGAAAAAGGCTCTTGTATGGATTTTTTTTTTGCATAATGGTTTTTTTTTTATTTTCCTCTCTGAAGGTTGAAAATTGGAAGCGAAGGATGAAGTTTTTTTTTTATTCGGGAAAAATATTTCGATAGTCTACAGAATTTTTTTCGATGTATATATATATATATATCAATTTTTCAGCATCATCTGTGAAGTCAGAAAAAAAATGAAGGCTGTAATCGTAGGTGGTGCAATGGTGCTGTTTAATCGTTTTGTATACATCAAATTCGATTAAAAAAAATAGTCTTTCGAGAGAAAATATTATTCGAAAAAGTGATCTACGTGCGCGCGCCATGTGGCCTCTTTCTTTTTAGCTCCGCCGTTCTTTACCTTCGCCGGCGCACCCACGGAATCGAATATAAGGATATTCGTACTGGGTAAAACCCACAATACCATCCTTATGGCCTTATGAATTCTAAGCTTCCACGATGTTACACCGGTGTAAATTAATGGCTAATTCGTTCGGCAAACCGTGAAATACCGACCACGCGCCTCGCAAGGGACTTAAGGGGGCGATTCGGAACACTGTGCCGCGGGTTTCTCGTTGTTGAATTCACCCCCACGACAGACGGTCCACGCGCACCCTCGCCTCGCCTCCGGAGTAGAACGAATTCATTAATACGACCGTGTCCGAAATTCCCGCGCGGCACGCGCCTTTGTTTCTTAACAAAAAATGCCTTCGAATGGTCAGAAAATACGCTGACGCGCAGTTATCCTATACCATTGTCCGAATAGTTTTATTTAGTTCGAATAATTTTTATTAACGATGCTTAATCATGCACGAGCGCACGATCGTGCAGCGTAAACGTTAGATTATTTGACTATTTTTATATAATGCTTTTAAGTCCTTGCGAAGTCTTGGAATAAAGTTCAATACCTTTGTTGAAGAATTCAAGTTTTTCCCAGTCACGGACCGAAATTTTACTTCCTGCTGAATTTCCATCCAGCGGAAAGATCGATTTTTTGGAACGACTTTTACGGAAGCGAAAGAAATTCCCCGGAATCCCACGCAGACAGAGCCGAAAAAGAGGCAATTGTCGTCGTAAACTTACGAGATGTTTTCGCGACAAAGATTTTACGGAAAAATCCCATTACCGAGTCTCCAATCCCCTTCTGCCCTTTCCCTTGTTACCGCTAGCATTGCACCTTTTCACAATACGTTTCGCCGATTTTCCACGAGTTCGAAGATACGTCGGCAATTTGTGCTTCCCCACACTGAGCTTCTTTACTTCTCGGACATTTCACTTGCTCAAGATACCGGTTGAAATTCTATTTAAAATCTCGTTGACCCTCTCAGCGTGCGGCACCCGCCCACGAGAATCCACAATGCCCTCAATGGCACATCCGGTACAGCCCGGACGAACCCGAGGAAGACGCACAGGTGGTGCAGCATCCAGAAGTTGCGTGTTTATTTATTCCTCATACATACCCAATACCTACCCTGTAAGGTAAAGAAAAAAAAATGAGGAAAACTTCGTCCTTCCCATTGCCATCTATTGGATTCTTCGGGCCCATAAGGGCGTTAATTTTTTGGCAAACATGTTTGACCAGCTTGTGGCCTTCGGAAATTTCTTCCGTTCGATTCTCCCATTCTCTATTCCGTGTGAAAAAAATAACCGATACCTTCGACGATGATCGCTAAGGCATCTTTACCGGGAACTTGGATCTCCTTGCAGATTGAAAGGCGACCGTGCGGTGGGAATCGAATATATCCTTGGAATGATCATAATTGAATTGTCACCTTAAAAAAGTAAAATCCCCAATGAATTCTCTGAGCAGAAAGGTAAGATCGCTTCATCGGGTTCATTTTTACTAACGATCGAAAAAAATAATATAAATAAAAATCCAGAACTACTACTACAATAAATAAAACGATCAACGAATCCCCTCCTCAGGAGATTGAAGGTCGCTCTATTCAGTTCCCCATCAGATCTTCAACTCCCGAAGGCTCCGCGAACGAAATGGTATATATCCTTACAAATTATTGTAATTGAATCGTAAAGTTTATATGACCGCGGTGGATTTTATCCGAGTGTTTGCCGGAGGAGCGAGCAGACGTATGGGTTGAATAGTGGACTCGGTGTTTATCGAGTCGGGTTTTAATCGCGTTTAGTCCGTCGAGAGTCGGCGCATCTCGCGGCCGATGTGTGTACAAGCGCGGGGCGTTATGGTAGTCCGTACCGGTCCGAGAGAGTCCTCATCTCTGTTCGAGGCTCGCACGCGCGAGCTCCGGGGCGCACGCGAACGCGGACCGCGAGGAGTGTTGGCAGAAACGATTTTTCACACTCGTTGATAGGCAGATCGCTCTAGGATAGTAACGCAAGCGTGCTCGAGGAACTATCTCGCCGAGTGTATACGCTCCTTGCGTGGGTGTTGCCGGAGCGGTTAAAGATACATACCGGTTTACGACGGCCACTAAAGTTGCACTACGCGCTAAGAGTAATCTGGAACTTCTTTTCCATTTTGCTTGCGGTATACGGGGCACGAACAGCGCCCGCTCCAACCGCTCGCCCGGTGTGCATGTGCATGCACTTGGACTATTATTGCCGTGAGCGGTCACGGCTATGAGCCGAGAAGAATACATTCCTCTCATCCGGAAGCCTTTGGCTAAATAAAAGCTCGCACGCCTTTCATTAAAATCGCGTTCGCGCGGTTTATATACCGCGGAGAATTAAATTATGAAGTGATCTCTCGCATTATTCGACCGAGCGTCGAGGAAATATACGTCGGCGGAGATTAATTTTTACCTCCAACCGGGGAAATAAATTTCTCGAGACTGCGACAGCCGTTTCCGTTCGTCGGGAGAACGCGAAGTTTAACCTTAAGTTGAACTAAAGTTGGAGCTCAAGGTGAACTGAATTTTTCCCCTAACTTGCACCGAAGTTTTACAATTTTTTTGAATACGGTTTCACGTCAAATTTGTATTCGAATGTAATGTAAAATTTCAGCAAAGTTTGATTTCACATTTGACCTTAAATCCAGCATTCGCTCCGCCGATATCTCAACTGCCGTTTAATTCAGTCATCAATCTTTCTCCCCCTTTGCCAGGGCTTACAATCGGCCTCTGCAACAAAGTGCAGAGATGGCCGTTGTACAGCGTTTCCTAGTTCGCAGTACCGCGAGTAACGTGAAGATATCTCTATCTCAGAGGCTGCATTGGCGGTGTGCTGGAAAGAATGTTGATACAAGTCCGCGGATGCAGCACCATTGCGGACCTCTCGTAAGGAATATCCCGACCAAGCCTGCGAAGAGTTTCCGCCATGGTTCTGATAGCCAACCTGTGTGTTCAGCCCAACCCGTGCGGCTTGGCTCGGCAATGGAAACGAGGATAAACGGGCCGAATAGCGAGACAGAATTATCCCCGTATTCGTTTGTAGTCGCGAATGGAGCGAGAATAAGGAGTAGCCGGAAGGTCGGCCGAGATGCAGAAAGCCGGGGAGCGCCGGGGGAGGGAAATAAGCGATAAACGCGAGGCATGAAAAGAGAAGAAGAAAAGTAGCGCCGCTGGTGCGGAAGATCGGAGCTGCACGTGAGTGTATACGAGGGTATAAAGGAGCAGGGGAAATGGAGGCGAGCGAAGAGGAACGAAGACGATCGCTGATAGACACGGAGAGGAACGAGTACATCCCGGCGAATGAGAATACAAGGGGAAAGGGCGGAGGAGAAAATGGAGAGACTGAGGATAGAAAGAAGGGACGGCTGTGCGCCGAGGAGAGCAACGAGTTGCAAAGTGCGCGCTCGGAAAGAGGAAGAGACGAGAGGATGGAAGAGGAGCGGCGTGCATTACCTTCTGAAGAAGGCGCGACTCCCAACGACTCTATATAACTGCTTTAGATAAGGATTGAGTAGACACACAATGCGGAATGCCGTTTTACATAAACCCACTGTTGCGTGCCCTCGTCTTCGTGCTCTTATGTTCTGAACGCGCTGTTCGCCTACTCCTGCGAACGGAGTTTAACTACGGGTTGGAGTTAACACGAGGACGAGAGGAAGAGACACGCACGCTTCGCCCGCACGAGCTGGACCACCGACCGGAGGCTACGGAGTGGAAGAGTTCGTATAGTCGGGAGAGCGGATGGATTCAGGGATGATAAATCCAAAATTGGAAAAAAAGTATTCTGGGCAATTTTAATTTATTTGAAAAAATATGGGTAGATGATAGAATGTAATTCCCCTTATCGGATCTTAAAGATAAACTAGTCCTTTTTTCGGGCATTTGCAGGTGCACTCGATTTTTTTTTTCAAGTGAACGTTTGTGTTTATTGCGAGAAAACTCAGCGAATATTTTTATTGATATTATTACATAATGCAGAAATTTTTTTGTCACAATATTTTCGAGAAGTTTTCTCAAAAAAATGTCATGATTATAACATTTAAAAATCTTCGAAAAATAGTCAACTCTATCTTTAATCGGTAGAGAGTCTACCCAAAATCTACCCAATGTGCCGTGAAAAAACTCCGCACATCGATCAGAAAACACTTTGATTAAATCGATCGACAGTCCCATCCAGTTTTAACTCCACAGTGGCCAATGACTGGTCCGCTGTGCCAATGACCCCCAGGGGAAATGAACGTCGAGCGTAACGCACTTTGCGCAGGACTATCGTAAAGTTGCTCTTGCAGGTACGCGAGGGCGTCGAGAAGGTTCTTTCCTCTCTGTATTTCCATTTCCTCCTCCGCCACCACCTCCTCCGCTCGTTTATACCCCCGACGATATGACACGACTCTTTCCCTCTCGGCAGAGAACCTCCAGCGAACCTCGCGTGATAATCTTTACCTTAGCCGCTTATATACACATCCTCGTTGTCCTGTTCCACCACCGGACCGTTTAGTGGTTTAACGCACCGAGCACGCGATCTAGCTCCCCAGAGTGCCGGAGAGTAGTAGAATAGCGTGCACGCCGTTCTCTATCGCGGCCACTCGCGAGATTACAAACGAAAACTCGTATACTCGACACGATGCGGTGGCTCCGGCGTCTTTCTTATTCTCGCGCATTGCTGGCTTAATCAGAGGATAATCCTACGTGAGGGCCGTCAGAAACTCGCGGAGGCTCGCATCAATTTAGCATCTTAGAGTCAGGCGTTACCGTGAACGACGGTTGAATATATCTGTGCATTATAACGTTGGATTAATTTGTAGGCTGGTCCCCCCTCCCCCCCTTTAGCCCCCCTCCCCACTAACATTCAATGGGAAATTCGAGACCTCGTGTATTATTACAGAAACTCGTATTAAGCGGCAATAATGCGTTAAACTTAGAGGTTTTATAATCTAGTATAATACCGAGACACGCCTATCATTGATATCCGCGAGGAAGAGTCCCGGAGCCTCGGGGAAGTAAGAATTAAATCGCCAAAGGCTAATATTATAATCGCGTGGTTTCTAGTACAGTTTATACATCCGGTGAAGATTATTTCATTTTTTCATTTTTAATGTTTTCATCTCGAGAGTTCTGGTGTGCGAGATTACGAATAGCGAATCATGCCTTTGAATTGAATTATGTCGAGTAAAGAAACCATTCCTGTTTGGGGGTTCTTTTATTTAAAAATAATCTACACATGTTATCATTAGTAATTCAAACTCGAGGGATAGAAATAAATTAATTGAACGAATTTGGGTGACAATTTAACTGCATCAGAAAAATCAAAATATACGAATTATCGCGCGCAAGATAAAAGGCAAACATCAAACAACTATATTCGACGACTCCCTTATTCTCTCTGTATTTTAACCTTCCCGCGAGCTTTATCCTTGCATCTCATTCCCTTCTCCGTCTCTCGGGGCCTGCCAGAACTAACAGATCTCGGTTCCCGTGGCACAAATGAGCACGATGTACCTTCCCGAGCGACCGGGAATCCCCGGGGCATGTCGCGTGCCCACGCTCGCCGGATTCTCGATCCACTACATCACCCTGTGCCTCCGAATGATATTGTTGCCCCCAAAAAATCCGGGTTTCAACCTCACCGACCAGCGAACGAGAAACACGTTAAAGCCAAGAGTAGAACGGCGAACGCGGAACGAAGAACGGAGAAACGTACGAAACGTGTCGCTCCCTCTGTGTACGGAATCTCCAACTTTTCAGTTACACGCTACATAAACCCCAAAAGTACACGAAAAGTGCCCCGAACGTACTTCGTTCTTCACCGCACAGTAAATCGAGCCACTCGATATTCGTTACTTCGGCACATTTGCCAGTAAGATCGGCGAAACACGAAGATCGGAAAAGATCGTTCGATCTTCGATTTCTACCCGTGTGGAAATTTGCCATGGTGAAAGGATGCAAATTCGAAGTCCCGTGTCGAGGCTGTCGCGAATACATGGCCGGAAGGGGGTTCGCATTGCGCAATCATCTGCCCACGTCTGTAGGAATATACATATATGCATATATGTATACATATTTTTTTCACTTAAAAAAATGTATTTTATTTTTTGTCATCTGATTTGACGATCAATGGCGCCATAGATCGCTGTGACTGTATGAACGGTTGCAATTTGTAATTATAATACCGCAATTAGAGAGGCTGTCGTGATCGCTAGGAGGGGGGAAGGATATCTGCGGTTGCCGATCGAACGATTGGCGCCCACGTTGCGCCTTCATCGGGATCCTCGAGGAATCGATTAAGATCTCTTGGTCCACTCGGGGTAAGACTCGGGAAGAAGAACCGTTCTCGCGGAATCGGGATCAAAGTCGATCTAAAATGTTAAATCTTTGACCCGGGATCGTTGATCTCTCCGTCTTCGTGATCTTGTTTAGAAAGCTTCGAGATGCCACTCGTTTGAATTGTTCGTCGTATCACAATTTTTATTTACTTCCTTCTGCAGTAGATATTTCTTGTCTGTTAAAATGTATGGTATATTTTGTTCTTTAAATTTTATTGACCGGCTATGCGAAAAACACGAGATATTTATTTTCTGCGGTTTCAGTGATGTGAGGCATCCTGCCTTGAAGACGGTGAATGCCGAAGTGTCTCCCGCACTAGACTCTTTAATCCCACCCTCTCGCAATAAATTATTCTCACCCTCCGAGCTCACTTTGCGGCTGGTCGGACACGTGTCGGCTATCGGGAAAAGAGCGCCCGGATGCGAGAGAACACTCGAACTGTAGAGTGAGATATATAAGAAAGAACGACAGATAATACGTAAGCAGGATTGAAGGCGGAAGCATGGAATGGAAGAAAAAATATACAGACGAAAGGTTGAATTTTAAGATGTTAGTTTGACGCTCTTGACTTCGGACATAGTATCGAATATGACCTTAAATTTTTATTCGTACTTACGATTGAATTTGCATTCGGACTTAATTGCGGGCCAAAGTTTGATCTTCAATTCAAACCAACGGCCTAAAATTCGACCCTTGAACTTTTTTCCATTGGCTCGTAACCCAATATTTTTTCGAATGGATTCCGTCGAGTGCTAGACCGGATTTCTGCAACAACGACTTGCGGGGGAGACTCTGTATCTCCGGAGACCAGAACGGTCGAGTGTCGCATCCTGCTGCCTCGCGTGTGGGTGCTTCTGCTATCCGGAAGGAGTGAGGAACACTTCGGAGGCACCTACGAGTTTCAAGGACTCGACGCCAGGTGCCGCCGTGTGGACAAGTCGAGCCGAAACATGTGCCCGTAGGTCGAGCGCGTACTCGAGGGATACACAAATACGCACATGTAATGAATCTTTCGAGGTACGCCGAATTATCCTCGACTAACACGGCTCTAAAGTCCGGAACAAAATTTTTTTTTTTCACGAACATGAAGCTTAGAAAAAATTTGAAAAAAATCTCAAACAGAGGTATCGATCACATGAATGCCACGTAAAAGTTTCGTAAAATTTGATCGAACCGTTCGTAAGATACACCAGCTCGATGCGCCGGCCGAGACGTGCCAGACGCGATTCACATTCTTCTCATTAATTTTTTTTTTCCAGCGGGGCCGTCAAATTTTTCAATTTAATCACCCGTCCGTAAAAATAACACGTTACAACTAAAAATACGCAACACTCGAGCAACGTTTATCATCTCAACGATCCGGCCAAACAGAACTTCCGTTCGTTAATTTAACCGGACGCGGATCGATTGCATTCTTCCGAACTCGTCCCAATCAGTCTCGTCTGAGCAGCCGAGTATTTTCGTACTCTTCGTACAGAGATATAGGTAAGGTGTACGTACGAGGTGCTTTCACGTCTACGTTTGTTGCTTTCTCCGGGTCTCCGATGGCTCAAAAAAAAAAGGTAGCCCAATCTACCTCCGCCCGGCTGTTGCGAAGTGGGCACCCACATACACCTACACACGTGAGGGCGAGCGTCTCTCAGTACCCGGTGAGTGCACGCGCGTTCTTCAGTATCAGGCACGGATCTTCGTAATCTCCCGGCATCGACACATGGCTGTCCAGAGGCCTTCTTACTCGAACTGGGCGTGCATGATTCATCCGCAGCCGTAAATCACCGAGCTGCGCGGCTCTCTCGCCAAGCTTTTCTGGGCATGAATATACTGTTGCGTGGCCTGGTCCCACTTTATAGCCCATTGCCAGAGACCCGAGAGGACAGAATCCGCCGCTCCGTCCAGCCGAAATTTCTTCCTTCTCCCTCACCTCGAACTTTGCAGTACCAGTCTCATGAATAAATAAATCTATCTAAACACCATTGCCGCAAATTCCAATCTTGGTAATCGTATTTATCGACAATTTTTTGCATGGTGCCACCATAGATACATCTTGAACAATATTAATCGTACGTACTTCTATTCCTAACGGACCATCGACCTAAATCCTTAGCTCCGCAAATCTAATTTTAATCAAATCTTCATTTTATTTTATGTACTCGTTAGCAAGCTGTGAGATTAATCGTGCTGATTACCCACTCTGCTTGTTTTGCAACACATTATAAATTTAAGTCAGAATTCCCATGTTTATTTTTATGTTAGATCAAAAGCCCGGAGGATCGCACATGGATCAGGCATGAGCATTTGGGTTCTTCGGAATGTAATTCTTGACATGTTGGTTAAATTTGCATAAAATCTCTAAAAAAACACATCGAAAAATGCTGCTTTCCGGCAGCGCAACAGCTCCATCAAAATGTAGGCGTAAACATATGTCAGGAAGTCGAGTTCAAGCCCAAAATTATTATTCAATTTAAGCACGAAATGAACGGTCCGTAGATATTTCGCTCTGGAGGGAAAAGTTGCCCTTCGAAACCAAAAATAGAAACGGCACGTCGAAAGGGACGACTTTGTTTCCGAAAGGAGGGTAAATTGACCCACGGCGGTAAGGAAAAGCTCGCCGCGTATAAGTAAAAACTGGTGATCTTGAAACTCCGTCGGAAGACAGATGCAGCCACCCCAACGATCTTTCGTGCCCGATAATTTTGAGAGGGTAAGATCTTCCCCGTGTCGAAAAACGAGGAAGACGTTTGGTGGAAGCTGGTGCGCATCGGCACGTGTGGATGCTATTTCGTTACAAAAATAGATGTAGCACGCGTGCACGAGATTCCCGAAGCCGGCACGCTTTTCCGACACTCATCCGGAGGGTCCTTTGGGAGGAGAGATTGTCAGCGAGACAGATGTGTGGCTGGAGTAAAATTTTTCCTCGGCGCAAGAAAGAACGGAACTTCCGTTCCGCTGTCTCAATTTCGTCGCCTGATGTCGGACATTATTAATTTTTGGTGTCCACAAAAAACCCAATTCCACTGTCCTTCGTTTCACGCGTTTCTATGACTGGCTGCATTCAAGCTCCATCCCGAAGAACACAAAATCCCTGTTACGTCACTGGCTCGAAAATCCATTTTCCCGCATGACGTCAATTTTGATGAAAAAGTGAGATTTTTTAAACCAGAAGGGTTACGCTCGGTAATTTTGATAAAAAAAAAAGTCTAAATTCGAACTTAATTTTTGACACACAAGGTCCATTTTTTATCGCGCTCCGGATAGGCGCAAGTATCGATCACCCATAGATCGGAGCGCTGCGATCGTAATACGATTCAATTAAGTCTGGCGAACGAGACGCGAGCGACACACAAGACAGTCTAATTACAAACGGCGCTTGTAAATTAAGATTCGTTAAAAAATTTAGTGGCGCTGCGGCGTTGGGGTCTCGTAGTATCGAGGCTGCCTAATAGGGACTGCCGATCGTTGAGTTAAATTAATCTGCACGCGGCGTGCTCGGCCGCGATCGAACGAGCGACCGGGTTGAATCGACTGGCGTGGCCCAATATAATAGTTAAAGTCTCAACACGGCCGCTATGAGCACGAGTCTCTCGAAACTCCGTCGATCTCTCTATCGTCGGCGCTCATCGATTCTCCGCGCTCCGTATCGATTGATCGCCGATCTTATTAACTTAACATGCACTGCCTCCGATACAGCTTACACGCTCGTCGCTACATTACATTCGGCATGACCTATCGGCGCCGGGCCAATCGTCAACGAAATTCGCTAAGCACCCGATCGTCGACTCGAGCACCGATCAGCTATGGCAGATCTTACAGTAGAGACTCTCGCAAGTCGACAAATCGAAATTCAAACTCCCGGCACCGCCATGTCGAACTCGAACGTACTACGAAAAAAATTATTCCCCAAAATTCGGATGGAAAGGTTCGTAAGAATAATTTTGACAAATAAAATGGGCGAACTTTTTTTTACTCTGTAAGCTTTCTCATAATTTTTTCTGATCACTCATTAATCATTGAGCAAATAAATAAATTGGATCTTCCTAAATAACCGAAGACCTATTTCGCAACTGGCATGGAAATGTACAACAGAACGAATTTCGCGATTATCAGTGGTCCCGTACTTTACTATTAACTAGATTATTATGTGTAGACAACTTGTGATCGATTTTACTGTATATCGATCGGGGGAAGAACTATTGGAGGATGAAAGTTCGCCGCGGGCGATGGCGCGAGAAATATCGAATGAGTATCAATTCCTGTGAGCGCCGCCGCTTGCAAACACACACATACACGAACGCACACACACAAACACACATACACACAAATATGTGTATATATATCTATATATATATACCACACAATATACAGAGTTCCCCAATCGATTTATAGCGTAATAACGTACTGTACGAACTCAGCGAAGCCATTCGCGCTCGGCGAGCTCGTAGCCAACGTGTTTGCTTAAGTATCTGGAGGAGGCTCGCGCTAACCGAGGGATTACCCTGGAAACTCTTACGCGTTCGAAGGAACGGTGAACGCTGCTGCTGTTGCTGCTAAAAAGGGAGGAGGGGACGTTCCCTCACAGGAACAGGTAGCGATGCAGAGAATAGGCGAATAAATTGTGGCACCGAGAGCTGGTTCGCACGAACGAGCCGCAAACATAAACGAAAGACCGCAATGGAGAAACTGTGTGCGATGCTTCAGGTAAGAGGTTATTTTTTTCTATTTTTTTTTTTTTTGAGATTTTTCAAATTTTACTAAGAGAAAGAACATCGGCATGAGCAAGGCGCTAAGTTTAGCCTAGGTACAGTAAGAAACTCACGGTTTTGCCGCAGTTGAGGAGTATGTGGGAAAAAAATTTTTTTTTGGTTAAATCTCTTGAGGATTTGGCTCGAAAATGATCACGAAATTTTCTTTCAGTTATGTTTAACTTTTTTAACCTCGATCGAAAAAATCAGAGTCAAATAATCCTCGTTCATATTTAATTTATATTTTTTACCTAATTAAACAAAATTCGAGGCAGGCACTCGATCACATCGTCGAGAGTTTCACGATGTCATAAAAAAATGCCATCTACCCCGAATCTCTCCGAAAAAGCCCTGGGGGATTGTCGTGATCGCTGTCCGTAAACTCGAGACGTTTCACTCGGCGCTGCTTCGTATCTCGCGCGAATCCTAAGCGCAAACTCACCGGCAGTTTACACATGCACGGTGGTTAAACTATTGTCCGATCGGCGAACCCTCTCCTGGCTCGTAAATAACGTCAATAACTATACCGTGACGCAACAACAGCGGCACAGAGCTCAACACCGAGAGAGAGAGAAAGAGTGATCCTTTCACATGTGAAATGCGGCCTGCTCCAGTTTCGGAAAGATCAGCCCGCGGGTGGGGTCATACCCAATAATGATACACCAGCTCACGGTTAACTCTCCCTACGCTCCGGCCTCTCCCTCGGTTTATACACATAATCTTCGTATCATATACCCGTAACCCTCCGGCAGGATACTCTTAACAAGTCCCAACATTCTATTACGCGGAGAGAGGAGCGCGGTGGTTTATGCCTCCGACGGAAAATAAACACCACCCGCGAGCTTGGTGCTTTCGATCTCGAAGCTCGAATCGACGAGACATTGCTTTTTCGTAAAAATACCAACACACAATGTAGGAGAGATCGGTACGCTCTGTCAATATTTTTGTATGAAATTTAACCTGGTAGGTTAGGTAATTTAGTCTGGTAGACTGGAAGTTTTTATGCGAAACTGATTTATTAAATTTTATGTAGGATTAATATGGAGAGTTAATTTTGAGTGCGTTAGAAACATTGTTCATTTGCAGTTTTTAATGAATCACTTTAATTTTATTGAATAAGTATACTAATTTTTCATAAAAATCGTACTTTTTCACACCAAATTTCGGTCCGGTACAGTAAATTAATTTATTCTTAACAGCGGGATAAAAAAAACGGACGTCTTCATTTTCGACTGTGATATTTAACGTCCGGTTCCGGAACCAACGATCGGTGCACCATTGGGCGAATCGTCATAGCACCAACGATAACTAATTACTGACATCCTTGCGTGCCGATTTCGGTATAAAGAAGCCAAAAAATATTGATCAACGGCAAATCTATATTTAAATAGTTCGATGAAGTAATTTTTCACTCGGGCATTCCGATTTTTCCGTCGGGTGATCTCCGTCGTCATGGTACTTCTCTACAAAGTAAGAATTAAGTTATACTGTGGGAGAGCGAGAGACCACGAGGCGGAGGAAGAGTAAGAGCCTGGTTGTTAAATCGAAAGAGTTAAGAGAGGCGAATCGGTTGAGTGGTCGTCGTTGTCGTCCCGGACCTTCTTCACCTCGGCTCACGGCAAGGCCCCTGTGGTTATCTTCAATTTTTCCATTAACCTGCAGGTTGACTGCCTAATGGTAGGACTACTCGTCTGCCCGGACGGTAACTCGGTGTATAATGCACTCTCTCCTGCGCGATCGGCGCGGAGAGATCCGAGCGAGCATCTTCCTTCCTCAGGGTCGATCGTATTCGTCTTTTCCTCTCTCACCTTCTGTTCTCTTCTGCTGTGACATGCTTCCGTAAGGCTCGTCATCGTCCGTATCGAGGAACGAGAAGCGAAACGACACGGTCGTATATGCCGAACCGATCACCGTTATCGACTTAAGGCTCGGATAATACTCCCGATGGTTCCGCACGCTGGCTCGCCTTCTCGATCACCTCGCGTTGCAGTCGAAAACGTCTTGCCGGCTCGACGAGCCAGACGGATTAAGGTCTTCGAAGTTCATCCGATCTCCGCTACCGCGATTGGATTTTAAAGAGAGATGAGAAAGAAAAAAAAATCGACTGATTTGACAACGTTTATTTTTTGCTTCGATGCGAACCTTGTGGATCGTTGTCGCTGTATTCGATCGGAGGGGATCATTGATCGCCCACTGGAATTACCCAGCTAGGACCGATCTGAAAAAACACATTTCGGCCGATTTTGCCTACAACCAGCATATTTACCCTCTGGATGGAAAATTAAAGTTCTTCAAATGAGTAGCTCATGATCTTTATTCTTACGCACTGACTTTTTCTCTACCATCGACAATTGTTATAGTAAGAGTTACATCTTCTGTAGAAGGTTTAACTCTGAAGTATTTCTGAAGAATCGTGATTTTCCAAATAGATATTTGCGAATCGGAACAATCTTATGAAAAATATTACTTGTTACCCCTCACAATCTGAGACAACGGTTTTGGTTCTTTTTTAGCTGAATAATTAAACAATTTTATGCAAAATGCTGAATTGCCGGATGCTGTTTAAAGATTGCTATTGAAATCGTTCTCCGACTGCACTGTCCGCGGGGGGAGGGGGGAGGGGGGCACGCGCGAGTGGACGTTTCGGTTGCACCCGCACAAGCTCCGAATCATCGTGGACGGCGGGTGCGGCGCGGTGCAAGAGCATTATTCGACGACGAAGAGGACGAGGACGACGGGAGACGCGGAGCTAAAGAAACAGGTTTGACAACCCAGAGTCGGACCCACCGGGGGCCACGTGCTGCGGCGCATTACTTATAATCCCATCGGTGTTTCTTTCCTCTGTCTCTCTCGTTTTCTCTTCCACCGATTTCGTTCCTCCTCTGCCACTTCTTTTCTTCCTCCTCTTCTGTGTGTGTAGTTTTTTATCGTGCACTGCCTCGCTCCACCTTCGCTCGAGAGACAACTGAGATCCAGCGATGGGTGCGCACACGATCGCTCTCGGCAAATTTGCGCACCCTGGACACGTGTCCCAATCGCGCAATGGCGCAACCTCGGATGGTGTTTAGTTTTTTTCAATTTTTGAAAATTTTTTTGGTAGAAACAAAAAACAGATTATAATATTAAAGCAAAGTCGATATGAAAAATATAAACCGATCGAAATATTCCCAGGACAGAAACCGGCGATCAAGGATCGAAAAGAAATGGAGAGGAGACGAGTCTCCCGGCGACGTCGACACTCGGGCCCGGTCGGTTGACTCGAGACGCCAGATGAAGTTCTCGTTCGATCGATCACTCGGTTCTTCGTCGCCGTCGTCGTCGATGTTGGGATCGCTCGCACGCGCCCTCGCTTCCGGTTTCTCGAGTAGGTCGAATTACCGTTAGGTGTGTATATCCCCCTCGCGGAGAAGTAGGCGCCGAACGTTAAATCGCGAGAGGTATAAAGTTTAAGGAGACAAGCCGGAGGCGGTGGACCGAGTCGCGCGGGCGCGCCGCCACCACCGGCCATCTTCCGTTTTCTTTATTCCTCTCCTTTTTTTTTCTTCTCCTTGTTTCTCGGTCCTCCCTTTTCCTTAATCGCCGAGCGCGACAGGAGTCTCTGCCCGACGGCCAAAGTGTGCAGATATACGATGCACGTGAAAAAGGGAAGGCGAGGAACCCAAACTCGTATATACCAAGATCCTTCAGAAGGTTTACTGCCAGTTTCGCAAACTATAGAGATAGATACTTTACGGAGGGGAAAAAGTAATCTACTTAACGATAAAGTACACGACAACCAGATACCTAATAGACAACTCGCAGGCACCTAAAAAAAAGTTATTTTATAGACAGACGCAGGCAAATGTTTTGTTTTAAGTTGATGTTTTGTTTTTAATTCGGCACACACTTCGGTGTGTGCCGAATTTGAAAAAGATTCACAATCTAATTCCGGGGATAGTGGTTGTTGAAGTTAACTAACCTAAAATTATCAATATGGGAGATTCATTTTTTCGGTATATAATCCGCTGACAGGTAAAACCCGTCAAAAACACTCTGCAAAAAAATCCGTCGATAAAGTGTTTCAAGAAGCAGCATGGAAAAGTTTAAAAGCGTTTCGCCACTTAGCTTTGAGTTCGAAAAATGAAGTTTTCATAGCGGAAGGAATCTAATTTTTTTAATCTTCAAAACCCTGAATTTTCTGTTTGCGATTTCCAAAGCGGATGGCAAGTGAGTCTGAGTCATGATAGTCAGCTAGCAATTATACCAACGAATGTAAGGAGTTACGAATTTCAAGAGTACTCAGACCGGACTGCAGAGTAATTCAGTCTCCATCGCTTCGTTCCCTTCTCCCCATTCGCAGTTCGCTTGGAAGTTACGCGCATATTTCGCGCTCACGTAGCCCTCTCCGCCCAATGTCGATAATTCAGACTTGGCGTTTCGGGCAAAAACGTTCGAACTGGCTGCCCATAACCTTATCCACCTCAGCGTCCCATAACGTCTCGGGAGCTTTCCTACAACCCTCAGTTCCGCGATCTTCCTCCTCCGACCCTTTCGCCTGCACCGCGCGTGCGTGGTCGGCGAACGCCAAAGGGTTAAGCCAGAGCCGATGCGAGACAACGCATCGGGCCACGTCGATCGGTAAAAAATGTTGAGCAAAATACAAAATAAGTAGAGTCGGGACAGCGCCGGACGGATGCTATCTCAACGCAAAAACCCCATTGCAATCTCGCATGCGTTCGTTATCTCTTCGGGGGTTTAAATTTCGTCCTGCACTTCGTTTTTTGGCAGCTTTTTTCGTTTTTTTTTTGGCCTTGTTTCTCCTCCTCTCGGGCTCGCGAGCGAATAACCAGAAGAAACGAGGATATACGAGGTAAGATTTACCCTACGCCTCCTGTGTGTGCGTTCGCGCGGTTCTCCGCGGTTCTTCGCGCATGTTAACGAGGCCAACGATTTAGTTGCGTTTTGCCGTCGCCAGACCCGCGACGAAGGTTTTATGCAGTCGGGCACGACGCTCGGGGAGGAAGAGAGTAGCCAAGAGTCGAGTCAAATGCATAAGTGCACAGCGCGTCTTGCCGGGAGTAAGCTCGCACGCTACTTAAGAATCGCCCCGAGCCAATTAACGCGCGGTCCCGCGTGGCCCGGGCTAAATTATTAGCGTCGCCGCGCGCGCGCCCGACTCTGTACAACTCTTCCGCTCTTGCTCACATATTTAAGGCCCCGGGGATAGCACCGGCAGCGAACCCCGATGCTTGGTCATTGCCGGAGCTCGGTGAGCTCGAAACTCCCCCCTGATATCCCACCGCCCCGCTTATACTTTATCCGAGATAATAAATACACTCGACGATTTTACGATATACGTGACTCGATAAATAATTAAACAAACTGTTAGGGAGATTTGTGCACACGGCGAAACGGAAATTGGGAATTTATTGTTTTTGAAAGTTGAGCGAAAAGAAGAATTCAACCGAAGTAGGTGTATCAGATAAGACAGATAAGTTTAAAGCAGATAATTAATTTGTCAAATAAATTATTTTCTTGGGAGCATCGACAAAAAAAATTGAGAACACTTCTCAACAGACCATGAATCGCCTCGAAGCCACCATAACATTTTCATCACAATTAAATTTCGAGGTCTCCCAATTTTTGCACCCTCCCGCAAAGTCCTTCTGTCGACATCCTCCAAAAGCCGCGTCGATTCCTACGAAAATTATCCAAATAAATGAAAATAAAAAAGAAAAAATACAATACGACCTAAAATGGATCACAGACTATCCTACGGCCAGAAGCTGAACAGTTTCAACGCGATCGCACTTTGCCGAGACTCCAGTCATACGACACCTGCGACCGTCCAAAGCTGGCGGGGGCGGCCTACAAGTTTCCTAATTATCCGACAAAGCCGCCTCTTCGCAATGGGAGATCTCTTCTAGGGAGTCCCGGTCGACGTCCTCGATGGCGGGACCTCCGATTAATGGTACGTACACGACTCATCTTACCCGAGCGCGGTGCACTCGGGCGAATACCGGTGGATGTTGCGCGCTCGAGGACCGACATGAACGGCGAACGACCAACGACAACGAGCATGGAAGACGATACACCGTGGATCGGAGCGAAGTGTGTTCCACGGTTGATGCTGGTCATAGCCCGGCGTCAGGATCGCCGGCAGCGATTTCCGCGGGTGTTCGCGGTTAGCGGGCGACCGGTGCGTGCAGCATCCAGCGGCCGGTCCGCGCCGATGCGGCGGACGAAGCAAGGAAGGAAGAGAAGCAACGTGCGCCGAGCCGAAGTATCGACGCGGCCAAGAAAGAGACGCGAGAGGTGGAGGCGGAGAGAGAGGCAAACTAGTAACCCGGTAACGACTCGAATGAAGGAAAAAGGCGAAAGGAAGAAGCGGGACGCTACCGATTGAGTTACGTCCTCGGCGGAGTGTTCGCCAATTATCTCGGACGGGTAGTTGACTCTAATTGGACTTTCCGCTGGTGGGTGGGATTCGAGTCCGAGCCGAGGATCGCACAGAAGAACGAACACGGGCTCACCCACGCCGGATCCGACTGAGACTTCGATGAGCTGAATTCATGCGCACTGATAATTTAACGATTTTTTCGATACGCAGCTGTTCTTGAAGCCGATGGAAAGAATCAATTTTTATCTTTCGTTTCAATATCGTAAGATCAAAAACAAGGTGTCGTTTCGCAAAATTTATCATAGGATTCCCTATCCTAAAAATGGTTAATTTTAAAAATTGTCGGATAAAATTTTAATTGTACAGTTTTGGAATGGAAGTGAATTGAAGAGTGAATTTACTTGAAGCGAATGGCGCTTCAAGAGACGCTTCGCCATTTGATTTGATTCGCACCAACCGATTTCATAGACGAAATAATTCGTAAAAAATTATTTTTTCTAATTGAATTTTTTTTTAACTGTAAGTCTCTCTCTCTCTTTCTCTCTCCCTCACTCTCTTCCTCTCGCTCTCTCCCACTATCGATGGAAGGACTTTTTCCCGTGGTCGTATTCTCGTGTTCGCTCGTCGATCTTCGTTTAATTAGACGAACACAAGATCTTCGGAGCCGGGGGAGCCCCCGAGGGAAGACACGGACGATAGGAAACCCTCGATTTATAATTCACATATTTTATCTATTCCCTCGTGTGTAATACACACCTCTCTCACGGGCGCATTCGTGCGTGCAGAGTCGATGATGTAAAGGCCGAACGGACGAGCAGAGCGAACTTACCCGAGACTCGACAGTGCATTATGATGCTTCGAATAATATCAGCGCACCCACGAGATCTCTCGAGTCTTCGACTCCGGGCGATAAGCACGGCGTTGGCAGGATTTGCACTCTCACTTTCGATCTATACTTTTTCGACGGAAAAACTGCGCGGGGAGAGAGTGAGCGAGAAGCGGTAATCGCTCATGTCTCTAATAATTGTGAGACGCGGTTCGGAATAAAGGGACGAATGATTTGCGATCTTAACACACTCGGATTCATTCCGCGAACGATAGAGATATTATTCCCGACCGAAGTTTATATCGCGAGAGGGAATGCTTGCGTGGATGTAATCGAATAAAGACGAACCACGCTGGAGGCCCTAACAAATCGCATCGGACGAGGGAGTGATTAAAAATATATGTATGTATTATAAATTGTTTTAATATCACAATTTATGAATTATTCACTGAAATCTAAGATTATAAAATTGTGCGTTTAATTTTCGTATCATTTTGCACACATTTCGCGCCGTTCTTTAAACTATCATTAAAGAATAATCGCTTTACTAAATAACCCGTGAAATAAAAGACGATAAAACTTATCAAGGACGGATATCGGAAATCTATCCGCAGCGGCTCGCAGATTCCCTGTTTTTTATCATAATTTATGAACGACAATTATTTTTTCCATGCCTGCATGTAATCACCAAGCCATCGTAATAGGTTAGTAGATACTTATTCCTGCTACGTATTGATGAACAAATTATTTATTGAAAGTTTTTTAAATTATCTAATTAGTATTATCAATGTTTGTCAAAACGCGAAGAAAAAAAGCATGCATCTTTATCACAATACGACTTTGGACGTACAGAATTCGATATTCATGTATAATGTTACGGTGAATACACTTTATACTACTTTTCATTATCCTTGAAAAATAATCATTACAAAAAAAATAAAACCAAATAACCGCAAGTATTTTTTTATTTGGTTTCGCACGGTGAAACGTCCCTCGAATGCTCGTGAGCAGTGCACTCCTACACCGAGCGGCTCGCGTATCGTCCCTATTATTTATTATCCTAATATCACAATTTACGACGGGTTGTAGGACAAAGGTCGATGGCTCGTTAGCAATTATTGTTACCACACCTACACGTAATCACCAAGTCGTTCGTGACGTACTTGAAGACTCTACAGATAACCAATGTAACGTGTCGTTAATAAATGCACCTTACTAATACCAATTTATGAACCAACTCTAACAATTATAAAAATTTTCCAAAATGTGCAAGAGGTTCGAAGTTAATTTCAGTATTATTTTGTACATATTCTATGCCATTTTTTATGCTATACCTGCAAAGGTAATAATTTCTAAAAAAAAGGCAGATAAATCAAATAAGATAGGAAAACTAAAAGTATGCTGCAATTTTTTTTTTTTGCGGTAAAACGTATCTAGAATCTCGAAGGCAAGTGAGCAGTACCTGCACTCCTACACAGCGTGGCTCGCGGATTCTCCTCTCGTCGGAGCGCTGAAACCTCCCGGGTTGAAGCTCTCTGCTGTTTCACCTCGGAGAGGAAGAAACGAAGAGAATAAGGACTCGGGGCTCTGGGAGTTGGAACGCGCGATTGAGGTACGACCGAGCCGTAAGTCCTCGCCCGGGCATAAACCAATCCTTGAAAGGGGAACGCGGCTTGCGTTCACGTTCGTTTCTTCGCCTCGCTCTCGCTGTGTGTTAACTCGCGAGTATCCATTTCACGAGCGATGGAGACATCGGGGTACCTCGTTCGATTCCAGCCGTATGCTAATTTCCTCTTGCGAGGCAAACACGAACACACGTACAAGGAACGGAGCAAAACTCGCGAGGGTATACGGTACGTCTCGTTCCCTCTCTGTGCGATCCGACGGTTGTATCCTTAACGCGAGCGAGACGACGACGACGACGACGAAGAAGAAGAAGCCCGACGAGGGGATGGCGAGAGAGTCGATGGAAACACGCGAGTGTTTCGCGCTGAGAGAACACCAAATTAAATCGTTCTCCTCGCCAATTCGCACTTCGCTCGCTGGGGTAAAACTTCGATCAACGGATTACTTCTCAACCATTCCAGGATTAATCCAACATTTTCAATCTTTCAACTCCTTTTTTGATAATAAATCACTATTATCAATTATAGGATTGTTGATTTACGGTATTATATTATATGAATAATTCGTTTTTTTTTTCAAAATTAATAAAAAATGTTTGCCTTTCTTTTCGTTTGACGAAATTGAAATTTTAGGATGGTGAAACGGTTTGAAGGCGCTGTTTAATAAAAGTGTCGAACGATCGGTGCATGTGTAGGCCGACCGTTTTGCGTTTCGTACCCTCGGTGACATACTGCGTTAACCACATTGGACGCACCTTGCTTGCTTGATTGCTCTACGGTTGTATACGAGAGAGGATAGAGCGCATAAGAACACGACGAGAGGAACGATCGTCGCATGCTATTTTTCACCTGCGCATAATAGTACCACATAAGCGAACACGAGCTAGTATCCTTGCCGCGCCCGCATCGTCCTGGTTATAGTCCACGCCTCACCTTACACCCTTCGACTTGGTACCCAAGCCCATAACCGTGTCTTCTGTCGCAGCGGGGAACGCACCCCAAGGCGCGTGTCACTTCCTATTCTTTTATGCAATCCACACATCGGGCAAACGTTACTCTATCCTAACGTTCGCTTCTGTACAATGATTTTCGTTTTTTTATCCCAAAGTCTGCTTCCAAAAAATGATTTTTGTTCTTTTTTTTTCGGATAGTATTTGTGACCCTGAATAAAAAATGAAAATTATATATAATTTATAAATAATTCATAACTCTTTAACGGAATAATAATTTTCTCAAGATCGAAGCTGATTAAATGGGAGTTTAAAGAATAAAAATGCAATTTGCCTGGATATCGCCTCGCCACCGCGGAGAATTTAATTAGCGTGAGCGCGTGGCACCGTCAAATGTTGAAAACAACAAATATATCTTCGATGGAAAAATAAAAATAAATCCGAACCGAGATCGCGAAATCTTTCTGATAGATCTCTTCGACCGGCTGCCGTGACGATTTCGCTCCAAAGGATCGAACTTGAGGACCGAAAACGCTTTACGACCGAGGCACAACTTTGTAACTGCCACGTCGTAAATGCATATCTCAGATCCGGAAGGAGCTCCGCCGAGGCCGCTGCGGCGAAGCGACACCGGGAGAGTTTGCGGTACGTTAGCCGATCTATACACTGCATGCGTATTTAGCGCGCAGCGATCGTATCGGCATGCTATCTCGTCTCGCGCCGTGGCTCTCGCTCGTTCGCGAAACTGCGTAAGGGCACAGGCCTGCGCATTTTATTTGTGTATTTATTTTTCGTTCCGAATTCCGATCGACCGGATAAAAGTCGAATTTATTCATTATCCGTTTCGTTGCAACAGCGGGGGAGCAAAATGCCACGGAGCTAAGGAGACATTTCGGTGGAGATTGGGACAGGCAGACACGACGGTCTGATCCGAAAAGCCATAGTCGCCAATTCGCTGGTTACTTTCGAAGCGACCTCGGAAGACGTCACGTTGGAAATTTAACACTTTTTATTGTTCTATGTAGTAATGAGTTGAAATGATGCATCGATTCATAACATATAGAGGTTACCAAAAATCGTATTTATACAATTTAAATAGTGAATATTGCGTTGGGAATAAAATAATTGTTATGTTTGTTTTGAGTTGGAAAAAATACGTCGAATGTAGCTCTGAAAATTGAAAAATCGAATGTTTTCAATGGAGGTTGTCCAAAATTGTACAAGGACTTTGAGCTTAGTACTCGGGAATAGGTCGTGATCGAAAAGTACTCATGTACTATAAATACTGGCCACCTTCGATGTGCGATAAAACATCTTCGAAACAGATTCGATTGAAAGTGGGCGTGCGAAGCTCTCAGACTCTTTTCGCGCGTGTCTTCAGCGTCAAGTACCAATTGTCGGTACATTGAAACAAGTGGAAGAGGTACGGGTAATCACCCGAGTAAGAGTTCCTCAGGCTCTCGGGAACTGGTGGGAGGAGAGATGCGTCGGAGGGTATATTGCTTGAGGTACAAATTTAATAAGGCGCCTGCTGGGCTCCCAGTTACCATGCTAATATCATTCAGCCGTGAGGCACCGAGTGGTCCATTCGACTGGATGCGAGCGAAATGAGGATCGGTCGGCATATTCCGCGGCACCTGATCCTCCCCGTTCCTCCCTCCCATCGTAGGCGCGAGATAGCCCTTCGATGGAGCCGAGTGGAAGCTGCGAAGGTGGAAAAAGAAGGCTGGTACCGGAGAGATCTCCCTTGCTCGAGGAGAGTAGCAAGAGCTCGAAAATATGAACGACGGGCGGGGGGAGGGGGGGAGGGAAGAAAAAACCAACTGAGTGATCTTGCGAGAGGAAGAAGAGGAGAAAAGGTATCGTGGAAGAAAGAGAAAGTACTCGTCGTAACCCTTAATGTTATGGCACTGGCCCACCGCGGGGCCTTAAATGCCCTCGCGCCGGGCCCCTCTTTAGTGCCAAATTGGTTATGCGAACGTTTTACGACAGCGCGCACATGCCAACGGTAGAGAGAAAAAGGAAATAAAAAAAAAGCATATTGCGCACTCTCTGAGACACTCCTCTATATGGGAATGCAGCATCCGAATAGCGGGAACGCTGTCTCACACACTCGATATCAGGGAACAATGAATTACATAAATTATTTTCGGCGTCACTGGACTTTGCTCTCCGCTGGAAGAACGTGAAGAAGGGAAGAGGCAGAATTAAGAGGGAGCCAATATGTTTTAAAAAGTCCCCGATAAGATTATATTCTATTATTCCGGGGGTATTTTTTAAACTAGAGTGTACGTAAATAATTCACGTTTCTCATGAAAAGTTATGGTAAAAATTATTTTTCATGTTCACCGCGTTTACGCAATGTTAAAAAATTTGGCTTCGGAAGAATTTATAAAGAATAGAAACGCATTTGGAAGAAAATGACATGAAAATTACGATCACTTATGTGCACACAATTTGTGAATCGTAATGGTAACATTCTTTGTATCCATTGAGAATGTCGTCCCGGTCACACACGTGTCGATCAACGTCTATCACCCGCTCCTCGGTCGCCGCTCGGCGCGCTAAAGGACGATAATAAACGAGCACTCTCGATAGCGCCGGAACCTTAATACACGTCGAATGCATATACAAGCGGTACTCATCGCTGTTAGCATTTGCATCATCGTAATGTAATGCGTACACGCTTCTGAGTGACATAATGACCCAGTCGGGCCGACACTACCACGGTGCTAATGATTACTGATGGTTTTTGACCCCCTCGGCGGAAGCATTCGCGCCCGAGGTTTGAACGTCCTTTTTTGGGCGGAACTCGGCGAAGTGAAATTGTCTCTTCATTTTATTTTATTGCGATCGTTTCGTAATTAAATTAATTAAATTTAAAAAAAGCCATTTCGGCATTCAATTCTCATAATTCTATAAAACATTAAAAAGAGGCAGGAAGACTGAAAAGGTGCGATATTATCGCTTCAACCCCGTGCAGAGTTCTAAGGATACAACATAACATAATAATTTTTAATGACACCGTTCGGACCATTCAAACTTCCCGCCGTTTAGATCGTGAAATCCAATCTCGACTTAGCACATTTCAATTTTTTTCCGACCTAATCGGATCAGATCTAAGAAAACACGATTAATATAACCTCGGTGTCAAACATACGTGACAGTTTATTTAATTTCTTTGCGATGATTTACTTTCACGTAAATTAATTCATCGTAAAGGTATGAGCGACGCTCCAGGACGCCTGTGCACCGTCGAGGAAAAGCGGTGTCCTCGAGCAGCCGAGAATTGCAGCTTGGTAGAGGCCTGGAAGTTCGTAGGACCTCTCGCGGCATCGCGATTCGGTAGCCCGGAATTTCTACCGGTTCCTTATCTCGTCGACTCGAACGCTTACGGAATTGGTCACGTTTTCGTGCCGGTCACGACCGAGGTAACGATCTACTGCTCGATGACTCCGTGTACTTTCTTCTATACATATATATATATATATATATATACATATATGTCGGATTGAAAATGATGGATCGTTTCTTTTTCCTCTATGCTTGAATCGCCGTGGTGCAGACAGGTTGCTTCGGCTCGAGTTTCAAATTCAAGCTTATTGGATTGATCGGACATTTTTTAATGAAATCTATTAGCAATCCAAGGTGGTACGAGAGCAAATTTCCGGCGGTTCGGACCAACGCCGAACATCGGTCACTCAAAGTATCGAAAATGATTGATTTACTGTTTTAAACATGCACCGATTTGCTCATACATTGATCTGATATGATCTTGAATTGATCACTTGACTTGCTTGTGAATTTTTATTTCGATCATCGATACAAAAAGTTAAATGTGCACTGAATTGAAGAAAATTAAATATTTTAATTTGTGTCTAATTTTCATAGCGCGGTGTTATAATCATTGCGATTTGTCACTGTTGGATCGATTTAAGGTGAGACTCGGCAGTGGCAATCGCGAAATTGTATTCACAGCGAGCAACTGCTACTATCTCAGTAAGCCCGAGAACATGGTAGCAACGAGAGACGTGACTATCGATAGATCCTCCCACGAAGGTGCGGTCGTTGATTTGTTTAATCACTCGAGGAGTCGCTGCTTTTATCGTCAATGGTTTTCTAGCCTACTGTACCAATATAGAACCTCTCTGGTTTGTGCGCTCCTCGTAGAATTGACGGACGCCAAGTGGATCGGCTTGATAACCGAAGTTGTTGCCAGCGACGTATTCCAGATGCAAATCACTGCTAAACTTCGCAGCAGAACGTTCTACGTCGGCGATACTGGCGCCCACGCGTTTATATTCAAATACGAGATCCTCCAGCTCGATGCAGACGGCAACGTTTACCACGTGGTAATATATCAAAAAGAATTTTCAAAAATTACAAGCAATTTTTTTGTTCAGTACCCTTTTTGGTGACTGAATTATTTCAATGACAATCAACTAGGATTGTACTCCAGTAAAATTGAATTAATCCAAATAAAAATTAAATTCAAGGAAATAAAATTAATTTTATCGGTTTGGGTCTTACCGAGATACTATTTTAACGAGGAACATTTATATCAAAGTTAAAAAATTTTTACGAAACTTCAAATTTTTTAATTGTCAAAGAATTTTGTACTAATTCGACTCTAAACCACCTTAAGCTTTACATCGCCTATTAACACCGATTTCTATTCATTTGCCTCAAGACTAGCGATACGAGGCAATTCAAGAGAGCAAGATGGGAGCCCCTGGATAAAACGAAACGTGACAAACTGCCTCTGTCCTCGCTCAATTAAGAGTCACCTCCTACTCAAGCCACTTGAATATATATCAATAAAACGTTAAAATCTGAATATAATGCTCTCCTCGAGTCGTGAGATACTCGCGAACTCTTGAAAATCACCTCGAAACCGATAACTTTCACGTTTGTCGAGTTAAAAAAAAAATAAAAAGATCTTGCCAATACAGTCGGGGGCAAAGAGATGGAGACATTATACAAATGTTAATTGCACGAATGGCCGAGAGTAATCACGACTTCTCCTCTCTGGTGTCCCTGCACCAGCGTCGCCACACTCGAGCTAAAATCCCTTTATGCACTTCTATTCGTTCTCTCGACTCGACAAAAGTCCGACTCTGCCCTCGCGTACATATATGTACACGCATTTGCATCTCAATCTCACACTTGATTAAAATGCCGGCGTCGCTTAACTTCGAATTTTACTGTTTTTAGATGAGAACTTTTTTTCTTACTCAACCCATTAATTTACCCGGAAAAAAATTTAAATACTAAAGGTGTTTATAGGTTCAAAAAAACTCGATCTTTCATCACCACCTTTATTTTTTCTGCGCTGAACACTTAAAATCGATTAAATACAGAGGTAAAAGGTGAAGAGGAATGTTGAAAAGACAATTGAAAAAAGTAATGAGCGCTTTTTCCTTTCCCGCACTGATTTATACATTAGGAAAATAAAAAATAAAAATGGTGATGAGCTGAAAAAACTTTCACATTTAACACCGCATTATTTTTCAATTTACGAAACATTCGTATTGCATTCAATGACGAAACAAAAGGTGCAGGAAAACCTTGAAAAGACAATGGTATAAAGTAACGACCAATTTTTTTTTTTGTTGAGCGAATGAATAACTTTACCGCCCCGATGCTTCGATGCCAGCTGGAGAATTGCGGTGAGCGCTCGGTAGCCGAGCAGAGAGGGCGACTTCCTGTTAAGCTGGTAACGGAAGTTGTCGCGCGAGGCATGGACGACGAGCGCGTGTCCGCCACGCGACCGGACTCTATCCTCGAGTTCGTTCTTTTAACACAGAACCGACGATGGTTTCGGTCGTTGAGTCAAAGACAATTCGTCGATAATCTACGCTCCGATGGGAAAATTGTACCACCGTGAAACCCGATAATTGCGCGATCGGTAGCTCGTGAGCCTGCGTGGCATGTCGAACAGCTCACGGAAAGAGGTGTCCGACAGTTCGTTTCTGTTATTATCGTAACGACCACCCGGATAACAACACGTATCTCGAGTACGTGTCAACTTGTCCTGATTGACATTTGCAGCAAATGTAACGACCTTACATGTTTCCATAAAAAAAAAAATCCATATCGCAGTAACAGCTGTTTAATGATGCAAGGAGTGAAACAATTCCCCATAGATGAAACGAATGATCGTCTTAAATTACAATAACACTATGCAGAAATAATAATAATAATAATTATGATAACAATAACAATAATCAATATTAACCAAATCAATACTATCGTCTCTCTGGTTTTTTAATTTTCTTTACACAACTCTTTTACTATTATTGATCGTGAACTACGTGAACTTCGTGACTGACATGACAGGAACTATTATCTAGTCTCTAAAATAAAACATAGCATAGTATACGGAGAAAAAATTCCTTGTTTCAGCACAAATGAATTTACCAGCGACAGAAACGCCTCTGTTAGCAACTGCTTTGCGTGGACAAAAAATGCATACGCGCAGCTTAGATCGCGATAATTGCGTACGTGACGCTGTTTTTATCTTTAAAATCGTGCGGGTAGTTGCATTCGGCCATGGTTTACGAGTCGTCGCTTGTAGTGGAGAACTTTGTAATGCACCTGCTCTCGTATACGCGTGCCGACACACGCGTTCCAACTGCACTCACCGTGACGACTGCCATCGGGTGACACCCCGGTTGTTTTTTTTTTCAGGTTTTTCTTTTTACATGTACGTTACTATTATCATTAAAATGAAATTTTCGGGAACAATGAAAACAACTCAGTGAGTATTTAAAAATGCAGCGTTCCACATCGTCATGTCGTACATCGACAATAAAAAAAAACGACGCAAAAATTCATTTTTGTCATTGTCAGCCCACAATCGAATTTTTTTCTGGACGCTCACAGTGACGACGGCAAACGGACGAGACATTTTTTTTCTCCATTCCATATTTTCATTTTTTGTTTGTTTTTTCACGTTACATTATTTTAAAAAATTGCTACAGCAAGGACAACTCGGTAAATATAAAAATGTCAGCATTCCATCCCTCCAGGCCATCCATCGGGCAAAAGAGTGGAGAAATGGTGTTTGAACTCTGGTATAAGCGTCTAGCCAAATGTTTGACCGAGCAATTAAACGCAATAAAAAGCTTCCCGTCGAGCAACGGGGAAGAGGATCCACGGCGTCCCTTCGTTCGCCGTTGTCCTGGTCATCGGTGAGCAGTCTCAGGCAGAAGTCCGCAGGGTACTGTACCCGTATTATAGTTAATAATACCACGGATACTACCGTTCAAAGCCCGGATGCGCCCAGCACCGCGCCCGAAAATTAATTTCGTTGTTTGACCCGTCCCGACCGCTCTCTTGACTCTCGATGTGTGCTTATCCCACGCGAACCCGAGCCAAGTCGACGGGGCCCATCGTTTATATTCCGCTTCCTTATTATTACTGTTTCTAATTTTTTTTTTTTTTCATCATGATCATGATTCCTATGCAAACTCGGGTGGAGAAGCGCCACCGGCTGTGGCGATAATACATCGAGTGTGTAACATCGCGTGGCACACTCTTTGTCCGCTCCACGAGTGGTTGGTAATTTCTAATCCGCAATTTCTTTGCCCGTCATAATTTCCATCAATCACTTTGCAGCCGAGTTATCGGTCACATGGCGCAATTAAAAACAATTAATCGCAAGTGTGTCGACAAATATCTTTGAGCGGATTATCGCGCGGAGGAATCGCAAACACGTCGATGGAGAGTCGGGCGAAACGGCATCGCGGAGTAGCCCGTAATGAGTAATTGAGTAATAATTTACTTATAAAAAATAAAAATATTTTCTATTTCAATAAATTGATCAAGTTTTCTACAGAATTGACAAACTTATTTTCAACATTGAACATCTTAGAAAAGGGAATAATTTCCTTCGCGACTCGACAATTTTCCTGAAATCTAATCATTCACTGCAGGAAAAGAAGGATACAAAAAATAGAAGGGTAAAAGGGATTAAATTTGGAGAAACCTGCGGGTGGGTCCGCGCCCCGTGCCGTCACCTGCGAGGGGCCTTCGGGTGCTTCACCTGCGACCACCAAGACGTGCGCGGATAAGGCCCAAGCTGTCCTGACGACCCCTCTTCGAGCAGGTACACGTGGGGTACGAAAGACCGAGAGAGTGCCGCCTCCATCGGAGCGTGTCTCCTCGGCACATGTCGCCTTCTTCGCCGGCCAGGGTGGTAGAAAGTACGAAAGCGGCTCAGCCTCGGCGGTCAAACTGCTTGGCGGAACGTGCACGCGTGCCGAGAGAGCGCCAGTAGTGGTATAAAGCTATCTCCCCCACTGGTCGCGAAGGACCGCTGCGAATAACCTGCGTCCTGGGTAATCACGCAAGCATGAATCCGCCATGTAAGGAAAGGGGGAGTTCGACCTCCCTGGCGCACCTGCAACCCCCAAGACGGGGTTGCTATGGCTAGGACGTTGCACACCTACGGCAGCATCGAGCGGAAACCAACGGCGCGTGATTCCTCCACACATGCCGCAAGACCGACTTGGATATACCTACTTGAGTCTTGGATTCTTGCCAAGACGCGGCTATCGCTTCGGAAACAAAAACGACCGTTAGCTAAGTTTTTCACATATGTAAATTACACAGAGTCAATGTTGAAGATCGAACGGATGTTCGATTTAATATTTGGACTGATGTCACAATTAACGTTTCGTCTGATGTTCGACCCATAAATTTGATGGAATGTTCAAATTGGAGTTGCAGCTAATGCTCAAAATGGAGTCGGGACTGATGTTCAAATTCAGTTTGGTTTTCGAATTGAATTTCAAACTGATTTTCGGAACTGGTATTCGAATTACAGTTTGGGCTCATGTTTCAAATGAATTTTAGGCCGACGCTCGATTTTCATTTTCGGCGGACGATCGGCTCGCAGCTTAAACTGATGTTCAACTCGCAGTTTGAACTGATGTTTGAACTGGTATTCAAGATGGATATTGGAGTGATTTTACGATCAAATTTGCGACTAATATGGAAGAGAATCGTGGACTAGGTTGGTAACGATTGCAGCTAACGACGGATCTTGGGGGAAGCTCGGCGTTGTCGCCGTGGAGGGCGGACCCATCGCGAGCTCGATGCACTTCGTTGTCGGAACCGCGGAACCATGACGAACAGGTGACACGCGCCGACCACGCGTGCCCGTTACTACCACCGTGGCTGCCTCCCCGGTTCTCGTACGGCTGAAGTTAATTCCTGTATAAACTAAAACGTAAAATGGTCAAACATTGGCAAGGCACTTAAGACGCCGTTCAAGCCACGTGGCTGAGCGCCGGTAATTACGGACTCTCTTTCCATGTCTTCCCGCGGCAAGTTAATTGCTCGAGAATCGTTGTAGCAACCCTCACATACAAGTAAACCAGCCTCATCAGCGTGGGACTATTATTATTTATTATCAATCAATCTTTCATCGAAGAATTTTCAGTCTTACATCTACTTTGCAATTCAATCGAAAGACTCAGCCACGTTCACTTGCACACGGGCAATGAATGATATCCCGTCGATAAAATTTTATCGCCGTTTATCAGAAGTCGCGCAAGAGCGCCGTGAAGAAAACGAGTCGTCGTTTAGTCTCGCAGCTCGTGTACACGATAGTTTGTAGTAATCGAAGCAATTACCGATCTCGCGAATCGCACCGATTAATTAATAAGTACGAAAGGCGCGCGCATGCGAATTGGACGATGTTGAAATAAGCCCTTCGGTATCGGCCATTCTCCTTCCGCGCACGAGGCTTTCGTTGCTTCGACAAACCCCGTCGGAGTTTACGCTGGTTTATGTTGCGATCGGACTCGGCACCGCGCCGAGCCACGCGAAGATCGAACGAGCAACGACGAATCGAGGGGGAGAGCTCGGCGAGTTAAATTGAGCTTGAGAAACGGACATATCGGGTGTCGGAACTCTCTCTCTCTCTTCGTATCTCCATCTCCGTGGCTGAAAACGTGGCGCGGGCGCTATCAGAAGCTCCCGCGAACGTTCTGGTTTGTCCGGATCGTTGTCTTCTCGCGCATACAACGACGAGAGAATATTTTCTCCAACTGAATCGGCTCCGTGCGGCATCGCGCCTATACGTATATACTGCTGAGATCGTTACACCTAATCGCCGTTAGAAGTGCCAGGATAGAGCCAGCCGGTTGTCGTACAGGTGACTTATAGCTCCCATTCAGGATGGCCGGACACACCCGGCAATGGGCCTCGCGAAGGCAGAGGAGGGCATAAATTACCGGGATCGATCGAGCGATCGATCGCGGGGCTGTTATGTTAAATCGAATAAAACGAGGAGATTTTCTCTCGCTCTCTCTCTCTCTCTCTCACTCCCTCTCCTTCTCTCTCGACGCAATCGCTGCTAGACCGAGCAAGTGCATCATCGTGCACTTGCACGCTCCATTTCTTCATTTATCGATATATTAATCGCGGATTTGAAATTGCCGCTATGTGGGATAGTCGTGAACTGGTCAGCTTCATCGCGCGGATGCTTACACGATGCTCCCTGATAGTTAATAGCTGATAATAAATGCTTGCGAAAAAGAAAAACATCTCATTCTCCGCGCGAGATTCTCCGAGCTCGATTTATAATCGTGACCACTGACTCGCTATCCCTTAAGGACCTTCGGAATGAAGTTGGAAACCAAAGCGATAATTAACGTTTATTATTATAATTATTATAGTTATTAATTAATTAATAGGGGGTGCAAGAACAAATGAAAACAATAATTTTATTCGATCGTAATGATTTATTTATTGTATTACTATACACATTATTATCATACACATTTTTACACTTGCTGCAAGAACTGACATTTATTCTTTTTCTGTAAGAAATAATCTGCATTGCTTTTGTATTTTTTTATGAAAAAAAAAAAAATCAATTATCAAGCGTGCTGTGGAATTTTTCGCGAAGACCTTCTCAACCTATTGCACGTAAAGCGGGCATGATACTTGCGAGTCTCTCGCGAGGCAGTCCAAAGCCGAAACCCCGTAACGAAGTGGCGCAGTAAATATCCCGGACGGACAATGTTGTGAATTACCGTGGTACACCAACCCCACCATAAACGTTTCGAGTTTTATGTTGGCAGCGTCGAGAAGCCGACCGCCACACAGGATGACGTTCTTTCTCTCGTTTCCACTCGGTGTGTGTATATAAACTCTCCGGGCGCGAGTTAGCCGGCGCGTGCTGAGTTCTGTCTTACCCATTCGTACACGACGAAAGAGGTTAAAGGGTTTGCCGAGGGACCACCGTGTCCACAACGAGTCACGCGATATTCCCGACACTATAGCGCGCCCTCTTCGTTTACCCACTGACCCCCCCCACGGATCCTTTAATTTTCACGAAGAATATAAAAAATAACGTTGTTTTGGATTTCGATCAATCCTGGTGAATTTTGGCAAATCTCCACGAATTTCGATGAATCTTGATCAATTTTTATCGATCTTGATCAATTTTCATTAATCTGGATTTCTCTCGACAAACTTTCATGCATCTTTGGTTTTCGACGATGAATTTATAAACGTTGGTAAATTTTTGTTAAATCAAAGGTTCGCATCATTAATTTTGCATAGGTACTTTGTGACAACCTTTGAACTCTGACCTACGGCGAAGGATTGATTTTTGCGAAGTTTTAAGAGTCTCGGTGGAGGTGAACACAAGGCGAGTTGATCGTCATTCGTGGTCGTCATCGTCGTCGGGGAGCAGTCAGACTGCCGTGGCGCACATGGTATGAGTTTCTATAGGGGGTCGGGACGAAAATAATGGTAAGACTTTCTACTATCAAATAGATTTATGGATATCCGACGAGTAGTTACTGCCATACAGTCATACACTCACCGCGCACGTAAACCAGTATGTGTATAAACGTTAAGTATATATAACTGGAACTGGCGCGACGTAGTTCGGTTCGCTTTGTCCCTACGGAGCATTGGGAGCCCGGGAGAGCAGGGTTGTGTCGTTCTCCTGGTTATTCCTGTGATCGTTATAGTTATCGTATCTATGAGCACCGCCGAGATACCGGTCTCGTTTCGATATCTCCCCGGCAGAAGCACGACCGACGTGCCAAACGGCCTGAGAATCTTGCAGATCGTCTCTTGCAGGCCGGATCAACTCGATACAATCGCAGATCTATCTAAGCCCCGAACGGTCACTGAAAAATTATTATTATTGTTTTTCTTTCTCAAAATATATGAAGAATTTTTCGGACAAAAATTATGTCCAAGTAAAATTTGAATTAACTCGAGAAAAATAAATTCTTATTGAAGAAAATGTATGCATTGCGATTAATTTACTGAATTTTTGTCACTGTTAATCTTTCGCTGTTTAATTTTATAATTGACGTAAGGAGGAAAAGTAAATGACGGTTAATCGAGTTACCTTGTCGGGGCGGTTGTTAACGAGTTGGATCACGACGTGGATTATTTTTTCCCGATAATAGAGTAGAGTGTACAATAAAGCAGGTATAAACTTCTTAATCGATGCCATCGCGTGGACGTGACTCGTGTTAACGTCCCAGTGGCAGAGCTCTCGTACTGTATCACCTTTCCCGATCTCTACATCCTTTAAGCCTGCCTCGTGTTTCTATTTCACTCTCTTTCTATATCGTAACTATATCGTGAGATTGTCGGAACTGCCAGCATCAATTAACGGAGCATTAACGGTCTCTTTCCCGCGCAGTTCAAATTTTTTTTACATTTTTCTAAAGTTCCAGGTGAACGATGCAGTGTGGAAGAGTGAAATCGGCAGGTAGTTTCCATCGAAGCAGTAGCTTTAATGATCTCCTGCCGATATACAACATTGATATAATTTCGCCGTGAATTTGTCGAACTCGCTGACGTTAGCATAACATGTGAGATGGAAATGAAGTTCCCCTTGAATGTTATTCATATAAAAATAATTATCGGAAGCTGGAGAAAAATAGATTTTCCACGATTATCTTTTCGATGAAAACACAGAAATGAACTCGACTCTTTTATTGTAATTTCAGCACCATTTTTTGGCTATGATGTCAGGAAATGTGGTTCAAATGGCAGACGCATTGAATTTAGATCCGTTTTTTATTTCAGCTAGATGTAAGCTGGGCGGATGTACATAGGACAACTTAATTCGAATAATCCATTTAGCACATCTCACGATGCTAATAGCGTTAATACTGTCTCGAATATGGGAGGATACAAGCCAATAACACGAAGTTTATATAAGCCGGCTGTTCTATTCCACAGAGGTTGGATAAATAGCGTGAATTACAGAAATAAATAGAGCTGTCGAACTGGTCTTCGAACGTTGTTTGCGGCCGGTATAGGGGGAAGAGAAGCCAATGAAGAGAAGAAGAAGAACAAGAAGAAAATGGGATAAAGATACAGCGTGCCTATATCGCGTGGGTCGCTGGATCGAATTTCATACAAATCACTGGTAACTTAAACCAAAAGCGGGTCTGGCACTCGGTTCTCTGTTCGCGGATCGAGTCGAGCATCAATAACTCGAGAAGGCGAGCGAGATCGCGCGAATGAGAGCCGAGAAAACATCAGCCCCCGCGTCTGGTATGCATTATCGCACCGATCCTGAATAATCGATCGGGTTGGTAGAAAATTATTCGAAAGAAATTTAAAAAAATTAAAATTGTGTGTTTTTTCAATCTCGGTGAAAGATTGCCAAACAGCGGACTGCGAACGATCTTCTGGGAATCTTAAGTACGTGATAAAAAACAACTCCTGGAATGTCCCAATTTTGTAGTTGAATCGTTGCTCCACTTTAATAAATAAATACAATATCGAAATTGTACGTAAAAACTTTTACCCCGTTAAATACGTCTATCGAAAAATACCCGAGATCCGGTAAAATAAATTCAACTATTTTCTTGTTACAGATAACAATTTGGATAATCGTTCAGATCGACTTCAGTAAACATCAAATTCATGGTAACTAGCCCAAAAATATTTTTTAAATTTAGGCGAGTTTTCGCGAATTCAATAACTATTAAATTCATGAAAGTCAGCCCAAAAAAATTGAAATGTTTTTTTTTCAGGCGTTGGTGAAGAATTGAAAGGAGATAATAAAAGTTCTAAAGTTTTTTTTTCTCCGTTTATTATTTAACCCGTGGTAGTGTGGTAAAATATTAAGTTCACAAAAACTAGCTCAAAAATTCAACAAAAAGAAATCCGAGAAAATGCGTTGGTGAAGAACGAAAAAACAAACAAAAAAGTCCTTATACTTTTTTGTCTTGAACGGAAAATAAAAATGAAAATATCTGTTTCATGGTCACCCAGATAACGCCAATTTTGAAGATTGGTCTGTTCGATTTAGCCCGGTCGAGCGCTCAGCATCGTCGTTCTCTGTCCGCGGAACGGATCGTGCACAAATTCAAGTTCAATTTTAAGTTCCTCGCCGGCGAGATGAGTGAAAATCGTTTGAGGAATGAAAGATTGAAGAAAACAAGGAAATAATGTGAGGAGTTGTTAATGCGCTCTCGAGCAATCGGGCAATCCGTCATCGTCCGTTGAGAATGTGCACGAGGAGCTCGAAGGGGGTTCTCTCTAGTTTTGTTCCGCGGCGAATCTGCTCGCCCGCGGACCGAGAGGGAGGGAAGCTGCGGTCTCGCGGGTCCGCGGCGGGTGCGCGCGCGCGAGTGACCGAATGCACTTTCCCATCGCGGCGGTGGCGGGCTGCCGGCACGGTTTTGCATCACGACGTGGCCACTTACCGTCGCCGGTCTATGTATCCCGCGCTATCCTCCGCTCGTCGAGCTCTCCGAGAGATCTCTCTGCGCTACGGTAACTAATACGTGCCGGCTATTACCAGTCGTATGGGTCAGCGCCAGGGCGGCCCGAGTTATACCGCCAACTTGCCATAACGGCTAGGTTGATCCACGTATATTCCGTGCATATTTCCAATCCGTCCGGCACGCTGTCGGAGAGACGGGGACGCCCGGGCTCTCCCGATTGGACCCCGAGATCGATCTGTATCACGCGATATCGATGATATCAAAAGTGGTCTCGTTAACCCCTTGGGGATTGGTGTGGCTATTCGAAGTCGTGAAGACTGTAAGCTGTGTGCACTTTGATGGCATTTCGAGTGAATTTTCTTAACGTTAAAAAGCAGTTGGAGAAAAGACGTTTTTTTAACCTTCGTCCTTTTCCTTCAAGATCAGTCCCCACTGATTTGCTTATCTCGATTTTTTACCGAGATATGTATGATTGTATTAAGAATATCAGAAAGTACAATTTTCCACGACATGCGACTCTAGTTCTATATCAAAATTCAGCCGGATACCCACGTTGAATCATCGCGTTCGAAACAGTCTCGATTTTTTTGCAAGTACCTCGAATCCTCCCCTTCAAAATGAGCCATCAGCGAATTTAATATCTTTACATTCAACCTAGTTACAATTTTTCGAGTCGCGACCTTCTTTCCCTAACGAATCGGTTACGAGTGGAATTCCCTTTTCGGAACTTCGTCCGCCATGCAGAGTCTCCAAACACACGAATCTACATGGAAAAAAATGTAATTATTGCCGTCATCGCGGAAATTGATTTCCGCCGAGGATGACCGAAAGGTACGAGCAGAGCAGAGGTTTTCGATCGTGTGGTCCATGCACCAGCTCCGACAGAGCGCACGAAGAATATGATAGCTGCGGGCGTCGGTGCACCCGGGTCGCGAATCTCGTCGAAGAAACGGCGACGACGAGGACGACGAGGACGACGAAGAAACGAACGAGGGTCGAGGAGGGCCCGCGGGTCCACGAAGCGCGGACTGTGGCAGCGCTCGGGCCGTGACGCGCCGGATATCTTCTCGGCGCGGCCTCACTCAACTTAAGGCTCTCCCTCGCTCTCTCCGTACCTACGCCTCGGCACGGCGACTCCTCGCTGATCTTCTTGCTCGCTCCGTACGCCGGCGTCGGCTTCGCGTTCCCAGGCAATTCTATGAATACGAAATACGAGGTCGGCCCGCGAGCCCCTGCCGCTGATGCTGCTTCGCTCAATCATCTCGGACACGCCCGCCATATTGGCTTTGCATAAGGCCGCCCGTGAGGGTTACTCATGAGATCCTACCGGTGCAGGAACGATACATGCATGTACGACTCCGGCGAACGTTGTCCGCCGCAATCTCTGCCCGGTCCGCTGAGGATAAAATGTATCGGGGATCAGCGAAATTTTTCCTAACTCAATCCAAATCTCGATTATTTTTTTTCGGGTTGAATCAGAATTTTCGGTCCCGTCAATGACCGAATTATCAACCTCGCCAATTGACGACAATAATCACAGAATTTACTTCGACTTTCAGTCTCTTCAGTTCTCAGCTATCTCGTATTTCATGAAACAAGGAAATTCGAGGCATTACAGCTTTCTCATTTTTTTTTTTTTTTTTTTTTTTTTTTTCATCGATAGACGATTAATTTTTAGCATAGCTTCGTCAGTCTGGAATTCTTCATTCGAGCAGTGACGAGAGACGATGCAGCTTGCGAAACGAATCGAGCGATGATCGTCGGTATAATAAGACACCGACTATGTACTTACATTTCGCCGAGAGATCGTTAGTCCTCGGTGAGTGTGTACAGACGAGGTATATCTATACGCGGTTGGCTGTCTCGGGTACAGCAGCGAGGCCCAGTCAGGTGTGACGGAATGCATACTAACGCCGGGGCATAGGCTAACGACTACTGAGCGGCCCTCTTGTAATTGTTCTAAGGGGATATAAGCTGAGCTTGGTGCATACTCTGGCCGCGCACATACACCGACGCACGATCTCACGTACACGTCCATTTATTCTGCGGTATATCCGACACTGCGCCGGCTAGATGAGGCCCCGTCCGACTGGCCGTTGCCTCGCCTCCTCTTCCACTCTCGAAATCTTCGCAATATTGGGAAACCCTCCGCCGGCAAGAATTAAACGGGGATAGCGAGGGAATGAGAAATTCGCTCATTCGGACAACTCGGGATCATCGAGGTCTTTCGAAAGAGTTTCTCGAACGGTTAAAAGTTCCGTCGGACTCAGGTGATAGAATTTTTTAGGATATCCCTAAAATCCTAGATTTTTATATATTCTACCGTAAATTTTTTCAGGATATCCCTCTGACAAACCCTAGCGATGTTAAACCAAAGTACCTGGAAAAAACTTAAGCAAACTATCTCTTGAAGAACTCGAAGATACGTCACGAAATTCGTACGATATCGTCGGAGGCTTCACACTTTCACCTAGGAATTTTTTCATATTTTTACCACTACTCGCGCCTACGTAAAATCTCTTTTATGTTCTTCGAAAAGATTGCCCAAATTTATGAAAAATCGTGCTCCGAATTCAATGAAAGATTCATTGTCAAAATTTCATCGGAAACGGATGCGCCCTTCATCGCTGAGATTCCATTACCGTGGACCATGGGATCTACGATTCCCGGTTACGTCTCGTGATGCTCGTAATCGTTTTACCGGTAGTCAAAGCGCCAGGGTTGCCTTGGCGCCATTACAGAGTACCTGCGAATGATGAACGACTGTGAAGAATCCCTCGAATCCTGCAGCGTCTCTCGCTCTTAAGATTGTACCTCGCAGTAGCAGCGAAAGGAGTAACAGTAGCAACGGCGGAGAATGAGCGAGAGAGACTCTCGCTCTCAGCCTCTGTTAGACGAGATTACAAGCCGGGACGCAGCCACCTCATCTGCTCGAGGTCATAAGTCCCGTACCTGCCCGGAAATGTATTTTCCATCACGATACATATCGTGCGCTCGCACTAATCCGCTACACTATATTCGTATACTCGCCACTGTGCGATCTGACCAAGCCCATTCCTCGAATGCACTCCGATAATCCTCCTATGGACAGGACAGAAGTCGAAGATGAAACGCCGAGGAGTTCAGATCTTCTGTTCAATGACGACTCAAGTTCGATCTTATCCTTGCACTTCCACGTTCCTTTGCCCGCTCTACTGTGCTCCTTGACTCACTTGTTCTCGTCACTGACTGCGTTTGAGACACATTCCTGAAAAATTAAAAAAATTGAGTCCTTTTATTATGTATTTATTTCTTTCTAATTTTAATGATTTTTTTTCTGATCCTCAAGGCTGCGATTTACTGCTGCATAGAGGGGAAATCTTGTGGCTCAAGTCAGCATCCAGTTTTTGCGAGCAAATTTCTACACGCCATAAATCGACGTTTTGAAATGAGCCGGAAGAATTAAGAAAATTCCCAGGCTCTCGGTCGCGACGTCGGTGCGGGCGATCGGCTAACGGTCGTTTCGCCGCGGAGACGAAGACTCTTTGCGGTCTCGGGTTAAGTGTGAGAGAAAAGCCGCGAGGTGTCGGGAAGACAGGGAAAACGGAGAGAGAGGGATAAAGAAAGACCGAGAGAAGGAGTCGTGGAGGCCGCGAGGATACGGCAAGAAAGAGAGGGAGATGAAAAGAATGACTCTCTTCCCTTCAGAGTCGAGCGCTCAGCTGATGGCAGCGTATCCTCGCTCGCTCGTGCTTTTACCCCGCGGCTGCCACGGTAAACTCGTCTAATAGTCGGCATTATGTCCGACACCGCGCGCAGCCGCCGCCGGTGGATGAACATTTGAACCCACGAAACCGCCGGCCTCGACATCACGAGGGGCGAGATAGCGGGGCGTTAACTCTCGCACCTCACACGAAGAGACACGTTGATTTTGCACATAATTCGCGGAAAAAAATTTCCTCGCGCTCTCTCTCCGAGCGCTCGTTAAGCATTTCATTTTTTTTCCCCACCTTCTGGAAGAGAACTGACGGAAAGGTGTGGTGAAGATTGTGCTGCGTCATTGGAATAAGTTCACTCAGAACGGTCGATCATTTTCCGCACTCGCGGTGGACGCTCTTTCCGTTCGGAATGCGCGCGTGTGGATGTGGGGAGAAAAATACGTGGGAACTCGGTACGATCGCGCTCGAACGGACTGTGTACGAGAAGTCTTGCAGTTTCAACCCCCTGGATCTCTGCAGTCGTGACTGTTTCTCGACACTCAATATCGTATTGTCCTTTCCGTGGACAAATGAGAAAAGAATTTTACTCGGAGGCTTCTGGAGACGGTTGAGATGGTTATCGTGTCTCGTCGACAATAGGGGGGTTTTTTTACACTCGCACTCCACGGGGTGCATGGTGGTTCTCGGGGAAGGAGAAAGGAGCGCTTTAGGGTTTTTAATGTCCGATTTAAGAACTACTTGTTCACAGTAGAATAAATTTTAATGTTTATTTTTCATAACCTTACACAAGGATTTTTTATATATAAGAATATTATTCAAAAAATTAAGAAAAAATATCTATTTAACAAAATTTTTTTCCATTTACCAAAAATGGTGAATATAATGAGATTTTGATTTTTTTTTCATTAAAAAAATGAACACTTCAACTGTTTCGACGGAAATGCGTTCTCACAAAATTAAAAAATGATTTTTTCGTTAATGAAATTCGTTTTCCAATGGATTACATAAACGAGAAGCAAAGCTTCCTCCATGAGAAGGCGAAATTCTAAAAAATTTGCTTGGGAAGAAAACAATCTTGTTAAAAAAATGGATACCCTTTGTCATTTATGACTCTTTCTCATTTGGCCACTTCAAAATATCAACATTTTTGTACTGTGTACATTGCCGGCGAAAAATCCACTGTTGCGTTACGCTAAGGGTGAAATATATCTGTGCCTCTTTACTCTCAGTTTAATACCATCTTTTTGCTTTTCTCATTTTTCGACTGGTTTATTGTAGACTTTGCCAATCGCATCGGCCGACGGTTGTGGATTAATTCATAGTTTTCCTCTTACGCCGGTATCGCCTGTAGGATCGGGTTTCTCGGTGGAGGCAGTGCCAGGTGGTCGGAAATTGTCGTTGCCCATCGAGATGCGTCCCCGAGTGCCAATTAGAGGACCGTTGACGTTTCACTTATTCCCTGCCCTGACGCTTTTTTTTATTTTGTTCTCCCTCCTCTCATTCTTTCAAAGACGATTCCCGAAGCCCCCGGGGAAGCCACTCGATCGTCCGGTGGTTTTGTGCGTCACGTACACGAGCGAGAAGAGCGAGCACGTCGTCCCATCGCGACCCTTTGATCGACGCGCTCACGTTTCGCGATTTGCAGCCACCTCGGTCGCGAATTAAAGGGCGAATTCCAACAAGAGAGAGGAAGAAAGCCGAAAGAGAGAATGACGTAAGGGAGAGGAAAAAGGAGCCGGTGAGGTCACTGAAGAAGGGCTCTGAGTGAGTCCCGAGTACTCGAGTCAATCTCGATCTTTCTCCCCGGTGTTCTCGGACCAGGGTGCACGTTCGGACGACCAATAACGAACCCGCATTAGGGGTGGAAAACGGGGCCTGGGATCGAGAGCAGTGAAAAGCGGGAGCAACGAGGAACCGTCAGAGTGAACCAACGAACGAGATCGAGAACGAACGCGGTCTGAAGAATAGCCGCGCAAGAGAGGGAGCCGAAAGACCTCTAGCTGAGAAGCTTTGTGCAAGTCAAGAGGTTTGCTGCACGACAGTAAATGCAATAGGTATTGACTCGATGTTTTTTTTTTTTTGCGAACGTCCATTTTTGGGATGGCGACGGCGATCTTCGAAAAAAAACGGTAACGAAGATCGGAATCAGCTTTTTTGGGAGGACAACGATCGTTGAGTAACATTTTTGAGAATTATTTTCTTCTCCCTAGAAAATTTTGTCTCGAAAGGGCATTGAAATTTACCCTTTTATTCAACGTGCCCCAGAGTTAATGTGAATCGGTACGAAAGACACAGGAATCCATGCTAGGCTCCGACTTCCTGCCCGGACGAATCACGTTGTTCTCATTCAACTCTCCTAGACCAAGCGAGTCCGGGATTATTCGAAGGAAGACGCGCCGTCCAGACGATTCACGCAGGAATCGTGATCCCACGCTCCCTTTGAAAACTCTCCTGCAGCATCCTTTATTACGAGACTCTTGATTCAGTATCACGCCCCGGCTCGTCGTTGATCTACACCCTTGCATATCTACGTTACATTTATTCTATATATATGTATAAATACATATATGTATATAAATATATATACTGTCCACAGATGTACCTGTGTTTAAAATTTAAAAATCTTATATGCAACGTTCTTTCACCCAGCGCGGTGAACGGAACGACCCCGGCTCGTCCGTAGGTCTCCGATTTTAACATATGAAAACACATGCGCGATGTCCTCAGACGACTACGAGGATGTGAATGGATGCCGCGACAGGGACACAGCCTTTGTCATGAATTACCACTTCTTCTTCTCTCTTCGTCTTCTTATTCCGTGCCTTCCTTTGGATTTTTTTTCCGACGACAGGTTCACTGGGCTATCACGTGGGTGGGGTCACGCCCGGAATCTTCGAGCCATCGGAATACATGAATGTCTATTCGGCTCCCCTTGTCTCCTTTCTGTCCTATCGAGGTTTCTTTCCGTTCAACTTTTACCCCGAGGTCTATTCAAACGACCATTAAATAATTCCAATTTGTATATACGTTTATAAGAAATAAATGAAACGTGTTAATACAAGAGAGTTTGTAACATTTAAAAATAGTAGGAAGGTAAAATATTAAGTGGTACAGTGTTAAAATGGTTAAATAGTAAAACGGTACAATCCTAATGGTAAATTCATGTATTCATTTTTTTCTCACTCGGAGATTCTTCCATCTACACGATTTTTTTTTTTTTCGCGCCTCCTGTTAACCCACCGTTCACCACGAATTCCCGGACTCGTTTTTCGAGTCCATTGGTCTGCGAGTAACTTAACCCACTTGCTCTTACAATGCGCGCACGCTGACCCCGCACAGTAAAACTCGCGCGAGTCCGCCACCGCCAAACTAAGCTTCGCCATCAGCGCCACGAGGCGTAGCGTATATTATTATGCTTCCACCGGCGTGGTCCTCGGTCCATGAACCTCCGAGACTCTTCAACGAGTGTTTTCTCTCTCTCTCTCTCTCTCTCTCTCTGGAGACTTTCTGTACTACGCCGCGGGGTCTCCCGGGGAACCTGACCTCTCGCCTTGCGCTCCGTTCCTACTTGCCCGCGCTCTCGCGCGCGCCGCTGCACCGCGAGCGAAGTTCTTTCGCCTAATTTAACGTACGGTAGCGGACTCGGAAGACTTCAAAGCGCCGCGCAAAGCCGTGAGCTAGCGGGAGACAATGAGCACCTGAAACGGATAGCCGGGCTCGACGCAAACGCGGTTTGCCGCGCGGTTGCCGTTCTCTCGCTTCGCTCTCGCTTCCTATGAGATCCTCCACTTCTACGCATCTCCGACGCATCCTTCGCCTGACCCGTATCCCGCGGGGATTGCCGAGATTATCTGCGACGCATAAACGCTGCGCGCGCGCGCACACACATGCACACACACACACACACACACACACACACACACACACATAGAATGGAAGAAATTTAAAAAAAAGAACGTCGAGCCTTATTCGCGCTCGAATTCCTTTTTCCTTGTAGATAATACTTTGACCCTCGGAATGTGCATACAAAGCGCGGAAGTTTTCCTTTCGGTTCGAGAAAGATGGACGAAGCAAACAAAAAATGGAAGAAAAGAGCCGACTTTGGGTAACCGCATCGGCACAGGTTCTCAAAGATTTTCATAGGGACAGCGAAGGTTTTATAGGTAAAAATATACAGACAAAAATATTTTATATATTTTGCTTTATTTTTCAACAATTTTAGTGTTATATAAATAAAAATCGGACAGAGATCCGCCTTTCGAGCAGTGGCCGCGTGAATGAGCATCGAGACTTGCACAAATTCACCTCCAGGTAGATACGGAATGATGAAACGAGACATGTGCTTCTCAGAAGTCGAACGAAACGATGCGATGCTAGCTTCTTTAAATCGTACTCCATATTACCATGGAAAATGCTTTCAATTACCCGTCCACCTCCTTCGGCCTTTCGGACGTCCAGCGTTAAAAAACAGAGAGAACATCGAAGCTGGAAAACTTTCGCGAAGAACGATACTTTTCACTTCCAACATTGCGGGTTAGTCACAGTCGTCAAGACGAGATCACCGGGAGTAGCTGAGCAATTCTTTTAAGCTGGAAAAAAAACATGAAAGCTCGAAGACATTGTGCAGAAAGATGATTTTCAGTTCCAATATTCGCGGGTCGCCAAACTCAAATGATTTACGAAGAAGAATATTTTTTAGTTCCAATATCCGCGGTTTAGTCGCGGAGTCGAGGACGCGAGTTGCTCGCCGGTTGTTTTGAGGCGGAGAAAAATACGCAGAGTAACAGAAAACGCGGGCGGGAGAGAATCTTGGCAAGATAGTATTTCTGGATTAACGGTCGTTTATGTGTACCGGCACTCGAACCCGTTGGCCGCACTTTACGAGCCGTATTACCGGTAAATCTTTCGATATAAGAGCGAGGAGAGCCGCGGCGTCGGCGGTGTTCGACGAGGTTTCTTCTCGGCTGCTCTACGAGACCCGCGAGAGGATATTCCTCTCGGTATTCAACCGTGATTCTACGTGCAGCCCGGCGAAGAGCCCTGCCAGCGTTATACCGGAGATTAACCTGTTCCGAACGATCCGCAACGATGAACTGAGCTCACGAGCGAGCTGCCTCTTCTCGCCCTCGTACGTCGTGTGCCGAACCGGCAGCCCGGAGTGCTCTTCCCGTCCCGTTCGAACGAGCGAGGGTAACGTTATAATACGTAAATAGGAAATCCCGGCGATGAGATGATGTACAACGCCAAAGTACATCAGAGACGTTTTTTGCCTCCCGATGAAGGAAGCTGTGTTTATTTTTTTTTCTTTGGCATAACGGCCCGAAGGTCAATTAATTAATTCGTGAACATCGAGACGGAGCCATTGCTCGTGCGAGTGTTTGCATTTCCATCATCGGGTTTGATTGCCTGAGAATTTTCTCCGGTTTTCTTCACAGATTGATGATCTAACGATCTTCGCTCAGCTATGATACATCTCGAATCTGTTTAACTGGACTAAACGTTGAGGAATGAATTTCGACAAACAAAACTAGAACGAATGAGTATAAGCGAATACACGGTCCAGTTACGGCGCAAGAATAGTTAAACGTTCCATTATAGCTTTCTAGTGGGTGTGCCGGCGAGCCAGGTGTTATCAGGTGTTCGGCATTCTCGCCTCTCGAAAAACAAATACACGCTCCACGCGAAAACCTATCTGGTTACATACGATCGCCTCAACGTCCACTTCCTATTACAATAAACCCAGGTACCTGTTAATTCGTTTTTCCTATCGCCACGTGTTCATCTATATTAAGCTCCGCCGTATGTGCACGACACTATTTACACGTACCGAGTACTTTATTTCTGTGCGGCGACGTCGTCGCGGACCAGTGTGGTTCCTACCGGAACTCATTAAGCCAAAGCCTCTTATGGCACCGCCGCCATCACCAGGAATAAAAAATAAATATGAAGACTTAGCTTCAATCTTTTTTCAATGCCAGCGTATAGCAGGTCATCCCGGATGATAAGACTAATCCGAAAAATTAATTCCGACCTGCGGACGCCCGATGTTGATCCCCGTCCGGTTAGGTGCGCCGCTACGGTCGCAACGTCGTTCGCCGTTAACTCGAAATCGAAAGGGCCTGCAACGTTTCTTTGAACCCCAAGTTTCAAGCCCTTCTGCCCCTGAATCATCAATATCCCGCAGCAAACATCGCGGAGTCGGAATGACGTATTTCCCGTGTTGACCTTATGGACTTACAACCTTCTTGTTTGAAAATGTCGATTTACCGCGACAGTGCAGGCTCTCGATTATGGGAACTTCTTCTCTCACCCTCGAGGCGGTCCATGGGTCTCATATGTAGTATTCGTAATTAAAACAACCGTGACGAGGTCTAAACGCTTCCGGTCCCCGGATATTTTTTTTGACGGCTTTTCTCTTCGTTACTCACGGCTCGAACGAACCGTGGGCCGGAAGCCGCGAGAGTGTAAAAAAGAGGAGCAGCCTCGCAGCCTGTGGTCTTTCGACACGTCCGCCGCGGGGTCGATGACCTTGCGATACTCCAATGGGAAAACTATTAATCATATTTCGTTGATCCCTTTTTCCCTTATGGCGCGCGGCAGAATTGAAGAATCGAAAACAACTTCTTGTGCCTCAGTCGAAGAACTGCATCTGATGAGATTTTTTCTTTTTTTTTTTTAAATAAAGTCGCTCCAAATTGCCCTCATCGGCGAGTGTACTTACTTTCCTTCCGTAATTCTGATACAGCAATCTAAGAAATACTGTACAACATTTATTGATAAGGAGAAAATATTATGAAAAATTCTTTGCAGTAAGATAATAACAAAGTGCGGAGGACGAAGCTGTGGTTTGGCACGGGCCACGCGAATTCCTGATCCCGGAGTTCACCGGAGGGGAGAGAGCTCGGTGTGTACGTAAGTAAAACTTGTACGTGTATAAAGTACTCGGCGAAACGAGGAGAGGAGAAAGAAATTTTTTTTCGAGGTAAGCGTGCAACGTTTCGGGCCCGCATTCCCGCTTTCTCACGAATTCCCGACGATAACGCATCGGACTCGGCGCACAGGTTTTTCTTTGCAATTTATTTTTATTTAATTTTCTCCACAACCGTCGATAAATTTGGCAATCGGCTGTGCACTAATATTCTTTGATAAAATTAATGCCCCGTAATAATTTGACTTAACAAATTTGACAGCATGCTTTTAGGGGAATGGGTTGCTGAAAAATGATTCCGAAAAAAAAGGAAAAATTGCACATTCAACCATAAATGTTTCAGGTCGCGATACGATTTTTGTCTGAAGTCGAGAATTCTACGAAAACTGCCGACGACTACCTTTGGATTCGGCGAGTTATCACGCGTACGTGTGCCGTGAAACTCGCGTGGGTTTTCCACGCATTCTTCCGAACATCCCGGAAGTCCCTCAGACCCATCGACCAAAGAGAGGAGAATTAGAAGGAAAAAAAGAGGAGAAATCGATGGTCAGCCAGAAATCTCGGCGGAGATCAACCGCGTCATAGCATCGAGGGTGGAGAGAAGGAAGCTGGGAGAGATATTTGTACGAAGATATCGCGAGATATACGATATGCAGCTCGGAGGAGAGAGAAGGTGAAGTGGCGTGATCGAAGATCGAAGGATCGAGCGAAATGCGTTCCAGCAGGCACAACGCTTGGTAATATAGCTATGCACGCAGTCGAAGCTTCGAAGCTACCAGCTGACTGCAGTTTCTGCGAGAAAAAAGTGTTCACCGGGGTCGGTCGAGCCACTTCGAGCTGGTAAGCGAGATCTACGTACATCCCAGCGGAGCTTCGTGTGCGGGACCGCAGTAGATCTTCGCTCGATCGCGCGTGGGTGGAGATTCAGCCGGTTAACGGCAATCATCGCCGATTGTCTTGGCGTCAGGTACCAATGCACCGAGTTCTCGGACTTGATCGAAGGCTTCGAAGGCAAGGAGAGCCTGGATACTCGCGTATTCAGATTTTATTAGGTGGCTGGACGTGACGATCGTACTTCTCGACTGCCATTTGTCCGCGCGAGAGTACAACGAAAGCAATCGGACGGTTATTGGCAACCGGGAGAGAACGGTGCATGAAACACGTCGCGGACAAGCGGTCGACAGTGTTAGATCCGTCGTTGAGATGACGGCTACCGGCGAATTATTATCGAATTGGGAATTATTGTGGGAATCATCGGAGTGATCGACGCGAGAAGAATTTTCCAGGGGCGCGCCTGCGAGCTCGACATAACTTTCCCAGGATGAGAGTTATTTGAACTGGAGGAAAAAATATTCATCCGAGACGCGGAAAGCTAGGGAAAAAGAGAGGGGTAGATAAATAGGGATGGTTAGGGTGAAGGACATATTCTGGCAACCATCGAAAACATTCTTCATCCTAAGAATCGAAGCTAAAATTACATTTGAAAGATAGAAATTATCAACGATCATCGCTAACTACGCAATCTTGATTAGAATTCAAGGGAAATGTAGTATTATAACACAAATTATTGAGGTGCCATTTCGTTTCGTTCCTCTTCGCTTCGTTTACATCCGTACGAAAAGAAATGTAGGGAGAATCCGGTGTGGCCCACCCTATGGGAACAATGAAGTCGTCCGATCAGTCGGAGCGTCGCCGTGAGCGGGCCATCAGCAGCGAGCTCGATGGGACAACCCCAACCGAGTTTCCGCTTCCGTGGGAAGTGGATGCAGGTCGCACTTACATGACCGACGGGATCGCAGGGATGAAGCTCCTCGAGCCTCCTCGATCCTTCTGCCAGGTTCTATCATCTCTCTCTTTCTCATCCTTTCAATTCTCTCGTCTCTCGTTCGTGGACCTTCCCTCCCTCTCGTCACCCTAATTTGTGGCAGGTTCCCGTGATCCTTTTCCCCCCTTCCTGCTCGATTTCACCTTTCGTCGTCTACCGTGCGCTTATATTATTATGCGCCATATTATTCCTCACTGTATACAGTATCGTTACTCCCGAGTATTATATTTGCTCTCGGTTCACCACGAGTTTATGGGGCGTTCAGTTTCAAGCTTACTCTCTCCAACAAACCTATGATGCATGAAAGATTTTTTTCCCGTCCCCGATTCATGATACATGTATTTCTTCGTAACTCTCTTTTACTCGCATATTCACTGTTTTATCGTTGAATCTCTATGTTCGATGATATATTCGAGTACAAGTTATAAATAATTTCAACACAAGATGTTTCAATAAAATTTTATTAATGACAATAAATAATCATAAATAATAACAATAATTATTATCATTGTAATTACAGTATTCTTGAATGTTTACAGAAGTAATCTCTTAAAAACTGGCGCATCCACAAAAATTGTCATTACAACAGCGAATTGAATTATTTTTTGAAGGTTGACCGTAAGTAACAACTTTTATGTCGATTAATGCTTTAGGGTAAATATGCGATCGACCAAGGAGCGTTTAATGTTTCAAATTTTTCGTATCCAAGATAATATCGGCCGCCTGGCGTAGAATGCTCCGTATACCTGTAGAGATATCGCGTTGCAATAGTCCTTCGCAGGTGGCTGACTTTATAGGTATTGATGTCGTATATCGTATGCACACACCATAAACAGAAAACGAGGATAGTCGATAGAGCCGGCCCGGGAGCGTATGTATGGAGTTCACCGAGCGCGGTCGTGCGAAAGCGACTTCCTTCGATCACGTCGTCACCGAACCGGCGAACCCGTCGTCGCCGGGACCAATAATGCAAACAGGATAAACTCTCCGCCGAGCCAATTCCATTTTATCCCATCGGGGAAAAAGAGAGATGAAGACAATTACGTAATGTGCACTGCGGATTTTGTTCCAGCTCCGTCGCATTATGTACACTGTGCAAGCTCCGATCGATCGATCGATACTTGTATAATAATATTCGGGAATAAAATGTAATGAGAAAAATTTTGCGAGATACATACATTTTTTTCTCTCCATTATTTGTTACGACTTGGATGCATGTGTGGGTATATTAGCTATGTGCACTAGAAGGCTATATTTTTATTTAAAAACAACAACAACATCAACAAAATATCGGGGAATTTCTGACCCGTGACGCCCTTTGGGTCATCGCGAGATACTCTCGCGAGATGTATCGTAGTGTCGAGCTAAAACGAACGGTCCACCAGTCTCTACTCCAATGGTACCCTCGCTATATTACCTTGTTACGTTTTTGCCCGCCATATAATCACGTCCTGCCATAATACGCCGCGCGTATATTATTATATTAAGACTCCTCTCGGTGGGGCCCTCTTTTCTCTCCGCCACTACCACTACACCTCCGCTTTACCTTGCCTGCCATCCTCTCACCGATAACAGACGCGAGCGGGCCTCGGCGAACGAGATGAGATATCCTCTACTCGACGATATCGCCGGTGCATTATATCATGGGATATATAACTTCGATGGTAAATAATGAATTTAATTTTCAATTAGTCAAATTGATATTGATATGTATATATATTTTTTGTAACGTGGTAGGTCTTTGATGAGGCTTTTTTTGGAAGAGGAAACACAATTTCGTTCGCGTAGCAATAATGTGGATGAAGGGGAAAATGTATTATTAAACAGGAGGGACAGTTACAACTTTTAACCATCAGTAACAAAATTAATTAATTAAGTAGTAATTAAGATAATAATTTCTGAACAATACATTCCCCAAAAGAGTTTTTGCGAAAAAAATGTAAATGGAAAAAATATCCTTCAATTTTCATCAACAAAAAAAAAATATGAGCGATAAAATGTGCGATTTGCTGCGAATTAGAAATGTATCGATCTACATTTCAAAGAGGAAACTGGGCTGCGTACAAAATTTCACGGTTTTCAGTTGGACGACGGCAACAGAATCGTCATCGATCTGTGGGAAAAATATGCACGGTCGTTTTCCACGATTTTCTGCCCCGGCCCATTTCGGACTGCGGCGAAAAATTCAGCTCCTCGCTCGTCACAATACGGAAGAAACTGTCTGTGGTGAGGACAGGAATATTCCTTTCGAATGTTTCTCGCCGAGAATCTTGGTGGTTCTCGCTCTTCCGAGTTGACAATGGCGGTGCAGCTACACGGCCGGAGGGGTTGCATTTCCCATGGCATCGGGACAGAGGGAGAGTGACCGCAAGGTGGTCCATCGCTGGATGCATTCTGGATTCTCAGCACCCTGCGAGCATGCGTTCCTGGAGGTTCGTTCTCGCGCTTCGAACTCGAGGAACCGGAGGCTCCCATGGGGTCCCAGGCTTTGAGAGCACCTGCCTCACGGGTGTCTCGAAACCTCCCTCGACCCTCTCGTTCTCATCCCAAACTACGAATCCTTTTTTTTTCAAGATCCCAAAAAACCCGTTGTTTATCGACACCGGAGAGAGCGCAAAGTTCCACGGCCAGGATGAAGCAGGATAGATGTAGGAAACGGAAGGGAGTTGGAGAAACAAAGAGTAAGGTTTTGGAACGGGTTTTAAGGATAAAAAATATAACGTATCAAGATGAATAAGCCGATAATCGGAGGAGTTATTAATTTGTGGTCCATTCTCTTCTACTCAAAGCCTCAGTATAGTTTTCTTTATTAATTTTTTCAGTGATGTATTTCATTTTTCGAATGTGAAAGCATTTTTTTATTTTATTTCCCATTCTCAAAAATTCTTTCTCAAAAATTTGAAAAAAAAATTTCAGGCTAGTTTTCATGAATTTAAAATTCATGAAAACTAGCCCAAAAATTAAACATTATTTGGGCGAGTTTTCATGAATTTAGAATTCATGAAAACCAGCCCTAATATTAACCATTATTTGGGCGAGTTTTCATGAATTTTAAATTCATGGAAACTCGCCCAAAAAAAATTTGAAAAATTTTTTTCGGGCTAGTTTTCATGTATTTTAAATTCATGAAAACTAGCCCTAATATTAACCATTATTTGGGCGAGTTTTCATGAATTTTAAATTCATGAAAACTAGCCCAAAAATTAAACATTATTTGGGCGAGTTTTCATGAATTTAGAATTCATGAAAACCAGCCCTAATATTAACCATTATTTGGGCGAGTTTTCATGAATTTTAAATTCATGGAAACTCGCCCAAAAAAAAATTTGAAAAATTTTTTTCGGGCTAGTTTTCATGAATTTTAAATTCATGAAAACTAGCCCTAATATTAACCATTATTTGGGCGAGTTTTCATGAATTTTAAATTCATGAAAACTAGCCCAAAAATTAAACATTATATGGGCGAGTTTTCATGGATTTAAAATTCATGAAAACCAGCCCTAATATTAACCATTATTTGGGCGAGTTTTCATGAATTTTAAATTCATGGAAACTCGCCCAAAAAAAAATTTGAAAAATTTTTTTCGGGCTAGTTTTCATGAATTTTAAATTCATGAAAACTAGCCCTAATATTAACCATTATTTGGGCGAGTTTTCATGAATTTTAAATTCACGAAAACTAGCCCAAAAATTAAACATTATATGGGCGAGTTTTCATGGATTTAAAATTCATGAAAACCAGCCCTAATATTAACCATTATTTGGGCGAGTTTTCATGAATTTTAAATTCATGGAAACTCGCCCAAAAAAAAATTTGAAATTTTTTTTTCGGGCTAGTTTTCATGAATTTTAAATTCATGAAAACTAGCCCTAATATTAACCATTATTTGGGCGAGTTTTCATGAATTTTAAATTCACGAAAACTAGCCCAAAAATTAAACATTATATGGGCGAGTTTTCATGGATTTAAAATTCATGAAAACCAGCCCTAATATTAACCATTATTTGGGCGAGTTTTCATGAATTTTAAATTCATGGAAACTCGCCCAAAAAAAAATTTGAAAATTTTTTTTCGGGCTAGTTTTCATGAATTTAAAATTCATGAAAACTAGCCCTAATATTAACCATTATTTGGGCGAGTTTTCATGAATTTTAAATTCATGAAAACTAGCCCAAAAATTAAACATTATATGGGCGAGTTTTCATGGATTTGAAATTCATGAAAACTAGCCCTAATATTAACCATTATTTGGGCGAGTTTTCATGAATTTTAAATTCATGAAAACTAGCCCAAAAATTAAACATTATATGGGCGAGTTTTCATGGATTTAAAATTCATGAAAACCAGCCCTAATATTAACCATTATTTGGGCGAGTTTTCATGAATTTTAAATTCATGGAAACTCGCCCAAAAAAAAATTTGAAAAATTTTTTTCGGGCTAGTTTTCATGAATTTTAAATTCATGAAAACTAGCCCTAATATTAACCATTATTTGGGCGAGTTTTCATGAATTTTAAATTCATGAAAACTAGCCCAAAAATTAAACATTATATGGGCGAGTTTTCATGGATTTAAAATTCATGAAAACTAGCCCTAATATTAACCATTATTTGGGCGAGTTTTCATGAATTTTAAATTCATGGAAACTCGCCCAAAAAAAAATTTGAAAAATTTTTTTTGGGCTAGTTTTCATGAATTTAAAATTCATGAAAACTAGCCCAAAAATTAAACATTATATGGGCGAGTTTTCATGGATTTAAAATTCATGAAAACCAGCCCTAATATTAACCATTATTTGGGCGAGTTTTCATGAATTTTAAATTCATGGAAACTCGCCCAAAAAAAAATTTGAAAATTTTTTTTCGGGCTAGTTTTCATGAATTTAAAATTCATGAAAACTAGCCCTAATATTAACCATTATTTGGGCGAGTTTTCATGAATTTGAAATTCATGAAAACTAGCCCAAAAATTAAACATTATATGGGCGAGTTTTCATGGATTCAAAATTCATGAAAACTAGCCCTAATATTAACCATTATTTGGGCGAGTTTTCATGAATTTTAAATTCATGAAAACTAGCCCAAAAATTAAACATTATATGGGCGAGTTTTCATGGATTCAAAATTCATGAAAACTAGCCCTAATATTAACCATTATTTGGGCGAGTTTTCATGAATTTTAAATTCATGAAAACTAGCCTAAAAATTAAACATTATATGGACGAGTTTTCACGGATTTAAAATTCATGAACACTAGCCCTAATATTAACCATTATTTGGGCGAGTTTTCATGAAGTTAATAAATAGCAAATTCATGAAAACTAGCCCAAAAATATGCAAAAATTTTTTGATAAAATGTGTCGGAGTAGAATTGAAAGTAGAAAATAAAATTTCTAAAGATTTTTTCTTTTCGTTTGTTATTTATCCCGTGGTAGCGTGCCAAAATATTAAACTCGTAAAAACTAGCCTAAAAACTGAAAAATAAGAAATTCGAGAAAATTCGTTGGTAAAGAACCAAAAAACAAACAAAAAATTCCTTACACTTTTTTGTCTTAAACTGATAATTTAGGCACTACACGTTGCGAAAGTGAATTTTTGCAGATGCAGGTATGTTCATGGTCATGCTTGACTCCGTAAAAATGTTCATCCTCGACGTTTCGTGACGCGCGTGCTAAAATAATTAAACTGTATATAAATGCAGATAAAGTGGAGTTCACCGAGGATGCATTGAGCCCAATGTGTTGAGATCTTTTCCACACTTTCCCACGTGGAGCCGCGTGACGGCGTCGCCGGGAATGCGCCGGTCCTAAAAGCGCGGGTGACTGGCTAATCATCCTCCGCTCTCCTTCCCTCTCCGTCGCGGTTCCTCGAGGAATTGCGACAAGCCAAGTATGTGCGCACGTGTGAGTGAGTTTAAGTGCAAAGGACTGCTCGAGACAGACTAGGAAAGAAATATGGACGAAGGATATCAGACACCAAGTTATATTGCAGCAGGAGAAGTCTCGCCGACGGCTAAATCGCGATCGTTTTCATCGATACAACGTCCTGCACTCTTTATACTTCAGCAATATTCTTGCAATCGGTCGTTAAGATTAGGTCGCCCCACCGACGTAACGAAACTTTACAACACAACGCGCTCGTGTTGCATACACGATGAGATGCATCTGTGCCGGCGAACGCGCTCAAACTGTTACCGCACAGCCGAGAAAACAAAAATGTGAAAGAAAATAGGTGGAAATTAAATTTACCTATTTGATTCATCCGTTCACTATGGCTGGCTACATTCGAAACACATTCCAAATATACTTGAGAAATTTCACATGCGTTTCTATACCCACGTTCGTGTAGATCGGAATACGGAAGTCGATGTCACTTCAGAATGGAAACCTTCATTTTCAACCGGAAGTGACGTTTTCCGGGAATACGTTATTTTCTGTATGAAAAGTTCAATTTTAAACCGGAAGGGTTTTCATACGCAAAATGTCACGGTTTCAAAATTTCGTTCTTGGCCGGAAGTGACGTTTTTTCACGACGGTTAGCGGGAGGCTTCACGCCCAATCGCTAATAATAATAATAATAATAATAATAATAATATTAAACATCGTGAAGGGGGATTTTCTGACTCGATCGTTCGCCTATTGGTAAAAACGTGTCAATGTTATTACGGACCCGATGCCGTTCTCATTTGAGACAGAGAAATGTCGATGCGATCGATAACATCGACCCTCGTTTAATAGATTATTCAAAGATTTCAGATCTCTATTTAAGAAAGACACGGCGAGAGACCTATGAGAGTATGAAGATTCGTTGCGGAGATACAGAAATTGACTGCGAGTCTCAACCAACTGTCGAAGCTTGGAAAGAGAATTTTTGTTGTTGTTTTTTCGTCGATTCACAGATTTATGGAGGGAATAATTTATCAAATTGTCTGTGAGATCGACAAGCTCCATCGGCTCGAGTCACGTTGCGGACGTATCGTGTACATACGTGTGTGTTACGTATCTCGTCATCGAAATTAGAAGGGCCCATTTTCCGTGCTCGCAGACAGAAAATACGTCTTCATGCTTTCAGACACTTAACACTTGGTAAACAAAGTATTCCGTCTCGAGTAGTTCACGGACAAATGCACATTTTTTCCATATTTTCTGGAAATTCGACCGAAATGGCAATTGATAAAATAACGAAAAATTATTATTTTGTATTATTTCTGAATAAACTTGTCTGTTCAAACGCCTGATTATTTCTGTCCTCCGATCAACAGCTCTTTATTTTTGCTCAACACAACTATTGATAACAAATTTTTTAAAATAATTTCAAAGAGTTTTCGAAAAAAATGTTAAGTAAAAAAATCGTTTTTTATTTTGACGAAATTGCTTACCGAAATGTACGATCGAAATTTTCGAAAACCAATCAGCGTTTCGTCGAGGCCATTCTGTATAGGCGAAAAAAAAATCGCTCGACGAATTCACCGCGAAATTTCGTTTACACCCGCCGTACACCTCAGAGCGGAATCAGCGATAGCATCTGAGCCTAGTAGACACTTTCTCGGGGAGCGTTCCCGGCCAAATGGCCCACGTGTATATCTGTAGAGAATCCACGCCCAGCGCCGTTAAAGATTCGGAGACCACCAGCGTCGATAATTATTTGTCGTGATCGCGCGCCAAGTGTGTTGCCGGCTGCTCCTGCCGCGGTTACTCCACGACCTCACCGCGAGGAAGCGAATCTCACAGTTCGATCCGATCTCCGCGACACTCGTACTTTCTTTCTCCCGTTCCTTGTCCTCCTATTTTCCTTCTCCGCTCCTTCACCGTCCCTCTTCCTTATGCTCGGTACGTGTCGTTTTTTTTCCTCTCCTCTCGCTTCATCGACTAAGAATCGCGTCGAGGAAAGTCGTCGTCGCCGTCGTCTGTCGGCCTCGCGTATCGCTGCACCACGCCAGCTTGGCTTGCAGCAAAGTGCATCAAAGCGTACGTACGGCGGACTCCCTGCAAGTCGTCGGGCCGCGGCGGCGGCAACGAGATATCTCCATGCGCGCACCTCCAGTTCTCACGAGGTTACGAGAAAGCGATTCTCCAAGCTAGCGAATGTCTATAGGAAACTGCCGTGTTGCAGCCGACAACGAGAGATCCACCGAGTGTGCAAGAGAATCGTCGGGGACCGAGATGCGCGCTTACTCTGAGATCCCGCGAGGTATGCGCGACGGGATTGGATTATCGGTTTGGCGAAACCAACACTGAAAAGACCGGCTTGGAAAAGCCGATCACGTGTGTCTGCGACCAACACCAGCGAAACTCTTCGCGGAACTTTTGTGCCTCGGGTCTAATGCATGTGTGGTTTATAGGGCATTATACCTAATACGAACGTGACAAGACTCGAGGGTGAAAGCAAGAAAGAGTGAATTATTGCGGACGTCGCCAATGGATGCTATGGTAATTAAATTGAGCGAGGAATAATGAGAAGCTATCTCGGGAAACTTAAAAAACCATTGAAAAAAGAGGATAGATTTTTGGAGTACTTGGCATTGATTCGAGTCGTGACTGTACTGTCTCAAATTTTTCACGTAAAAAAGACTCGAGTTTGACAAATAAGAATGCTCAAGATCAACCCAACTATCATTCTAGCAAATAACTCTGCAGAACCATTTACAAAATAATAATTTTACATTAAGTTTAAAAAATAGAGATCGCAAAACAATTGCTACAAGAAAAACGAGATTTCGGATACAAAAACCCGAGCGTTTTTTTCGTCGATAGATTAATATTGGACCAGGAGGATGTTGAAAGAAGAGAGTTGAGAAAATAAAATTTTAGAGATAAAAAAAAGAAGAGCAACAAACCCAAAGCATTCTAGTCGGACTTGCGGTCCTGGGAAAAGATCCGTCCGGCGTGTATCACGGTCGATGGTCCCAGGATGCCCGTATTATACAGCCGTCCATATATGTATATATACAACGGGAAGCTGCGATGCCGGTAGGATATATTCTTTCCCGTGAGAGACGGAGAGCCGCGGCATGAAAAGGTAAAAAGATGAAGGATATGGTAGTATCCAACTATTATATAGTACGTATATAAACGATGTGCGAGAGACTCTCTCGTGCACAGGTGAAACACGAGAACCTTATAGCCGCTCATCTCTCGCCTCTTTCCTTTTTTCCCCCCCGGTTCATAGTTGGGCCCGGTGAGGATGCAGCCAGCTACCTCGCCGCCTCACTTGTTCCGGTGTGGGAAAAATCTCTTCGAGACCCCTCACAATTTTTGCATACATTAATCTATTTTCGAGCCCGAGCATCATTCTTCTCCTTCCTCCTCACCGCTCCTCACTGTCCACGACATAATGGGATACCTGCCGTGGTTATGCCGTTCAACCCTCCGGTTTTTCCTTTCAGCTCGATACAACTTGCCATTGAGGCAAACTACACCCGACCGGAGATTTTTCGCTCTACCTGTCTCGCGGCAACAGCATCGGCAGCGTCAATGGAAAGTGGATATCTACCTGTTGCAGTCCATGGGAACATTTTTACTCCATTCGCGATCAAGCGTGTTTCCTCGGTTTTCTCCACTGTTGAATTAGGACTAATTTTGGTGAGGCGGATGAAACGGTGAGAGATCTCGATGTTGAAGCTCGAAGGGTTAACATTTTAGTGACATGAAATTTCAAAAGAATTTGGATTCGAGAAGAGCGAAGTTTTTAAAACACGTTGCATATTTGTTAGAGGGTGAAATGAACCTTTTTTTTCTTCGAAGGAGCTATAAAAGGTTAACTTGTGAAACGTTAATCCTGTAAGTGTTGACAATTGTGAAAGGTTTTGACGAGTTAAGGGAAAGATAGAAGCTAAAGTGTCGAATAATCAACGAAGAATATTGTTCCTGTAATGATTGCAAATATTTTATTTCTCCGGCCACATAAATACATAAACAAATAAATACAATCAAGTTTTACAAAGGTTCGGATTTGTTAACTATTGAAAAAACGCTGCATATTTTTTAGAAAGAGAAATAAAGTTATCTTTATTGAGACTCGACGAAGGCTGAGAGCCCTTTTTCGTCCAAAGAGCTGTAAAGGGTTAATATTTTAGGAAATGGCGATGAAAAGTTGATTGAAGCTATCCCAAAACGATGGTACAGCCCAGGAGTGCTCCGGCTCAGGTAAAAGTGTAAACCTGAGTGAACGCAGTAAATGATGAAAAATGTCGACTCTCGTGCCTCTTAACGTGATAATTTCGCATACCAACAGCTGCCGTAAGCGCGCACACTTGGCTCGTTTGCCTGTCGTATACGCGGAGAGATCAGGTGTTTCCATCCCCCTGACTATCGGCTTCGGCTCACTGTCTCTCCACCTTAGTCTCTGCATCCCAGGAACGATAGTATCTTGGAGCGAGCCACGGGAAACTCGCAGAGTTTATAAAATTCCAGGATTTACGTCAATTCGTGGAATCCCTCGAGAGTGAGAAACTGAAAGAGACGAAAAGCGTAAAAAATTTAGTTCCGATTGGTAAACTAATTTCTAAGTTATGACGATTTTCAGCATTTTTGTGTTCCGTGATATATCTCAGCGTAAAATCTTCAGAAAAACTGATAGGACTGCCTTAGAATTTGATATCGAATCACACATTAGCATGTGAAAATGACGTTCCAAATGTGATCCCAATCGGGCGTCAAATTTCCAAGTTCTCTTCAATTTTCTTAAAAACGGTAAGATGGTTAGAAATGCGATTTTTCTAAAAAATGTTGTCCACTTCCTTCCTTTTCTGTCGACCTGCTCGCTATCTCGCCATACCCCACGATAAAAGCACCGACTGTTTCACCTCGCGGAGCTCCCAAGCCCGTTAGAAGATCTGGCCGTTTCGCAAATAACCGCGGAAGCGCGGTACAACCTATTACAATCCCCTTACCGATAATCCTCCGTTCGACGAACACGATCCGTAGGGCCGCCGCGATCACGAGGGCGGTGGCGAAAGGCGATTCGCGCCAAAGCGGCTAAATTGAAGAACACGGCCTAGGTAAACGAGCCACACGGAGGAAGGGGTCTTCCCACAAGTTGGCCGGCATTAGCAGAGAGTAACTGCATCCAACATGAGAACACCGAAGAGCTCGGTACGATAGCGACACAGAAGCTGCCGACACCGCCAACAACAGCAACAACACCCGATGCTGGCATGTGTGTTGTCGTTCGCGAGCGCAACGATGCGGTGGCTGAAGGCGTATTCGTATTTCGCTGCGACTCTTCCGTCTCACTTCGTCTCTCATGCCGGTCGGAAATTCTGATTCGTCGGCATCGCCAGCCAAGAGTTCACCAGCGAGAGCCCCGACCAAAAGAGAGCCCGAGAGTTGCTTTATCTTATGGGTTTTTCGAGACAATGTTCTCCCCGGCCATTTCCCTGCGTAAAAAGGCCGTTCATATGGAGCGCCGCTGTGATCCTGCGCGCCACCACCGGGACGCATTGTCTTCGACGCAATACCCGCGCCTCGGATACCTTTCTTTTTTGCTCGTGGATTCAGAACGGTGCAACCGCCGTCTCTCGACCCCGCCGACCTGGCGGGGACTACTTTATTCTCGCATTAAAGCGAGCGCCGAGGGCACCGAGGAAATTTTCGTTCCGAAATTCATTGCGGCGGTAAAAATAAAAAGAGCTTCCGTGAGCGAGCTCGGAACGAGAAACGAGGCTGTAACAAGTGAACGGAGCCTCTCGTTCGGCTCAGGCCGAATGCAGCCTTATTGACTTTTTTAGCACTAACGTCCCGATTTTTACGAGGACCTGGCCATGGAAGGGTACCGTCGGGTGTATAGAGTCATGTTTATGTGTCTCAAATTTATCGGGGTAGCGGAGTAGAAGAGGAAGGTACTCCACCGTCGAGTCGACGGTTTTCGGTGTTGGAAGCGAGAGCAGGAAGGTGGATCGGAAAGGCGTCGGCATCAAGAACTGAAAATCATAAATCTCGCAAAAAATCGTCGAATTTAGCGTAACTTGCTGTCAAATTCATGCGATATTAAAATATAACTTGAAAGAAAGATGGAGTCACTTTGGGAGTAAAATGGCATATGGAGGAAAGATGTTAGGACTTATGGGTTGAAATGATATATGAAAGAAATTTTACTTAAGTATGAGGATAAAGAAAAACCGTGGTAAATTTGACATTGACAAATGTGAAAATCCCAGGGAAATCACTGCAACTTTCCGTCAAACTCAAAGTAACCTAGAAATAGCTTTCTCTGGAAAAAGGTTTCTCGGCTTAGGTCGTCTCTTTAGATTCCCCGATGGTTCAGAACGGGCGCAAGGGGCACACATGCGTTCTTCGCAGCCCGACGGTCTCCACTATCGGCGAGCACACGCACCGTAGCGCTGCCGTCTTAAGATATGCGTAACTGCCAGGTTTCTCGTTGTTGAGTCGTTCGGCATCCGGCCGTTCGCAAAATTCGCGAGTTTTCGAGCACGCGCCTCCCTCGCTCCCCCTCTCCTGTCCTCTGTCGCTGGGCGAAGGCGAAGATACGAGATAAAAATCTAGCGCTACTTTATGAGCTGCGGGCGATTCTTTATGGCTATGGGATACAGAAGTTTCGCGCCCATCGCCGGCCTCCGTCCCGATCCTCGACGAGAATCCTCCACTGCCACCATATCCTCTTCATTCTTTTCGTCGTTGTTTTCATTTATTTATTCATTTTTCGCCACTCCTTTTTAGTCACTTTTCGCCGCGAATCTTATTCGCTGCCGTGCACGATGTTCCTTTCTTGCATCCAGCGGGATGCAACGAAGGAAAAAATATATAAGACATGTGAAAAAAAGAATGTTTCGAAAGGATGGATATTCGTTCCTTTCTCCCTCGCGGCTCACAGGGTACGATATTCCGCGTTCCCTTTGGGTCCACCGTTCCAGGTTCGGAGCCGAGGCGTTGACAGCTTACCAACACCCCGGGGACTTCTTACTTTTTCTCAATTCCTCGGTTCTCTGCGCGAGCGATGACCATCGGGGCAGCGAATGTATTTTTGCGTCTTTGTTTCTCCGATGTTAAAGTCGCGAGATTCCCGTCGAGAGAAATTGATACCGAGATACGTACAGCGGAAATAAAGGGTGGTTAGGGAGGTTTTTTTCTTTTTTTGGGGATAAGAAGAAGGGACTTTTGGTGTGCTGGAAGGTAAGAAGGATGCGAGGAAGTCCGAACAAGCGTGATTATGCAGCGTGAGGTGAGATTTGTGTGTATGGGTATGAACGGGAAGGGAAGAGATCCTCGGCGAGAGGAACAGGACTGCTGCTCAGCCACCGCGGGCCGAGGAAGGCAGTTTATTTCAATCAGAGAGCCACAAATCTCCGCTGAGCCGGGCCACACCGTCACGCCGCGGCGGTGCATTGTTGAGCAGGAATTAGCGATAGCTCATGGGACTGAAAATACGACAAGTGGACTCGGCGACTCGTCGATGGTGGATATTTTTAAAAATTCATATTATGCGTAAATTCCTCAGGGAGGAAATAAATTAATTATGATAGTATATAAATAAGTAATTGGCTATAAATCCAACTAAGATAGAAAAATGAAACTAATTAAATTAATCACTTATATGTAATATACAAAATCCTCAAGTACCAAATATCAATTATGATATTGTATAAATAATAAATTGGCTGGGTCCAGTCATTAATTGAAAAATAAAATTAACTAAAGCAATCAGTTACTTGTAAAATAGTATGAAAGTAAATATCGTAAACAAATTTTTAAAAACCTCGGCCACAGGTATCAATCGCCTGGATACGAGATGAGTTTCATCAAGTCATCATTTGTTGATTGAATAATTTTATGTTATCAATTGTATCGATTTAACCGTCATACGCGATAGTCGCGATGCGAAGTGAGGAAAATATCACTGGAACATTGAAAAAGTTAAATAAATTAATCTCTAAATTTCTAATTCACACGATGCAAGTTAGTCGTGATGACGGAGGAGGCGTCGCTGGCTTTGCTCACGATCTTCTCCTCTCGAAGCAGAGAAGAGACAAGGAAGTTTGCAACAAAAGCATAGGACACGTTTGCTCGCGGGATCCAGGTCGGCGGTCCACCGTTAATTATTCCGGATCACTGTTCCAAGGTGGTGTAAACCTCGTGCCGAAGAGTCTATCGTGTAAAGTAAATGTTGAGCCGTTGCCTCCTCGCCGGTAAGAATTTTTCGAGCCTCAGGTGCCTCTCTCGCCCACGAGAAATTTTATAAGATCGGATTTTCCGTCGACCGATCGCGGTTACCGCGCTCTCACAGACGAGGAGAAATGCCCGGATAACTGCGCCGTCGGAGGGAGAGAGGAACAGTGAGAGACCGATTGAGAGGTTATCGGAATCACTTATAAGGAACGGGCTCACGACTTTGGCGCCTCGCCTATATTTTCCTTGGCGTCTCGTCGTTTCTCTCACCAGATAATTGCCCAGTTTCTGGATCGAACCCGACCAACCCCCTTCCGCGTGTCGTATCGTAACGTCCAATCGAGTCCACAAGAGACCCTCGCTCTTATACCCGAGCGGTTAAATGCGCTTGTGCGACGAAGGCTCGAGAGTCGCACCGGTCCAACCTAGTCGTTAAACGTTAAATCTCGGTCACGATGAGTCCTCTCTTGCCGCCTAGCGGAATACCTTTGAAAAATTATTCCAACTACGTGAAATACGGGGGGGGGGGGGGGGGGCATCTTGCCTCGCACAAGTGAGTCGGTGGGAGTCATTTCCTGGATGCAGCGCATCGATCTGGAAATCGATCGGCAGGAATCAATCCTAAGATACCCCATTCGTTTCCGCTCTCGTGTCATCGTGTCATTTTGGCTTCTCAGTACTGAAATGGCTACGCCAGAACGTAATCGACGTGACTGTCTAGGTTCCACGCCAGGGCGGTGATTGATTCTAGAATCACAGATTTCAGAAGCTAAGTCCACCGGATCAATGAGCTCTTCGAGGGTTTATATTTATCGGAATTCTAAAGATGCATTCCGAAGATGTCGACAAATCGCAATTCCATGGAATCAGTGCTGTCACCGAGTGTTACTCTACATGTGCACGAGAGACGTGTCGAGTAGACAAAAAGACCGCACGAATCGCTGAGCACGCGCTAATGCGCTTCTCCGGAGCGTGCGAGCGTCGCGGCTCTTCAGGATCGTTCGTAGTTCGGATATAGCTCACTCGAGGGGGAGATCGTTTCTTGCATCTGGAAAAGAGACATGGAGGCTCGTGCTCTTTCATCGCGTGTATGTTTTCCCTCGTGTCTTTAAGATTCGGCGCTATCTCAATGTTATGGTCGCCGGTCGAAGTGAGAGCTCGGTAAATCGTGTGCGTTCTGGACTCGACGGGGCGTGTTGGCATGCTCGCGATTGCGAGAAGCCGAGGATAGAGAGACTCCCTCCTTCGCTCGTCGTCCTTGCGAATGTAATGAAAGGACCGGAGGACTCGCCGAGACACGAGACGTCCTCGCGGCGAGAGTAGATTAGCGCTAAAACTACCTCCGGTGCTATGCATCTCTAAAACCAGGCGGGCACTCGCTTCGCTGGTGCAGTCTCTCGGTGAATAAATGCTCGGGAAGAGCTCGAGGTTGAATAAGGAATGAGGAATAAGGTTGCCCCGGCGAGTTTCCCTCTCTCTTTCTCTCTCTCCCTGGAGAGCGTCCGCGGAGGCAGAATCCGCTATCGCTCCGGCTGTGGTTTCTCGTCCGGGAGACGAGAGACGCACCGTCCCGAGGGTGAGAGATTCTTGCGCTCCCCGAGAATGAATGTTCGAGATAACGCCGACGACGGGACGCGACGGCTATGGTAGTTTAAACAAACGACAAGAAAATCCTATGCTCGCGTACGTACCGGAGAATTTCTTGGATATAGTTATAGTGGCATCGCGAATCTTCGCTGAGAACGTGTGGAAAATTCATAAGAGGAGAAAAAAGTAGGCTGTAGAGAGGAGCGATGACTGTGGCGCGCGTCCGTGTCGGAAGGTTGATAAAATACTTCGCGAGGTTAATCGACCGGACGATAAGGTGATGGTCAAATGAGCTTAAACTCGAGATCTCTAAAATGATGCTGTAGTTCCTCGAAGTAAATAAATCAACCACCTCTATCGCTAATTATGACCGGTTTTGCTTGTGCTCAGAGATCTAAGAAAATCACGTCGTTGGTCGGATGGGGGATTCCGGCGTGAGTGGAAAAACGATACGTCGATGGCCATACGATAAAACGCCATGTCTACACGACTGGTGGAAATTTCATTATTCAACCGGAAGGTACATCCTGAAAAAAAATACATCATTGTCAACTTGAGAGAAACTATTTTTCACCCGGAAATAAGGGCATAAGAAAAAACGTCGTTTTCGGTTTTTAAATCTCGAGAGTAGGTCACGTAAGGGCGAAAAATTTAATTTTGTGACCGGACGATATCTTTCGGTACGAGGTCAGTTGCAGTACGGAACTGAGATTTCCAAAGCTAAAGATACCTTACCGAGAAAATTTGTTCGTTCTGCTGTTATCATCGTCGGATTGCCCTAACCAAGGAAAGTGCATCAAGTATGGTATGGCACTGAACGCTGGTTAAAGACGTTGAGAAACGCGCAAGTCGCCGACCACCAGAAGGGATACTCGCAAAGTGGGAGGTATGTAAAGAGAGCCACAAGCCCTCACCGCAACGTCGGCGAACACCGGTGATCGTGGCTGTGAGTTAGATGGTTGGCTATAGGCAAACCATACACACACGGGATGCCGTCGCGAATTCCTTCGATTCCTTTCGCTACCGTTTAGTCGAGTATGCGACCCAGTAAAGATCTTGGGAATGTTCTCTTTCCCTGGTTGTGTCGGCTCGCGTAAGCGGGCTCCATGACTAACTCCCAAGCCGGGTTCTTCCTCCCTCTTCTTTTTCTCCTAGCTTGATCGCAGAACAGACTTTCCTACCAGTTTATTACTACCCGCGTATTCTTCGATCCTGCGGCACGCTGGAAATCCAGACGTGTACTCCCATATTACATAGCTCATCACGCTTCATCTCGGATCGACGTAACCAGCGATCAAGGATCAAAGATTACCCAGATGAGCGGATCTACACCGCTGTCCGCTCGAATGATCGATAATTGATTCAGGAATCCGCAGCCGACGGTCGATGGGACTTTAATTTTCGTCCCATCAAATTCCCGGAGTGGTCGCCATCGCACGCTAGTTGCGAGAGAAAAACAACAAGACGAAGAAGTGGAGGAAGAGCTCGCGTCTCTCGACACTTGTGCCTAGTGGCGAGCCGATAATTAACTACTAATTAATAGCCACGTCGTAAGTACCCTCATCCTGCCTTCTTACCAGCCACCGTTTGTTCTCTCCTCCTCCTTCTCTTCTTCTCTCTTCGTTTCCAATCTTTTTTTCTCCCGCCCTTTTTTCACTCTTCATCGGCCTCTTTCTCGTTTTCCCGCTAGTTGCGCCCGCCCCGCGCGTTCTCCCTTTACTTCGCTTCGCCCATCCTCGCGTTTCTTTCCTCCTCTCCCGGTCCACACTTTATCCTCAAGGCCCTGATCAACGAAGTCCTGATCACAGATAGCATCTCGCTATCGTTCGATACAGCACGCCCGCACTTCAGACGTAACCCTGCGAACCGCGGTTCAATAAGAACCGTGAAGCCACCCAAAGGAACGACCTCGACTTTCCAAAGTTATCGATTCTTATCGATCGATCCGCGCTCGTCGACGCTTATGTGCAGTCCCTTTTTTTATTCCTCTTTTTTTTAAATCTTCGTCGGAGGTGGAAGATCTTCCTGGTTGGCTCGAGCGTCCGGCGTGCATAATGGACCGCATCGAGGATAATGCCCTATAAGGTAATTTGTCCGCTCCAAGTGCCGTCGCCAGATTCGGCCGGGCTTTTTTCGGTCAGTAACGAAAATGTACGAGAATCGCGAACACGAATGCCAGGACCGGGTTGTTGGCTGGCTCGAAGCCTTTCTCGAGAGCGCACCTGTGCCTGCTCCGATTTTGCGCACGACTGTTGGCGCGTCGTCCTGTTTGCACGGATCGACGAGGTGTGCGAGGAGAAAGCGAGATTGAATGGCGAAGCGGACGGAGAGGTCGCTCCGCGTTGGCTGATTCGTTCGACAATGGAGATTAATGTAATCGGTAATCGGGTTGGATGGATTATTCGCTATTGTTGGGTTCGTTATTGCGCGGGGTCCTTGACTCCGATACGAACATCCGTCATTTGTAACGGTGGAGTGGAAGAGGCGGGAGGAAGGAAGATTCGTGAGGAATCTCAAGGCGATCCGCGAATGAGATTCAATGATATCCACGAAGCTGGACGATCGTGCAGAGCTATCGTGCATCACGTGGAAATTGTTTCAGCATGAGTCAACATTGAACGAATGGAAGAAATCTCGAGAGCAGCGACAGCACCTGCAGCTGGATTGAAAAAATTATGGGGAGGGAAAAGGCGGAATTAGTGAATCAGAGGTTTTGATTCATACCGGGAAAGGAGTGGGAATTAGCAATGAAGACAGGTATTGAAAAATCTGTCAACCTCGGCGATCTGAGAATACTTTCGCCATCGATTTTTGCACTAGCCAACAAAGATCTTCTCACGACACGTCTCAAAGACATCGATTTTTGCACCAGCCAACAAAGATCTTCTCACGACACAGCTCAAAGACCAGAGTCATCGGTCCGGCAAGAGTGGAAATAAAAAAATAACCAAATACCCCGAGCAAACGCGTTCTGCCTCAACGTATTTCGCGACGCAAAAGAAAATACACGGAAGAGACGAGGGCAAAAAAAACGGCAAAAAAGAAGCCATCCAGGAGAATTGGCCATCAGCGAAACGAAGTAGGCGGTAGTGAAGAAGAAAGAGTGAAGGCGAAGGTCGGTAGGGTGGGCTTCCTGTTCGGATGCTCGTTAAATCGCGGCCGGGGCCACGCGGGGAGCGAGCATAAGAGAGCGATGCCGAGGAGGTACGCGGAGAGCGCTAACTCTGGCCCAATTAGCATACGGCGACGGGGCTACATCGCGAAATACACCTGCTCGAAGACGCGGCCGAAGCCGAAGAGAGGGCAGAGACAACCTGGCCCGCCGGCTCTTTTCTCGCTGCTCCTTCTGGTTCCTCCTGCTGCTGCTTGATCGGCGCACAGGTTGCGAGCGCGCGAGAACGAGCAGGTGCCTCACCTGTTTCGCATAGCCTCGGGTTTGCGCCAACTTGTGCACGCCCGGTGTACCGTGTAGATGAATTGTGCGAACTGGAATAGAGCGAAGACCGCGGGCCAAGTTCCTATCGGTCTTTGACGTGCTCGTCACTCCTCCGTCCTGAGGCTCAGTTTGTTCGAACTCTCACGGTGAAACCGTGAACCAGGCCCAAGGAAACGACGACGAAGAATGAGGAGAAGAGAAGAGGGTCGGGGCAGGTTTGGAAGAACGAAAGGATTTTGTCTGAATCCACTTTCGCGGCGGCTAAAACTGCGAAGGCTCGGGGAAAAAAACAACGAAAAAATTGCGAAACCTGCAGAAAAGACGGTATATGTGTATACGAGCATTAGCGTGTACGAAGTTCACATGTGAGCTCGGGTCGAATGTTTATGTGCGTACGTGGGTGCGCCTCCAGGAATACGAGAACGAAAGCACGCACTGCGCTCGGCGCCGACTAAGCTGAAGCGAATGTATATGCACGTCCGCTTCTCGCAGGTGCGATAGAGAGTCGACGACGACGATGGGTCCGATGAAGAAGAAGGTGGACGCGCCCGCGGCTAGGATCCTTCCTGATGCTTCTCTTCTTCTCGGAATCGCATTAGCATCGAGCGCGCGAGCCTTCCTCGCCGTGCACGTTACTGCTCGGGTACTCGCTCATTTCGCTTTGCATGAAAATTTATTAATCTTCGATGATGATCGCAGTGAAAGCAATTTTTTTAATACCAATGAAAAAAATTCGTTCTCCAAAAAATCTACGTTGCGGGCGTTAATTTTGAACGATCGGTGATCGACAAAACTATCGATGTTTCAGTTACGAACCATAAACGTAATATAGTTTGTGGATTCAAGTTATCAATAATTCTCATTAATTTTTTTCTTTATCCTTAATTAAAAAATCGATGCCCGGGCCATCCATGAAATACATTTTTTGAGACCGAAGATTTATTGAAAAAATTGTAAAGAAAAGAAAAGACGATCGCTACAGAGGGGCGAACGAAGATGGAATGGATGGAATCTCGTTTGAGGGCGTCTCGTCGACACGAGGTCAGGACGATCGTTTTCACGCAGCCAAATGCGTGAAGGAAAGCGGAGGGAGGCGGATAAGCGAAGAAGAGGAGAAAAAGGAAGAGGAAGGAGAAGATCGAGAAAGAGGCGCAGGTAGATGGTTCTTGTGGTGTGCATATAGCGAGAACGACGCAGCCGCGACGACGATGAGGACGAGGACGACGACGACGACGATGAGAAGAGAGAGACCGGAGGCGAAACCGTGGTCCAGAGTTGAACTCCGTTGACCCCGGTGTGTTCACCCACACCGGGCGCGACGTGGCTGCGAGGCCCGTTTCTACCAGTTCTTCTTCTCCCACCGCTCATGCCTTCTGCTCCATCCTGGATTCTCCTCCTCGTCCCGTTCTTGATCCTCTCCGTAAACGATCCGTCGTTCCTGAAAGGCAAATCGGGCATTGTTCGATTTAATCTTCATTCGTACAGAATTTTTTTTATCTAGATTAGAAAAAACAAAGTTTGGTCTAATAATTTTTTTTTTATAGAATTTGAATATCTTTTGAATCAAAAAAGAAGTCACCGTCATGCTTCCCCTCTGGAAAAAGGCTTGGTATTTTTTATTATAATAAAATTATGTTCGTATTTGGTTTTTAGCATCGCCGTTCATGGATACGAGAAACAGGGGTGGTTCGGATTGCGCTGCAAGATATTCGTCCTGAAAGCCAATCGTCCATCGCAAGATCACGTTTAACGATAATTCGATAATGCGGATCGTTCCGCCGATGAGGTCGACGCGGGTATTGGTCAGCCAGCCGAACGATTACCAATCGGACACGCGCATCGATACACTGTAAAACCGATGACCATGAAAATATCTGCATCTGCAAAAATTCACTTTGGCAACGTGTAGTGCCTAAATTATCGGTTTGAGACAAGAAAGTGTAAGGACTTTATTGTTTGTTTTTTGGTTCTATACCAACGGTTTCTATCGGAAAAAACAAACAAAAAAGTCCTTACATTTTTTTGTCTTAAGCCGATAAATTAGGCGGTACACGTTGCCCAACTGAATTTTTGCAAATGGAGATATTTTCATGATTGATTTTTCTACAATTTTTTTTTTGCAATTTTACCGACGCTTCCCATAAATATTGATGAAGACGAGACGAGTATTCAGTTGAGCGTAGGTTTGAACAATTTTCCAATGGCATGGTCGAGTCCTGCAGTATTCGCGCGAGATAAAGATAGGGAGAGGGATGAATAAATATTTGAAAAAAATGAAAATAAAAATGATAATAAAATTTTTAAAGAGTCTGCATAGGTATGTGGAACGAAAGGTTGTCCGGTTCCCGGTTCGTCACCTGTTCGTCGTCGTCGAGTTCTCGGTCATTGGCGAACGAGCAAACGAGGCGCAGGAGTGGAACGAACGACGCGAGAGACGCCCACGGATATTCCTTTCTCCGGGTGTATGTATACACCTTTTTATATATATATGTTTATAACCATAGTGTAATCTCGTTCTCGTTATCTTATTCTCTATGCGCGACGACGAACGTTATACGCGAGCGGACATACGGGTCGGCAGGTGCGTAAACGCGCGCGGATATATTTTTCTTATACTTATTCTCATACGCAGCTTCGAGCTCGAAGATGATCTTGGCGCATTTATATTCCCTTTGCGATCGATGTAAATCGAATTAATATTTTTCGTTTTGCCACGGCAAATCTCCAAAGTCAATTTTCTTTGGACATAAAAACGCGTGGTCGGTAAAAATTTCAGCGCATAATTCGCGTACTTTGAAACGAGATCCCACCGTTGGCTGAAAATGAATTTTTAACATTACAACTTTGGTACAAAGATCTGTTGACATAGATGTGAAAATAAGGTTGAAAAAAAAAAAAATTATCGGTGATATCGGAGATGTGTTGACCATCCGAGTGTGGCATAAGAAATGTGGCAATTTTTCATTGAGCCGTTCAAAAGATAGAGCTGTGTAATGGGATGCCAAGAAACGCGAATTCTTCAAAGACTTCCCTTGCATTAAAAAGTGTAAATAAATTTTCATCATGGAAAAATCGACCTGACACATTACCGAGCTTCCACCTGGCGGAAGCAATCATCCAGTCACATTCATATCTATAGTATCGCACTAGCCCTCATGCCAATTAATAACTTACCTATAATGTTGCTATCTGACAAGTTTCTCTGCTGGTATTCATGTTTCTCGATCTTTAAACCGGCAATCGGCACGTAGGAAAAAGAAAAAGTCGAAGCGCTGAAACCACAAGCTCTCGAGTGTAAGTGATCGATAATGACGACGTTTTACTTGATTTTCCTCGCGCCCCCTTGTACTTTCGCATGCCAACCACCGTCTAAAAAAAAGGAAAAATAAGAATAAATCATGAAAAAGCATCAGCTAGATATCGTCGAATTCCCACCTGGCAGTCGCAATCATCTAGTCACACCCTTATCTCCTTGAGTCAAACTAGCACTCATGCTAAGTACTAATTTAGAAACATTGTCGATATCCCGCACGTTTCTCTCCCGGTAGTCTTACCGTTCAATCGCGAAACTGGCAGTCAGCAAAATAAAAAAGAAAAATTGAAACGCAGAAGCCACAAGCGCCCGAGTTTGAGTTCTAATAATAACGGGCTTTCAGTTGGTTTTCGTTTTCGCGGCGTATCCAGCACGGAAGCTGTGGTTTTCTCCACAGAAATGTACGAAGTGAAAAAGAGCTCGACGTGTACTTCGGTGATGGTTTTCGCCAAGTTGGCAAAGAGTGACTTTGCCCTATAATTGGTCCCGTTTTTAGGGCCTCACCCGAGGACCCCTCCACAATCTGGCTTGTACAGTGGAGTCCCGATTTTTTCCACCCTGCTGATGCATGATCTTGCAATCGTATTTTGGTTCCAATGTCCCCGAAGAGAGGAAGAAAATCGGCGTTCCACTGTACACGCACGGCACCCCGACCCCGGGCTACACTTAGCACCTTATCCACTTAGCCGTTTCTCACGGGCTGCCCCCCCTCCCCCTCCCTGTCTCGTTCTCGTCTTTCTCTCCTTTTATTATCCTTTATCTTTTTTCAACTTTTTCGCTTTCTCGCTCGAGCAAGTCCATCTCCGCCGCGAAGCTTGTCTCGTTTTATGAGGATTTTTGCCTCACGGCGACGTGACACTGTCATGCCTGATACACGCAAGTCTGTGTACGTGTATGCGTGTTCAACTGTGTGTACACCGATGTGCACGCGTTGCAGTGAAAATATGGGAGAGCCGCGGGAAGATACGAAGGAGCACTCACCGAGCGGGCGCGAAGGAGGAAATATCGTTAAGGCAGGACGGAGGCAAAAACCACAGCGTGATCTCTCGAGCGTCACGGATAGCTGGCAAAAATAATCGGAATTAATTTTCTCACCGATCTACTCGCGCGCGCCGAGCTTCGTCGGAGGTTTAAAATGTATTCTATTTACGCATGAATTCTGAATTTATAGTTCGGATTTCACATCGATCTGAATACGTAAGTTGCCATTTGACATCATTTTGTAGGTGGTAGAACGATTTTATTTTCATATCTCGCGATCGCAAGATCGCAAGATAGTTTAATTCTATAATCTTCTGAACGTACGATATTCTGATTGCATTATCTTACGAATAGGTGGACAGTTGGGGATTGATTTTTTTCCCCCATAGTTTGAAATGATCTCAAAATTTAATATTCAACTGAAAATTAATGTCCGATTACGAAATCGATCTCGAGAGCCAACTATCTTTCGCTCCGTGCGTGCTCGAGAAGATTCGTGCCAACCTGCCTCACATTCCGCTTCTTATATACCTGCTCCCCCGACCGTGATACCTCTCGCCCTCGCCACGCTGGAATCCATTACGCGAGTGCCCTCGCGCACGAATAAATTTCCATAATATTTGGCAGGTTGACACGCCTCTCGCGATTCCTTACTGACCCCGCTTCGGGCGGCTGAAGCTCTTTCGCCGTACGTCTCCCCAAACGGCAATGCTTTTTTTTTACGAATACACCGCGTACACATATTCACTTTCAACAATCGAAATTCGTTTCGTTTTTTCTCGCGATTATATTTACAAATTTCTTTCTCGACAATTTTTGCTCTCACAGAGAAAAAACATTAGAGTGAGGCGTGTGGCGAAAAATACATCTGCAATACGCGATATTTAGTTATGCCAAAAAATGTTGCACAGAAAAATCGTCGAACTGTAGCTTTAAAATTGTACTCACCGAGCGCTATTTTCCAGAGCTATCTCTCGCCTCCCTTCGTTCGGTTCGTTCCACTATCCAATCGCGCATGTGATTTCCTCTCCCAAAACATTTTCATCCACTCATGTTCATCCCGCTTCGGCTTCTTCCCCGTTCCTCTCGCGGGTTGACGATCTTATCCGTCGGACAAGACACGATAGACGCGCGAAACGAGCTCACGGAACCGTATTAATCTTCCCAACGCTCAGCCATTCTCCGCTCTCGGCTTCGCAACGAACTGTAAGCTTGGAGCGCAAAAATAAAAAAATAAAAAAATAGATCTCTAAGACGTTGTTGATCCGAGGTGCAAAACATCCCGGACAAATCGTCCGCGTACCTCGCAACAGTTAATACTCATTGCTACAATACGGAGTGTGCAGTGTTGCTGTATAATAATAGATGGTTCGCGCTTGGAGTTCTTACCGCTGCACAATGGGGAAAAGAGCCGAGCGGCCGGTCGAGAAGTGCACGGAGATAAGGTCGCACCTAATAGCGAGGATTAATTAGCGCGAAGGCGGTTATCGCGAAGCGAATTAGTCCTGTATAACACTTATTAACCCTCTTACGTTATTTAACCTGTGTTGCGAACGATGATTCTTCAATCTAACGCAACCGACTTTAGCTATGAATCAAAAACTTTTCATTTGAATTTTTTTTTTTGTAAAATCTACAATGGGCAATGGCCTGAGGGAATTCGCGTTCCGAGGGCCGTCAAGAGTCACGTTTCGTACGAACCCTTTGTATTATTTACCCTCCGACCCTGTAGGTGTGGGCTTGATTATGACCGATCGAATCGTTCAATTTAGTTCGCGTCAGGTAACCTGAGTTGAATTCGACCATCGTCGATGGCTAAATTTTATTAATTAATTAATTTTATAATTAATTTTTGGTGCCCCGTAACCTCAGATCCGGTTTGAAAATCTGAGTTCCAACCCCTAAGAGACCTCGTAAGGAAAAACATCACTTCCGCTTTGAAGATATTCGATTTTTTACCTTAAATGACGTCATACGAAGAACCATCTCTTCGATTCGTCGAAAAAAAATACAAATAAAAATCAATAATTAAATGTTTTAATATATTTTTTACGTTAATTCCTTGATACTTGTTGCTCTCATGTTGTTTCTCGAAGATAATTTCTATTTTGTCTTTTATTCTCATTAGTTGTCGATATTATAGTTCGGGAATCACGATACGGCCGCGGTCACACAGTGCCAGTGCGACTGTTATCCCCGCTTAGAACAATATCTCGTTAGGTTACTCGTTTCATGAAAATCTTAGCCCCGCAGGGTCAAGCCCCGCAGCGAGAATCTCCGTTACGAGAGTCTCGCTGAAGCCAAACGAGAGACTAATACAGCACCCGCAGCCAAAGGGTTAACCGTGCCCGGTGTACGATAACTAGCGAGGCACGCTGCCGGATTCGGGAAGCGATCGGCAATCGGTGTATACGCCCTCCTCTCTTTATCTCGTCCGCGAAATCATTTCTAGCTTCGTTTCGGCCGGCTGCGGCGAGGAAGACGAAGAGGGAGGAATGAAATAAGCAGAATTCTCATCGGGATGAAAAAAGGCGGAGAGAGATAGCCGGAATATTCTCGTAGTTAACTGTACATTCCATCGAAGTACTGCAGGTGCAGGTGCATCATTCCGATAGCCTTCTGGGTCTCGGGCAAATAGACGCTGCGAAATGAATCACGATTTACTGCTACCTCCGGCCGTCGATCCCACCGAATATTTTTTTGCAGATATTTTTTCGTTTTAATTTCGTTTAATTTCTGATTATCAACGTCCAAAGCGTGTATGTGGAAAGGAATTATTATTTCCGAAAGAGCCCTCCGAAAAATCTACAAAAATTGTTATACTTGAATTACTATGAGTCACAAAATTTCGTGCAACTTTACAACGAATGAATAAGTCGTTTTAATGTAATTTTGAATTATATTATATAAATTCGAGCCACAGCATTCATTGCTGTTTGAAAGCCGTATAGCGAGTATAATTTTATCTAGTCGTTCATAGGAATAAAAATAAACAGTTTGATGCCGCAAGGAAGCTGGACGGAAGCGAAAACTTCGAACACAGTGTTCCCGCGGCGCGTTTATTTATTTATTTATATATTTATTTATTTGTCTGTATGTTTTTTTTGCCCATTCGACACGTTTGCACGTACTCGTGACTCGTGAATTTTTGCTTCCCGCACCGTCGTCGTACTGGATACCGTGGAGGGTCTCCCTCACTCTCTCGATCTTGCATCTCTCGGGGGCGATCGGGTTGGGAATCGGCACATGCTAATATACACGGGACATGAGTATGCGCGAGGCCCACATGCTGGCAGGTAATTAGAGCCGTGAGAAATGTCCACGAGGGCGACTCGCGTATACTAATCTCGTTTATCGTCGAGAAACGAAGAGAGCTGCGGAGTGCTCTCTTTGCGCACGGCGACCGATCTCTCTTCCCTCTCGGGAACATACCGCGTATTTAATCCCCCTCGGGCAACCGTTTGTCGCCGCGGGTGAGATTCATCCTTTAACTTGGAGGCCCCCGAGTAGCCGCTGTATCGCTTCTGACAGCGCGATGTGCCGATGTCACGCGAAACATGTTAAACTTTAATTAATAGCGAACCACAACTTATTAAAATGTATGTATGAGATTCGTAAAAAAAATACTAAAGTAAAAATTATGCTTATAGAAGGGCGAGGCGTTTATTTCTGGAAGAGACGATTTGCCCAGTTACGAGAGCAAGAAATAGATCAAATTTTTATGAAACATTGGGCATCAAGTAGTATTTAAAATTCAGTAGTATGAATAAAAAAAGGCGAGAAGAAGGGTGAGTGGATATTTCTAGAATTGAAGATTCGAATGGACAAGGGGGCGATCGAACCGGATCAAATTTTTTTTTAGTTGTCGATCCGTCTATCTGCACAATAAAAGAGCAATTTTTCAAAATGATTTTTAAAACATCAAAAAACTCCACAATGTGGGGAAATTTTATCGAATTCAAAAATTGCTGTCGCTGTGTCGAATCGAACCTCTAATCTCAGACTCGAATTTTCTCCCTGGAAAAAAAAAGCGTCGACACAAAAAAAAAACGAAAAAAAAGGCGAGAGGTCACGAGCTCCGAATGTTTTGCCTTCGCCCGGCTGCCCCTCGAAATCCTTCTTTATTGCCATTTTCTCGCTCCTTTCCGCGTACGAGCATATAGTCTTTCCTGGGAGCCGGGGGTATCGTTTCATACATTTTTCTTTCTTTGCCTCCGTGGCCCGTGGAAGGTGCGAACGTCCCGAGTGTCACGATGAGCTACGATCGTGCGGGAGAATTCTGTTGAAGGTGGGAACTCCCCCCTCGTGCCGGTTATCGATTGTCTCTGGACCTCGGGCGAGCCCGAGAAACAGAAAGAGAAAGAGCTGCAGGACAAGGGCACGAGGCCCGCTGTGGTAACCCTTGGATAAAAAAAAATAAAAATAAAAGAATACCTCGCAAGGTTCTCCGGCCAAGTGCACGCGCGCTCTCAACGTCCACGTCATCCGTGGAATGTATAATCAAGATTCCGTGCCGTGGCGCGCGAGCGGGTTGACCGAAAGCACGCAGCACTTGTTCCCTCGGCTGCCGCTGTTACTGCTGCTGGTTGCTGGTTGCTTCTGCCTGTTTTGTCTCGTGCCCCGATGATTTTAAATTACGCCGGTATCGCCGGACGATCAGTGTGTGCGCCACGACGCACACACGTGGGAGGAAGGATGAGGCGGGGAGATGCAGAGGGAAGAAGACGGGGCTACCTGCTGCGGATCGGAGTCGAGTAGCAGCGGGCCGGTACCAGCAAAAATAATAATACTTCTTTATTCCACTTATTTTTTAATATTCTCCTTTCTAGGTCGAATCCTCCACGGAGAAATTTTATTCCCGCAGTCCGTACCGCAACCGTGTTTCCGGCCCTCGTTTTCAACTCCGAGTTAAGAAAAGGATAAGAACAAAATTTCGTGCACTTATTATTGCAAAATTGATTTCGAATTTCTGTTATTCCTATATTTTTTTAATGTGGATTTTTCATCGGTTGAAGGTTAAGGGACGGAGGATGAAGCGGGCCGATACAGAAGGAAGAGAAGAAGGCGAGGCTATCTGCTGCTGATCGAAGCAGAGTTGGCACTATTAGAAATAATAATGCTTCTTTCTCCAATTTTTTTTTTTTAGATGGAATTCACCTCTGTCGGAAATCGAATTACATTCCTTAAAAGTGTATCGCATCCAAGCCTCTGGTATTTGTTTTTGTCACCAAATAAGGGATAGAATTTTAAAGCACAGGGTTCATAAATTTCTCTTCGTTACGTAATTTCCGCAACCATTATTAAAAGCTTTTATTTCTATTAATTTGTATTTTTAACGGATCAGTAAGCTTGGGAAATCTGGAAGCGATCTCCGTTTGAAAATTAACCATTTAAACGTGCAAATAAAAAAAAAATTAAGTGCAGATCGATTCGGATTAGTAAGATCATGACATCATTAAAGTCGTAAAATGGTTGGCTCGTGGCTCTGATTTTATTCCAAGCGGAGTTATAAGAGAAAATGCATGGGAGATAAAACCGAAGCCGGGGGAATGCCACGGACGCGGAGAGTAGTCTTCCTCGATCTTGTGTGGACGGCAAAAAAAAAGAAAAAAAAATATCGCATATACACGTACGTGTATGTACATAAAGTATGTGTGGATATGTACGGACTGTTGCAAAGTGCGCAAACGAGCGAACGGTGTGGGAGGCGGGGGAGTCGCGAGAGATCCGGAGAGCGCAGCAGCCAGCGAACGAGTTAGGTATGTTGTTTAAATAAGAGCAACGAGAGGAGTGAGAGTACGTGCGAGCCAAGGGCGAAAGTTGTTGCTCCGCTCTGCACACCGCACGGCTCTCTCGCCATTCGTGTGTCCTCCTCTTTTTGCAGCGCTTACGCGGCATCGCGACCACTCTCCTCTTTCCATCGGACGTTCCAATGCGCACCGGTGGACCGGAGAACTCGTCGGAACCGTAAATTCAACGCACGCGCGCAATCTCACCGGACAGGAATTTAAAAAAGCGGCCACTTTTTGTTTATACCTTATTGGAATAAATTTTAATTTGTTTTGTCTGTGTAAGTAAAATTGATAAATTTGGCGGCGATAAAAAACGAAACGTCGACGTGTGTCGATCACGGGACGCTCCATTGCGCACAGGTAGATCGGAGAACTCACCGGAACCATAAATTCGAGGCACGCGCGCCACGAGCCCGGAATTAAGAAAGAAAAAAATTGGTCATTTTTTTTTACCATTCTGGAATAAATTTAAACTTGCTTTATCCGTGCAATTAGAATATATTACAATCGGAAAGATAAAAAAAAGGCCGATTTCTACCGATCATCGGATGGTCGGTAGACATCGATAAAAAAAACGTAAATGTCAAATAAAAAAATGTCACAGACTAAAGCACCAAATGAGAGCTCGATGATATCCCCGAGAGGGCAAAACACGATGCATGCGTCAGTTCTTATTTTCCTCGCTGCTCCCTCCTGCTCGGCCTTGTTTCTCTTTAGTCCTTTTTCACCGATCTCTTCTCCTAGCGTGCGAGAGCATCCAGTTATGATAGCGGAGACACCGCGAGAGCGAGGGCAGAAAAGGCCCCGCGGGACCATTGTTCGCGAGAGGAAGAGGCAGCATCAGCATCACCGGCAGCAAATGGTAACCCTAACGTTGCTCCGCACCAGCCGCGCGCTGTTACGTTCTCGTCTCGTTATACGAGTGCCCTCGCCGCGCTCAGCTATCCCGGTGCTTGACTCCTCTGGTCCAGCACCGGGAGAGCACCGTCGGTGCTGTAAGCTCCGCGGAGATAAACAGCGTTATAGTCGGGAAGAGCTTCTCCGTCGGTGCAGCAAACGCGAAGCGAGAAGACGGCGAGATACCAATAGCGGCCCCTGCGCACGGTGCATCTAATGGGGCGACAATCGCATATCGTTAGGCGAATACAGTCCACGACAAGATTCTTCCCGCTGCAGTTCATATCACATTTCATATAAAAATTTTTTTTATTGAAATTTCTAGTTGAATTGAAAATTTTCAAATGAAAAAAACATCAATTGATTTTGGCTATTCGACTGTATCGTCGACGACGAAAATAGAGATATAAGAATTGGAGTGTGGTCCGAAAAATTTATTAAATTTATTTCGCGGAGGATTAGAGACGTACGAAATCGCTGAACCGATCGAGAGTGAGGGTCAGCGTTGCTGCACGGTGTTGCAGATATCGGAGCCTTAAGGACCTGAGCATGGACCAACCCGCCCGCTGGGCTTCTGCATCTGCACACCTATACGTATGTGTTGCGTATGTGTAGTTGGCGAAACGAAACAATGCTCATACCCAGAACGCGCATGCGCGCTCACCGTTCGGCGCGTCCAATTATTTAGAGAAACGAGGTCTTAGCCAGAGGTTATTGAGCGAGAGATCGAGAGGTGGAGGAGAGGCTTCGAAAAGTACGGACGGAATTGCGCAGATCTCGCTGTTTCGTGGTACTTTTTGTGATTTCCAGGCGGACTGTATACGGTGTGCAAGCGTGTTAAAAATCGAAAACACTAACTTAATTTCGTGCTTCGGGTCATTTAACACAATTGTTTTTCTCTTCATAATTTTGAGCCCTAAGAGACAAGACACGGAGGCTGATGGACCACAAGCATTCTCTAATATTAAGCCCTGAAAAATCACACTAAGCAGTCTGATAGACCGGAAGGACCCAGCTTCCGAAGCCTGTCATTTTTCTATCTAAAACTAATTGTACCTTACACTGGCAACGGCTTCGGAAAAAATACCTATTAGCAGTTACACCAATTCCGCACTTGCCAGCACTCGTGAAAAATTGCCTTTTACTTCGAGGGTAGGAAAAGTACGTCGCCTACCACAGCGGGTCGAAGATGCTCGGCCAAGACCGTATAAGAGATAAACGGATGGACAGATATATATTTCCGTCGGTGCTCCGTTGCTGCAATTTCTGATGTTGCTCGAGTTCGCAACAAGGAAAGCGGTCTTCTCTAGTTCTCTCGTAGTTTCTGATCTCCGGCACGTAACCGTGTACACCGGTGTGCGAGGGGGATAAATTTTCTAAGTGAGTGGTGTGGCCGTGTGCATCACCATATAGGAGAATAATGCGACATTTTTTTTGTCTATTCCTCGTACCTCCTCGTCTCTTTTCCACCCGTTCATTCGTTGCGGTGCTTGTTCTTCCGGTCTATCGTCCAGTAACGCCGGAGGTACAGATACAAGGGACGGGGAAAGAAGGCGCAACTGGCATTACGGCGCAGATATTCCCTACAAGGGACGTTCCAGCGTCGTTTTCCGTGTGCTCTTTCTCCCGCGCTCCGGCGGATATCCAACAGCGTAACTTATCTCCGGAGATGCATGAACGGCTCCGACGCACCTATATCGGACTTTGCTTTCAACTCCATTCGGAGCCGATAAATAGAAACCGAGTTTCCCCGACCAAAATCGAAATTTATCCGAGAGACGCTGAACGGGTCAGTGGTAGTAGTGAAAAATGTTGTATCTGTCGAGAAAAGCTTTTTCTACAATCGTACAACTTTTTGACTAACAACAGCGTCGACTCTGTATCTGAAAACATTCAGAAAGTGATAGTTAATTATAGAAAGGGATTCCTTGACTCAACATATATACAAAAAGTTGAGATTAAAATTTTTCATATTTCGTACCTCATAAAAGTTGAAAGTTGGCATTTTTTTGTGGCTTTTCCATAGTGTTCCTTTATTCGCGAAGCTTCCTCTGAGAAAGCTTTTTCTGTATTGCTGGCTTCCTCACGGTTGAAGCTTCGCAAATAACGGAACGTCATGGCACCGTAGTACTCGGCCGTAAAAATCCCGGCATTTCTTTCTTTACAACATAAGTCAACCAGAAAAAAAGATGACCGATCTCAAAAATTCTTCTTCTCTCCGTGCAGTGAGAACTTGCTCGATGATTTTACACCTCGTTGTCCGTAAACACCTCGAAGCCCGGCGTGCCAGGAGAGCAAGTCAGTAAAAGCGAGTAAAGAAAGAAAGACTTAGAGAGCGGTAAGGCCTCTGTTTCACGGGTGATGGGAATGGTAATGGTAATGATAATGGTAATGGAGGCGTTCTCGTCAAAGGCGAGACCGTAGCGGTGTGCGCGGTCTGCGCCGTCATTTATGCAGCAGAAGTAGTCTCGCGCACAGTAATAGCCTTTACCTGCCTCGCGAGCCGAGCGAAATCCGTGCGCGCATCAAGGGCACGATCGTCGATGCTTCTGCCAAGGAAGCTCAAATACAACCAGCGAATAAATTCACCGATACACCTCGGCGCTGTGCTCGAACAATCCTTTTCTTTCATTTGATTTTTTCGTCCCCGCTCGATGTACAAATAATCCCTGGATACGTTACACACGAGCGATGCTCATGGCACATCCCCACTTGTACCCCCGATAAAACACGCGTACACGCGCTATCTTATCGATTCGTATTTTATTGATCTGTGCCAATACCGCGCATATACTTTGCCTCTCGATAGTTGTTTTATTGCCTATCCGCTGCCGCGCACAGAGACACGTTGCACTAGATATCGGAGCTATGTTACTTGCCGATACCGAGATCTTAACGATGGACCAGTTGCTGACGATCGGGTCAGACCTACAATCTCTCCTACCGCGATAGAATGTAAGATGGAAAATAAAAATTGAAAATAAAAATTAAAGAAACAAGATTTTTTTTTTCAAGTTAAAGAGAAGCTTGTGTAGAGGACGAGAGGTTGTTATAGATCTTATAGATCGTATGGATCGGCTCTTCTCTCGTCCCGCGAGCGGCACCGAGGGGAAAAAGAGCCTTGCCATGTCGCCAGCCATCTCCATGCCAAGTACTCGTATTCCATTGAACGAGATGTCTTATATAGAGTGTATGCTGTAGATAGAGGATAGATAGAACGGTGAGCCACGTCGCGTCGTATTATGCAAAACGTCACGGTTAGTAGGCGACCTGGGCCTCCTGTACACTTACTGTATATGTCGTTGGATAAATGTCTATCCATACGTGTGTATACAGTGGATATGTGTATATGTGCACGCTATGTACACTTATTCCTGTCGATGTACGAGTAGCCTCGATTCCATCGACGCGAGGGAGACCACCGCGGATGATATCTTCCGAGTTTCTCGCCTGGTGTTCTATAATTACGTGTATTGCGGTAGATCGACGATACAGAGGAACCTCGTCGCTGGTACCACGTGCCATCCGTTGATGGTTCAGGAATATATATCGGAGAAAAGTGTTAGGATTTCGATTCGGATTGTCGAGCCTTCTGGGGTATCAACGAATTTTACCGTAAAACGGATACAAACATTTCGTGTTTCCGCCATTTCTGTCCTTACCGATCGTATTAAGATCGACTTATCCGGGAAAAAAAAATTCTTCCGGTTCCAATAGCCTCGGTACAATGGCCAGACGCTGAGTCGTACGTACGAGAATTCGCATTTCCTCTCGAGCCGGACCAACGTCATGGATCGGCCTAAGAAAACGCCATTGGCCTTCTTATTCCGTTAAACAGGCAGTCCATTCAGCGCGCACAATCCATCCTCGAAGTACCATGGAGCACAGATAGAAAAAAAAGATCTCGCGATCCTCTCTCTCTGTGTATGTAGAGAACGAAGTACGAAAAGGTATGAATAAAGGATACTCGAAGAGAACAACCTCAAGAAAAAAAAATGTTCAAAAGCGAAGGAGGCGAAGAAGAGGAAGGCTACAGGCGAGGAAGCATTACGGTAACGGGGTATCGTTACGAGCACCCACATAGCATTAGCCTATTACCACCCAGGATGTCTCGTGTTCGGTGCGGATCGCCGGTGCATCTCTCGTCGCTGTTCTTCTCTCCGTCCACATTGAAGTCTTATTTATTGTTGAAGCCAACGCTCGGCCGCCGAGAGAGCCAGAAAGGATCTTCGGCGCTCTCTCCGTACGATCTTCTCGCACGTTGATCTGACATGCTCTCGTATCGCTCAGCTGGCCACGGCTTATACACTCTTGGGCACTCTTTCGCCCTCGATTATCTCTTCGAGTTATTATACAGTTAAGGAGTTCGGACTCTCGGATTCCTCTTCGTCCTCTTATTATTATCATTATTATTATTTCATCTTCTTTTTCGCTCGGATCGGCGAGTTTCCGACGTACTTCCGTCTTTCTCGAGGCGACCGGTGGGGAATGAGAGGCTCGAGAGCGCGGAGCGATCCCAGCGGTGAAAGGTCGCGGCCACGGAGAGCACCTCGATAAGGGTCACACTCACATGCTCGAATTAAATTCATGTGTATACGTGGACGTATTATATGGGATAGTGTGTTTGAGGCTGTTCGAAGATGGTGAAGAGCATCGCGACCGTGGCCTCGAGGAGGCCCAGATATCGACCCTACATATTTCAGATAAGAGCTCCTAGCGCCTTGAACTTATCCGCAGTATGTGTGTATGTGTGTGTGTGTGTGTGTGGTTCACTGTACGGTGAACTCCGACGATCCGACCTCGTCACGGTGGGCCCGTTCTCTTTACCGGGACACATACCCCTCGCGCGCTTCCTGACGATGCCGCGGCTGTGCTTCGCTCCGGCTTCCTCCTTCGAGAGGAGACTATTAAGATACCGAGCGGAAATTTATTATCGGCTAATAATCTTATGCCTCTCGATCGAACTTTTGTTGATTTTTTGCCGTTTTTAAATTCAGGTTTATTGTGGAATTTTTTTATGATCAATTGGTCACAGGACTTGGGAAGCTGTAGATTCGGTTTGGCTTTTTCCTTCGAACGGAATTTACTGAAATACCAGGCTAAATTTGTCATCGGTTGATAATCTTATGACTCTTGGTCGAGTTTATATCCGGCTATCAAATTTGATTCTATTGTAAAAAAAATGATAATATCGAGATGAATTGGTCGCAGAGTAAGGCGAAGATTGTTGCAGTTGGAACAGTGGTATTTGTAATGGTGAGGTGGAAAAAGATTGTACTTAGATCCGAGGAATGACCGGTGATTTGATAAGCATTAAAATCCAACCCCTCGGGATAAATTTTTGCGATGCTATGAAAAACGGGAGTAATATCGACGCGGTCGGTGCTTCGCCTGCGGGCGGCCGACTCGTCGGACAATTTTCAAGCATATAACATTGCATATTAGGTGCATCGAGGCGCCTTGAATTTCCGTACCATTATGGTTAATACGATCCTGCGATGCCCTAAGCGAGGCTAGGCTTCTTCGGCTGATTGCGATGCCCCGGTACCGAGAGCAGTAGAACTCTCCAGCACTGTCCGACCGGAGGATAGACTCGGGCGGACCTCTTCTGCAAGCTGCAGCGCAGCGAACTCGCCGTGCGATGCATCACGCTCGTACTCACATACCCCTTACCGAAGACATACCTACAGTGCACCATCCAATACAACCGCACTCCAGCATACTTGGCATACATCAAAGTTACTCGTATGATTGGCCCTTCAAAACATTACCAAAGTCATATTTTACAATTCATTCGCGATGATGCCTTCCAATTTGGATCTATCGCATTCCTTCCTTTGATTTTTTTCATTGAACCTTCACCGTCCTTCCTTCCTCAGGCTTCGCCAGTGATACGAATGTCGGCAATCAATTTTTTTTTGTACGCCATTGAAGAAACTGCATCTTGGAATGCCTAGAAGATACTTTACCAGATTTTTGATTTTTGATAAACCGCAAAATTGATGCTAAAATGCATACCAAGATTTTCGCTTTCTGGATATGGTAAATGTCTTAACTGAGGAGGTTAGACAGAGTGGTGACAGGAATTAGACGGAAACACATGTAGGTTACACGATTTTCACCTCCGGACATCTGAACCGAGTGGTGTCTTTCGACTTCTTTCAACTTCGATTTAACGGGCTTTCCTCGCCTGTTTCGAGCAAACCGAGCGCAATCATTGTCGGGACAGCGTGTCGGCGCTATGATGGATCACTGTCCCTTATCCACAAGGACTCCGTTTCCCGTGGCTCTTTCTCTTATCTCTCTTTTTTCTCCACACCGAAGCCCCCTGCGGTCCACGAAGCCATTACGATTCATCGCCGCTCGACGTAACGTCGCTCGTTTGGCCCCGATCTCCTGATTAACATTAACCCCGCGACAACGACTATCAAGACCGATGGGGAACAGCAAGCGGGACACCGCAATAAGAGCTCTGCGCACCCACAGCGTGATATCATTCCGATCGTAAAGAGGCTCAAAAATGTTTACAGGTACGGACGGGCGTGAGAAGGGAGATGAAAAAACCCATTGAGGTCTTGTTCAATCTTGCCGTTTTATCGTCTTCGATCGAATCCATTATGAAATTTCGTTTATTTCGTCGTGTCGCATTACTCTTCGTGATCAGTGTAATAAATTTTGTAAAACGGAACTCTTAATAACAGCGTGACGGGATACGAACAGATAAGATCCACCTGCTCGATACAGCCAACGTGGCTCCTGGCCCAATGATTACGTCCACGCGACAGCGTAATCATTTCGTTCCTTGGTCCAATTCTGAGATACGAGATCTTCCCGAAGCCGAATAACGTACGGATCTCTCGAAGCCTCGAACACGAATCCATCAAATCGAGAGCAATTTCCCGGAGTTGAGAAACATTCCGCTCATATCGGAAAACAATTTGTTTACCGTATCTCCCTGAACTTTTAGACCAAGATACTTAGCTCCGGAATCCTCTATCCCCGTTCCAAATGGACGAAATGTCTTTCTTTTTGAATAATCGACGGTCAAGTGCAGCGACATCGTCGAAGATTCCACCTGTGTCCTTTTCCACATTTCTCATCGCCGCAGGCTTCCCTATGTGTCAGACCAGAGTCTACATGACGTTCCGATCTCACGTTCACTCTCTCGGACGCCTATCATCTCCGGTCCGGTCTCGTCTGGCTCAACTCATCTCATCCTTTCAACTTCCTCATCGGTCCATCCGAATCGGAGCGACGAGCCCGACGCGCTTATCGCGCTCCGACGCGTACGGAAAACATACCTCGCGGAGATATACTTTGAAAAATGCTCCGCCGCGCGTTCCCGTTTCACGTTTAATACGTCGCGTACGGTTGGGATGCCGGCTATGTGGACCAGAAGATATTAGTATACGGCCATTGAACCCCCCTCGAGCCTCGAATTCCTAAGTTCCGAACGGCGTTACGCTGCATCTGTGTAGGTACCTTGGCGGAGAAGTTATATGGACCTTATGGACCTTACGAGTTCTTCGTACAAGCCCAGCGGGTGTCCGCGGGCTTGTGGGAGGCGCGGAGGTCTCGGACAGTGCCCAGGAGCACCGACGTACGTCGTCAGTGGAACGATAGCCGGGCGAAGGCCGCATTAACTGGTCGGAGAACGGACAGACGTTTTGTGCGCCGGTAGCTTGACACGATTGCAAGGAAACCTTTCGTAAAGATTCATCGATAGCCGTAAGTCTAAACTGTGTAACAAATTGAGGCCTCACCGCGCTCCTTTCACTGATCCTTTCGAAAACAATTTTTTTTAACTCGCATATAAGGAGCTTTTTCGCCGGGTTGACTCCTTTCGGCCGGAGGAAGGACACGAATGGCCCCTCGATTCTGCAACTGGATCATCAAGCGAAGTACACTTTCATGTAGCTGCGTGCATTTTTTTCAGGCATCAAAATAATTTTGTTTACACTATGCTAACTGGTGGAAGATCGAATAGTGACGAATCTTGGATCATCGGTAAATTTGATTGTTCCTGACGACTTGGAAGATGGAGGTGAGAAAAGGGATTGAAAATAAAGAATTGGGAAACGGCGTGGAAAAATAATATACGAAAATTTATATTTCCAGGTGGATTCTTGACGGCGCAAAATCTTGACGAGCAATACAGGATAGAAACGAATAACTTTCAACCACCCTGGTGAGCTTGTCACAAACGATGCAAGTGACGTTTGAAATTCAACAGCGAATTGCAATCGCCGTCCATTAATAAACTCAAATATTCGTGATGAATCATCAGCGAGCAACAAAGAAACTTTCTCGTTCGCTGGGGACAAGGGATAAAAGAAATCTCTTGTGAGAGGTACATTGTCGTTGATCCGGTATGATAAAAATGACGATCGCTTACCGGGCTTACGTAGCGGGTCAGCGGGTCACCGGTACACAATTTATTAACGCTTTGTATTAACTCTCCCAGCTTCAATAAAAGCACAAAAAAAAATTATATAAAAATAACACGTGTAGAACGATGTCCCGTTTAGCCCGGGAGGGGGGAGCGAAAAATTGTCCTGTAGCGCCCGCGACGTAATTCGTGCGAGTAATTCTGCTCATCGGTCCGGTCGTTTCTTCTTGCGTCCCGGGCGATTTGCTCCACGATGAGAAAGCTCCGGGTTCGGATAATAATCCGATTTTTCATTTGTCTCTTTAAGTACCTCGAGACCGAAACCCTCGCGAGAGGTCTTGTTTCCGTGAGAGGACTCTCGCGGGGAATCTTGCACCGGTATCGCTCGTCCGAGGACTCCTCGTTTTATTGTACGACTCCGAGATTCGTCCGGTGCATAAGAAAAAAAAAATCTTTTTCCACCCGTTTGTTTTTCTCTTGCCAGTTTCTCACTCCCGCGACGCGAAGACGCGAATAAAATTGCAAAGAAGTCGATAACATAGTTGTCTCCGCTCGCCGGGCGGTAGATACACGACGGGGAAAGAAGGACTCAAGGACTCGCAATATTCTCTCCGTCGAACACCGAAAATAAGGGAAATGGGGGTCAGCGCATCGGAGCGCTCGAGGAGCTTCGCTTTTCAAAAAGTCGCGACGAATCCTCACAAAATTTTAATCTCACTCTCGGACGTTCCAAACCCACCTTTCCGAATTTTTTCAAATTTTTCCCCACCTCCGTTGTCACGCAATATTTTTTCCACCAACTTCGACCCAAGTTTCATCTTGCCCCACTCTCCTTAATAATTTATCGCGTTTTCTCGTAAACCCGGACGAGTACCGAGCGATACTCGGTGTCTCTCGTCGAAGGAAAAAGATAGCGGTTGCTGTATCTGATGTCTACATGTGTAGTACGAGTGCGGGCTCTCGACGACGTTTCGAGTTTGCTCTCTCGCACGCGATCCCTCGAAGAGCGCCCACCAATCTCCTCTCCTTATCCCGCGGTTTTGCATGTATATATATATGCGGGTCGTGAAACATCGGTCCACCTAAACCACCTGTGCAGCCGACCTTCGCCTTACGCTTTATTCCTACGTACAGCACACACAGCTATCGTATACCTTCTCGTTCTCGTTTTCATGCCTTTTCTTTTGCCTCCCGCTTTGCTCTTGCTTTCTCGCGAGATGGAACGGCCCGCTCTTGGAAGCACACATTCGGAATACATACCTCGTCTCGTAAAATTGCTCGTAAATAAGCGGAGAACGAAGACCCTCGATGGAGCTCCGGAACGGTCCAACCGAAGACTCTCGCGACCATAACCCACTGGATTATCGCTCGATATAAACCTTCGACGAGAAAGGAAAAAAGTAGAGGAGGACAAAAAAGAGAATGAAAAAAAAATACCAAAAAATAAGGAAACTGAGAAAACATTACTCCGCACGAGTGTGAGTCATTTATCGCCGAGGACGAGACGTATCGCGGCGATAGTAAGATTTTTTATGGGTCGTTCAATTGATTTAATGAAATTCATCGGATTTTTTTTGTTGTTGATGGATTAGCGGAGACAAATTGGCGAGCGGTTAATAATATGATTTATTCAAGCTTTTAGACTACTTAATGTGCCTGTCACTCGAACCGTCAAGGTTTTCCTTTCATCTTTCACTATTTTTTTTTTCACCGTCGCTTCATCGACGTGGTCGATTGAACGTCTCTCTGGCCGATATTTCGTAAGTTACATCCGAGACCGAGGAACCTCGGCTACTAAATGTCCGATAAAATCCATTATTCGATCCTTCTTCCACACGCGAGCATGTGAGAAAAAAAAAATTTGTCAGTGAAAAACTCGAGCAAAAAGTCATTTATCGGCGAAACAGTGTCACGCACCGCAGGTTGAATCGAAGTTGCGCAATCGATCGGACTTCGAGGCGCCGATTGTGAGTTTACGTCAAGGCCGCATGGCCGGTTTCAGCAGCCAGGTGTCCGTCGAAGATCTTTCACAAGAGCCACTAAATCATGTTGCGGAAGCTACGAAACCGTTCGACGCTCGGTATTTTTTTCCTCCAAAGTAACTCGCTCGTTCCCGATCGGCAACAAAAACTAATCAATTTTGCTTCACGCTTACCCAAAATATGATGTCCCGCAAGAATCGAGATAGAGATCTTGATTCTTGCGGTCTCACAAAACTGCCATCGGACGCAGCGTCAACAGGTTACAACCGCGCGAATATTTCATCAACAGGGAACATTGTACGACGCCCTATCTCCTCGATCTCTGCAGAGGATAAGAAAAGGAAGAAAAAAAAAAGTTTCCTTTCTACTCGTTACTTCTCTGTTTGAAGTCCCTGCTCGCTTTCGTCTCTCGACAATGAGCCTGAGGAGCCACAGAGAGAACCATCCGATGGAATACAACAGCCGGGCTGCTGATCGTTGTCGCGAGATCGCGTTGCGCAACGGATCCCTCGCGGGGGTTTCCCTCGGGGCTCGCGGCGAGGCTCCACGCACGAGACGGAAAGAGCGTGGAGCGAGCCCGTTCGCAGCATCCCGAATACGGATAGAGCGCGGATTCTCGGCACTGCCAGGGCGGCGCGCCGTCAGGAAGGAATCGCGGTTCTTTCGTTCCTTTCTTTATCTTTCTCCCTCGCGATTATCCAAGCTAGTTTTGTTCAACGGTGTACATACGCGGGTCAACACACCACCCACTCTGACGTAACTCGTTCTCTATGTTGGCCGGGAGAGCAAGCACGCGCGCGCGGCTCTCATTTGCATCGAATATCGTCGCATTTCCCAGGCTGTACTTCTACGCTATGCGCTCTGTGCCCGGTCTTCTTAGCTACCAGGATGTCCAAGAGCCAGACCTTATACTATTCACCGGCTGCGCGGGACTGAGGTGATCGTTGCGTGACACGCTTATCTCCGGAAAGGTCGGACGTTCCTTGTTCCCCGGGAACAAATGGGAGATGCTGGGATCCTGGGGTACACCTGGTCCGCACTTTGCGCGGGAACATAAATACCGCTAGCTGCTGTTTGGCGAAACAAAAATCGATCGGTTGGTCCAAGTAAAGGGTTTGCAGCAAAGTAATTCGTTGACACAATCAATGTGTCATCGAACTACAGAATCGTAAGGAAGTCGTCTGAGACAACCAAACCACTACCATTAGAGTATTAAAAAAAAACTCACACATCGCTTTCTGGAGTGACAAAAGTACTTCGGCTCCCGGCAATACTGCAGCATGGGATCTTTAAATAAAACACATACTCCGAGCCGACCGCATGAATTCGTCGGTGCGGTTTGCCGCCCGCAGACCAAGAGGAAGAACAAGAGATCGGCGATACACAGGCGCAAGTTGGAGTTCCGGAAGGCGTACTTTGCGTAAAAGCTTTCTCAAGAGGAAGGCGGTCTCGTGTTAACTTTCCGAGCCAGCTAGTCGTCTCTCCTTCTCGTCCTTTTTCCCGCGACATTCTATCTCTCGTTTGCGCTCTCTCGGACCAAACGCTTGCCAAGCTCGTGCACGCGATCTGACCGATCTCGAAGGCGCCGAACGTCGTCGTCGAGACGCAACGTCGTTCCCCATGCACAAGGAGAGTTCGCTGGCCGATTAGGACGCAAATCATTCAGGTGCCCCGCTGGCTAGGCGAACGGATCGGCAAGCGAACCGGAGAGCTCGGTACACTGCGGCCAGAGCTGGGATGGGCCGCAGTCACGTGTGGCCTGCACGTACCTTCGCGTTAGCGAAGGATACCAGGCTGAGCTTGTGGTGCGCCGTTGCACCGGACTTCGTTCTCTCTCGTAAGCTGACAAGCCGGACAATCCGCAGGGAGCGCTCGCCGGGCAGTCCGTGCTCGTGGAAAAATAAGAAAAAAAAAAGCAATACGCGACTGCCGCTGCTACTATACCGTACAGGATAGATCGGAGAAGGTAGTGGGAGAGGGAAGGAGGGATGAAATATAAAAATTTTCGAGGTTGATAGAAAAAAAGAAAAGGCGTAAAAAGAGGAACGCCACCCGTCGCAACGCATTTGCGTTCGAGAAACTCCGGGGCAAGCCGGAGAAGTTCAGCCTGCCAGCACCCCTGAGAGACCGGGACTTTTCTCGCTGCCGGGCGATCGATCTTTCCGCTATCGAGCAGTGACCGCTATACGAGCCGCTCAGATCGCAATCCCGGCACGAGTATCGATGGGGAATTATCGTTTCACACGGTTACAGTGAAATAATCATTTTTTTTTCCATCGAACACTGCAGGCGTTCATCTGGAAAGTGAGGGAAATTGGATAAACCGTAAACGCTTCGTCGGAAGGACTTTTTGCAAGATACCTTTTTTGTAGAGCATTAAATTTCCCAAGGGAAAGTACTCGAAAGCATTTCTCACAGACGCAGCCGATTTGAAGAAAAAAGATTGACCAGCAGCGGATCGCCACAGAGCAAACGGAACAACGCCCTCTCCTCCTGTTTCTATATTATTTATTTAGAAAAAAGTAGACGATTTCCAGTGGGTGGACCGTTGCGAGATTCACTTAAAAAGCGGGTGAGCAAGGCGGTGGAGGTGAATTCGTACGTGGAGTCGGGGAAGGTGGAGGTCCTCTTTCCTCGCCCATGAATCACACCCACGCGACGAGACCGTGGACCGCCCGATAATTAATGCTCATTTAATTCGGCGTTCATCATCCGGCCGGAAAATATTTACAAAAGTCTCTTCGGTTACGACGACACGCACTCTAATGTATATAATGATACACACGAAAAGTGTGCAACGGGGCTCTTCGTGGATGTAAACTGTCTACAATGAGAATGAGAATGAGGACGTGGACGGACGAGGCTCCCGCCCATTTCTTCCTCGCTCCTTCACGTACATATGTTTACACACATATATATATATATATAGATATACCTGCTACATACATAAATAAATACATACATGCGGTAAACCCATATACATACATAATTTCATCGTCGACGCACCCGTACAAGAGTTCCTCATCGAGGCTACAAGACTACCAAAAGCAACGTTAGTGATTCGGGACTCTTGTACGTCCAACCGACCAAAGAAGAATGGCTCCTGACGGAACAGCCATTTATCCTGATTGTCGCCGAAGCGAAGGCGCGTAACAGTTGCAGCTCCGCACTCAACGAACTTCCCTTCGACTCATTCCCTCGTTCATAATCTTTTATACAGGATAATCCATGCTCACAAATAAGGGAAACATCGTATTCGCTTCGTACTTCATTCTCTCATCAAATCGGAGGCTAAGAGGGCCGTTTTGAAATTTAGGTTCACCGTTTGCTAAACATAGTTCGAAGTTAAGATTAAAAATCGATCCTCAGATTCGGCTAGAAACAAAAAAGAATAAAGAAAAAATCGAAAATATTCCGTCAAGCCATCCGAGGATAATACGTGTATATATATCGAGCTCGGTGAGCAGGTAGCGCGTCCTCCGATAACGGGTAATTTAAATTTCATAAGGCAGCCGTTCGAATAAATTCTCTATATCGTAGGATAATTCAGTTAAATGAGAATTCGAATGGCGGGTCCGAAAGAAAACGAGATTTGTTTTTATTATACACTATATATCGGTTGTATTCACATTGACTGTCGTCGGGATTCCTCGGTCATGAGATAGAGACGATCGAAGAATCGTTTCTGGCTTCGTTCCGTCGTCATCGTTTATATATAAACGAATGCATTTATGCAGGCGTTTCGGTATGCGGTATGCAGTGCGTTCCGGACCGATTACAGATAGGATCCTTTGTCAACGTTCGGCCCGACCTTATCGGCACTGATGCATTCTGATCTCCGGCAGAATCGCTCCACGACGGCAGCGGCAGCAGCGCCGGCAACAACAGCTACGTTGTAGCGGACTTATACACCGGGTTACGGTATCCTTGAATTCTTCTTTCGATCTTACCACAATACCACCCCGCATTGGTATTTTATATACCAAAAACCCAACTATACATATCGATAAACCGCATACGTACGTGTTATTGTAATACAAAACGATCGAGAAGTCGAATATGTGTCTGACGGAAGACAATACGACGACGAGCGTGTAGTTATTTATTCTCGGTTTTCGAGACTAAGATATCTTTTTCGTTCACTCGTACGCTGAGACTATAATTCGTATTGAATCGTAGCAGTTGAAAATATGTCACACAGGAATACGTTATTTCTATGAAAGCACGAGTGCAATAAGTTTCAAGTGTATTCGGAATTCGTCTAAAATGTAGCCAGCGACAGAAACGGATTAATCAAGCGACACACAGGATGCCCTTAGCTCACTCTACTAATTATAGCACGATTAGGGCTGTATGAAAATTTTGTATCGTGACACCCAAACTTTCAGGGGCTCGACAATGACTCTGGAATTATGATTGGATGAAAACCTCACTATGATCTGATTCCCAAGCATTTTATTTGTTTCTCTTGTTCTGCGATCTCAAAATTGATATGTTGCTCTCAAACTGACCGTTCCTTTTCTTCACTCGATCTGTATCTTTTTATTTTTCATTCGCTGAATTAGAAAGCCAGAGTCTCGGGACGTTCCGAGTCCGATTGGCCAGTGGGAACGTTTTGGTTCGATGCGAAAGGCCACAAGGAACAGAGAGACAGGGAGAGAGATGATTTCGTGCGTCTGTGAAATGATCGGTTCGCCGAGCTGTTGCCAGTCCTCGAGAGACCACCAGCGGCGAGGAAAGGTATTAGCGAGCGCGAGAGCAAACTTTTGCCGTGTGCCTCACTATGTTTCGCGTTCTCCATACTACTACCAGACCTCGATGACCTCTTCGCCTTGACGCTCAACCGCGGCGGCTCTCCTCCGCCTACGAAGGGGACTTCAACGACGACGACAACCGCGACTCCTATTGTGTGTGCAGCCCCGGGAACGCGAACCCTTCGATTACCATTCGCAATAATTCGCAATAACTATGTACACAGAGACCCGGTGGCGCTTGTCGTTGCGCAAGATTATGGATTGTCGATAATCGTCTTTGGACTACCGTGTTCTTACTCGATATCTTAATCCTCATCTTTCCCTTTCGCCTCCGATATCGCAACGTGGCATATCAAATTACAACCCGGGAATCCGAATCCCGAATCGTTAGCGTCAACATAAAGATTTCCGATAAGGTCGATCGACGATCAATACTCAGGCAGGTATCCGCGGCTCGCCTTTTGGAAAGGAGGCGATCATTGTCTTTGGACCTCGAGATTTTTAGGAAGACACCTAGCAACCCATCAATTATTCCATCAATTAACTGGTACAGTGGAAACTCAGTACGACCACCCTTTGGTCATTCTGAATACGACACGATCCGGCAAAGACTCGAGTCCATGTCTGCCTATGCACCTGCTTCCGCATTGTAGTTACGCAAGTTTGACCTCGTCGATGGTTCGGCGAGCGCCTCGAGGACTCTTGGCGTGGTTAATGGTTGAATCAAAGCTGCGGCTGTTGAGCAAAAAAAAACGGGGTGGTGGAGCGGGTTCTCCACTGGCGAGACGGGGTTTTATTCGTCAGGATCGTAGTTATGGAACATTATATTCGGGGTGGTGATGAAAAAGAGTGAGGAAGTGTACGACGAGTGTATTAACCCCGGGAGGGTGGTAACCCGACACCGTGGAACGGAAGCCGCGGGTGCAGCCGTTTCCGCAGTGACAGATGCGATCCCGACGTCCGTGGCGGCTCGTATGCTGCTGCTGATGCAAAAAGCTCGGTGCGAGAGGGGAACCTTTCTTCCATCGTCGCGTGGAACTGTGTACTCCGAGGATCTCTTTACTGCTCTTCGATGGAAGAGATCCCAACAGTGCCGTGACGTTAAACACTCTAAAAGGGTACACTGTCTACTTTCAACAGCATAAAACTACTGGAAGGCAAATACGCGGTACCCGATAGACCGCGATCATGCAACAGGCCTGAGTGGGCTTTGAACTCGCGACAGTCTCGTAAGTCCGATGAAACAAAAAAATAGGAAATGAATAGAAAAGCGTGAAGAAAAAAAGAGGATGGATGTCGGTTAAGGTAGAGTGTTGTTCGTGCGATTGTAAAACGATTGTCCAGACACAATATTTGACCGACTTCGTGAATGAGCCAGAACTCCCGACAGAAGTGTCCGCGCGCTGCCGAGGACGGGAGAGGAAGTGGCTCGAGAAGGGGAAAGATGGTTTGGGGAAATAACTTGTATCCACGCAGCAGTCGTAAAATAATATTTAAGGCAAACACGGGTTAGAGATCTTTGGCTGTGACCGGCGGACCCTTCGCGGGACGGCGGGATGAATCGTAAGTCCCATCCTACGATGGTTGTAGGTGCATCAAAAATATAAACGTGGTGGTGGTCGCGGATCACTCAGTCAATTGATGAATAAATATCCGCTCAAATTATTTTTTTGTATTGATCCGTATATTCGGCTTTTCGACCCAAGTCCATCTCGGAAAAAGTATCGAGCCAAATCGTAAATTATTCCCAACTATTAAGTGAACTCGTCAAACTTATTATATAAAGTACTCGTCAAAATTTTTGTTTGAAAATTAATGAACGGTACAAAATCCCTTTTTTCTGAAATTTCATTACATTTATATGTTAAGTTTAAAAAAAAATGTTTGACATAATGTCGCTGGAGTTTCCACAAGCCTGAAAATTTTGTTCATTTTATCGGATTTATGGTAATTTCTATCAGATCTTTTCTCAGTCTATTAGTTGGTTCCAGCAAACTTAAAAATAAATTTCCGACGGATAAAACACTAACTATATTTTCCAATGTGTGGGGGAGCGTGTGAGAGAAGAATCCTCGCTAACATGTCAACCAAACCTCCCCTACACCTCGGCGACCGTGTTTGCGGAAGGGAAAGAGCATCGGTTTTTTCCTTCTCTATTCGTCCACACATCGGAGGGATGTTTCCCGGTCTCGATTTTCGGGGTGCCGGCTAGTTCCCTGGTCTCTTCCTACAAGCGCATCATTGAAGCCCAATGGGTGCGAGGAGGCCGAGTGGTTCCCACAGCCCCACCGCGCAGCGTGTGAAAAGCCCCATCGGCTAGGAAAATTGGTGTTCAGCACGTGAGAGACAAGTGCGGCAAGTGTTTTCCCATGGAGGCCTCATCGAAAGTAGGATCCGGATCTTGCTCCCGTTTTTTGTCCTTTTATTCTCCAAAGTCCGATCTCGTTTTTAAAACAAGTTTTTCCACCGAGTCCCGTTCCAGAGTTCAATCTCCATTTTACTGCCCAATTTATCCTGACCAACAGCTCCGTTTCAAACAATTATTTACTCCCCAAGGCTGCAAGTGGAACGGCAAGGATGGAAGCCTCTTCGGCGTCTTTGCGTCGTTCATAGACTTCCTCTTCTTCATCCTTTTCCTTTTTCTCACCGCGTCGGAGCATGCAAATCCGAAGGTACGAGGTGGCAAGCGGGACGCAAATAAACCTGTCGCCCTGTCCGACGTTTCGTAAAAGTTAAAACCAAGCGAGAGGGAAGTTAAAAAGGACGGAAAGAAACGGAAGAAGGTAGGGTTGGTATTGGACATGCCAGGCACTGGCAACGGCGCAAGAAGTCGTCGACGAGTTGGTACGAGGGGGACTAAGATCCCGTCGCGCTCCGGTTCCAATGGACGCGTCGTCGCCTTCCATCGTCCTCCTCGTCGGGTCCGCGGGCAGCTTCTGCGCACACGAAGTTCTCTCCGCGCGGAGAGGAGAAACACACTTCTCGGTCTTCCCCTTGTGTCCGGCTGGTGCGGTGCTGATGGAGAGAGGAGAGTACACCGAAGCCGAGGAATCGGCGTGGCTAAAACGCAAAGCCGAACATAAAATCGCAGATAAGAGCCACCGTGTGGCTCGCGCGAGCGGCAACCACACGGGGGCGAGAAAGCGAGAGAACAGGTAGCTTTCGTGAGGCTCGGAGCTCGTCGAGTGAGATGGAAAAACAGCGAGCGGAGAATGTGAGCGAACGACACGGTTCGAGCGGAGGAGGATATTGGATCCGCGGCACCGCGAGAGGGCGAGAGATAGATGGAGGAGTCGGAGAATCCTCAGAGCTGCCGGCCAGCTGAATTACGATCGCTCGGCGGGCATTAACATTTTTGCCGGTCGTGCAACAAATTAAAGCAATCTGGTTCGGATAGCAGCGCGCGGCCGGAGATCGTCTCCGTCTTTCTCTCGTACGCGAGTTCCTCGGCATGGCAGCCGTTGAGGATGCGTCGCTTGCTCGCGGATGAACAACCGCAATGACACGATCTACTACTGTGCCAGCTTTGCATACGCCCAGCGTCTGGACAGGAGACATTGCAGACCCGATGAGGCGATCCTAACGGATTACATTCAGACGCGGTGCGATTGTACGGCGTTGATGAGAGTCCATTTAATTTTTTTTGTTTTTTTTTTTTTGGCATACTTCAACTGAGTTCTTATTGAGTGGAAACTGCCTCGATTAAACTTAAAACCAAGAATTTTCCGAGTCAAAAATTGGTAAATGTCGAAAAGGTGATGGATGCATTTTTTCAGAATTTGAAACCCACCGGAAATCTGATTGAAAATAAAAATAGATAGTCGTTGATTTTTTCTTGAGTCAAGTAAAATACGTCCGAACTTCAAGACTCGGGTTGGCACATCTTCCAGGTCGATGTCTTCGGCGCGACGGCGTACGGCTATCCCATTTTTTCCTCTCCATTGCCTGCGCCTCCTGATTTTATTTATCTTAGCTGCTTATTTTTTGCCGAGCACGTCAGTTGAATGTATTTTCTACAGAGGCATATCTCGATACAAGGAGAAGGTCTGTTACACGAGCCCGTTCCATCCTCCTCTATCTCGTCGTGCTATTGTTCTCTAATGAATCCGTAGATGCTGACGGAAGCACATCTTAGCTCCACGCAAGACGCATAGGACAGGTTGCTTCTGCTTCTTCCTCGCCTTCCTTTATGACCCTCTCTGGCTTTCATGCTTCTTCATTCCCACTGTACTATCTTCATCCGTCGCAGCGGACTCTCTTAGGATTCTCTGACGTCTCGCACGAAACACGATAGCAATCGAATATGAATGACCCGAGAATAGTGACCTATGCTCGAGTCACTTGAGACTGTATTCAAATGAAAATCTACATACATACTGTTAGTCAAGTTACCTGTCGTGCCAGTGGTGGCTGTAACCCATCAAGACCCAGGAGCATCGTTCATTCCGATCGAAGAATTCAATTTATCACCACCGAACAACCGCCAACGAGAAAAGGAATCAGAAATGTTGTGAGAAAAAAAATACGAGGGTACGAAAGGTACGATGGAAAAAAGGTACGAAAGGTTCTCTCGGGCAGGGTCAAGATCGGATTCACACCGGATTTGACCTCTCCACCATTCGAAATCCATTATTTACGCGGTCACGCAATAAATAACGCGTGCTCCCGGTCTCGGTCCGGGGTCGGGAGATAGGTCGAAGAACCGATTCTTTCGTTCGAACGACTTATGCATAATCTCCGATTTCGTAGGTTTGGGCTTGCACGGTGAAAGTGATCGACTTGCTGAGGTTTGTGTTACGAGACATGCTTCCGAGTGGAGTTTTCCTTGGTTTTCTTTCACGGCGAAATAGCCATTAACAAGGACGTAACCGACGTATTTCTCGAGGTGCGTCTTTTGGCTATGTCCGTCGTGTTTGTATTCAAAGTTGGGCAGTCGGAAATTGAAGAACCAAGCTGAAATGTTGAATTTATAGAAAAGGTTGAATAAAAACCGCCAACAATTGTTACCTATCAGATCCGGAATAGTCAAAGTTAATCCTGATTCGCGAATTCTCAGGAAGATGCTTTTGGGTACCGACAAATTTGAACTTTGGGAATTTCCCATGGGAATCGTGGCTGCCGAACCGGTCAACTTCACCATGGATCGACATCCGCGCTATCGTCGTCGTGCGCGACGCTTATGGAAATTCGTTCGGGCGTCGTACACCGCCGAGGGCTCTCGATACAATGATCGGTGGTCGTTCGATACGATCGGACGGGGAGGCACCTGTGCCCCGGTGCCACCGTGGAGAACCCTGGGAGGTGTAGTTACTTCTTTTTTTTTTTGTTATCCCTCTCGCGGTCTTCTTTCCGTCTCTCGCCGGACCGCGCGGGGCGGCCAGTGGAGCGAACGAGACGGAAGCTGAAACGAGACGAGGGAACGAATTGCCGGAGAAGAGTGAGACGGTAGAAGAAGGCGATCGACAGATAGAAGCACTCCGCGGGTCACTGGCCGCGGGAAGCTGACTCCTTTAAATATGGAAGAATCGGTGGGATCTCGATAAGCGACTCGGGTCAGAAGCGGGTTACCGACAGATTCTTTTTTTCTCGTTCAAACCCTCCCCCCCTCCCGCCTCCTCTTGTCATGTAAATTATACACGGCAAAGAGTGTGCGCCTCTGACTGTGCTTCGTGCTCGGGCTCTGAAAGAACTATTTACGAGGCGAAGAGACTCTTCGAGCTCCGGAAAACGATCGCGCCTCTGTTAGGCCCGAGCGGACCCCTATGAAGAGATGTTGAAAGAAAATAGAAACGTCCTTTTTTTTTTCTCAGCAATGAATTTGTTTATCTTTATTTAACGACAAGTGAGATATCAATTGTTATCGTTGAGGTTGGAATTTTTCTGACTTTCACTGAGATTGAGTTTCGATATTTTAATTGCCATGAGGCCGGAGTCTAGGCTGTTACAACAAACGATTGTCCGAATCGTTTCTCGGTCGATAATAAGTTTCCGCTGTGAGGTCGTGGAATTTGTGGTTTAGGGAGTTTCGTGGAGAAGTGTTGGAAAGACGTAAGATTCTCGGCGTAAGGAGTGTCTGCCTAGGTGGCCCGGTAGTTACTTATGCCGGGCCATCACCAGAACTATCCGAATAATGCGCGCTATCTTAAATAACCGGCAATTTATGCGTTTACACGGATTATCCAGCGACGCGGGGGTTTACGACTGGTAGTTACTTAATCACGCGCTACAGCCACCGTCGAGAGGCTCGTATGTGGTTACTCTTTCTCTTTTTTCTCTCTCACTCTCTCCCTTTATCTCTCTCTCTGTCTCCCTCACCGACCAGAAGCAACACCGCAACAGCATCAGGACCTGTTGTATACACTCTGATGCCTGGCGTTTCTCTACCGCGAGCAAAGTGCCGCTGACTTTGCGAATTCCATTCTGATATTCTTGCTTTTCTATTTTTCGAATTAAAATGCTATTGTACGGGACGTCACGACTGGGCAAGACCACATCCGAAGTTATCTATCGGACACTTAATTGATGCAATTCAATTCAGACTGCAGCTCTATTTATCCCAGGATCAATAGGAAATTCTATTTATCCAAGCCTGCACAGCTATTTGTAGGAACCATCCTAGGCTGTATGGCTAATTATATTTACTCCAGGCTGTATGGCTATTTACATTTATCTCAGGCTGTATGGTTATTCTTATTTATCCCACGCTGTATAAACAGTTCTAGAGATCTTAGATTATGTGGCGAATTCTAGCAATCCCGTATTATATAGGAAATTCCAGCTGTCCCAATCTATATCGCGTATTCTAGCTATCCAAAGCTACATGACAAGTTCCAACTACCCAGGCTGCATAATAAGCCATTCCAGGCTAAATTGCTGATTCTATCCCACCCAGACTGCCCCGAGCTTCACAATCTCTCTTCCCCCAAGCGATGCACAGGTTCGCTCCGAGGCTTAGGAAAATTCGGGAGACGCATTATCAAACCACTTATCGAAGGTCCCCCGGAAAAGAGTAATCACTCTCCACCTTACCACACGTCTAAAAATGCAAATAACAATAATAACATCCCGAGCCTCTGAAAATTATTTTACATACGCATCTATAAAATACAAGTCATGTCTCTCAGACACGGTCAGTTCTGAAATATATACAGATATATCCTTCGAAGGCGAGTACGAGACGAAGCGAAGATACAGGTTGTCGGGGCGTGCTGTCGGAGCCGCACCTGTAATCGCGCTCTTCTCTCGAGACTTCTCTCTCTCTCTCTCTCTCTCTCTCTCTCTCTCTCTCTCTCTCTCTCTCTCTCTCTCTCTCTCTATCTCTTCCCTGTGTGCTTCTCTGTGTGTGTGTCTACAAGTCGCGTGGGCGTCCCGAGATTCCCGATCGACGTTCCCCCCAGAGGGAAAGATTCTCAATCCCGCGAACAGTCGAGAGAGCCCAGGCGTGCAGCGCAGGTTCTCTCTTCAGGGCGACACGAAATCACGGCTCATTTCTTTTCGATTGTATCGCAACGCGATAAAGAATCGATCCGATGATCCCGGCGTCCTCGTTATCCCTCTCGTTTTTCTCCATCCCCGTTCGCGCCCGCGAGTATTCCGAAGAGCGAAGATCAAGTGAAGATCGTGGAAAAAAATAAAAAAATAAATATAACCTCGAGATCCACACGTACAGAAGGTCCAGCCTGAACAGCTCAGTGCGCGGTGTTCAGAATGCACTTTGCATGCAAACTAAATATATCGAAGAATGGTCGCGTTGAATAAACTTGTGCGCATCGCTCGTTTTTCACACAATTTGCATTATATCGAGGCGGGAATAACAAGTGAGCCGAGTAAGAGACCGTTCTACCGAATCTCGACTTGCGATTTCAATGAACTTTCGGCGCTGCTCATGTGGATTTCGCTGAGGTTTCCACTCAAGCGTATTTCCCTTGATGAATCGCAATTGTCCGAGCGAGCATTTTTTTACTCCTATACGAAGAAGGCAAATTTTATCCCAGGAGGATGACGGAAGAGGAAGAGGCCGATTTAGCAACGATCTCGTATGATGTACGATCGTCGCGGCTCGTAAGATTATAAAGTTGGTGGCGTTTGAGCGTGGAATCTCTTTTGCTCGTGCAGATTGTCATAAAAACGTTATAAAAGACAAGCGTAGAGAAGAGATAAACAAAAAGATGGTCGAGAATGAAGCGGCGCGGGAGAGCGCGTGTTGGGTACAACATCGGAGAAATTTATAACGCAGTAATCGCTCGGTCGGGCCGTCTCGCGAAGGCGCTATATTTTCCGGCAATAAGTGGTATCCTCGCCGCGGATGGCTTCTCTTGGAATGGCTCGCGTGTCGATATTCGCGAAACGCGTAAAGCGGCGGCGCCTGCGCATACATCGCAGCGCGGAAAAGAAAAAGGACAGCCGGCGCGACACGGCGCGGGGCGAGAGAGACGAGACGGAGGAAGGAGGAAAGCAAGGAGCGGAGAGGGAACCGAGGCAGGGACCGAAGCGGGAGAGAACGGTCCATAAATTACGTGAAATAATGATGTCAGCCTCGCTAATGAGCGTAAAGTGCCGGGTGTTGGGGGTGGCGCATAAAGAAGAGCCATCGGGCACGGACACTTCTTCGGGCACGAGCCCAAAGTATTGCCATCGCGTTGGACACTGGTCGAATTCTTGGGACGAGGTAAAACGACCCAAAATTACCGCCTTTATACGCGATTCCGCGTACAAAAAGACATACAAGCGGCTCGAGTAACGATCTCTTTTTTTACACTTTTATCGCTACTGTTTTAGTATCAACTGTAAATCGTAAAGAAACAAATATTGCAGTTAAAAAATAAGGTTTTTTTTTTTAATACTATCGGAGCGAAATTCTGCTTTTACATGCAACTCCGTGTAAAAGAAATACACGCAGTTTAACTAATGATATTCTTTTCGCACTTTGATGAATACCATTTTAAAACGGATGCGGTCATTAAAAGATAAGGATTTTTTTTTCGAAAAATAATTTTTTAAACTTAGGTTTAAAATTAGTTTCTCAACGAGGCTGTTCTCCGCCATTTGCGGGCCCTTCATTCAAGCCGCGTTTCGCTGTCTATCGTGCTTGTATGAAGATTTTTGAAACTCTTATTTTCCTGTTGCGAAGAAAGCGTTCTCGGCCGGCGGCGAGTTTCGTTTCGCGAGTCATTTATATTTCACCGGGTTAATTGAGAAATACCCTGTGCAATGAGGCGGGGAACAAAAATTCGAGAAGAGAAAAAAAAGTTACGGGCGAGTGTGAATCGAGGCGCAAGCGCCTTGGATCTTGAGTCAGCCGGGCGTACGAGCGATAAACCCGTCGAAAATCACTCACGACAAATTGCCAATAAAGCGGCGCGCGTGGTGTATCAACGCCTGAGCACTTCGAAGAGACGACGCACACGAAGTACGCGAGAAGCCTCGGAGATACTTTGAGGGGGCTCGGAGGAAAGAGTGTATCAAGATGTTTCGCGTGGCTCCGGACTACTCGCCGGTGACGAGCGACGGGTCTCGTGTTACTTAATTCGCCCCATCGTAAGTCACCTGTTTTCGCGCCTATCGGACAAAATTTTAATTTATACCCGCCATTACCCAACCCACGGGCGACATACCCGTGAAGAGGAAGTGGCCAGTAGAGATGAAAAAAACAGTATAATATTGCTTCTCGATGCACAATCTTCTTCCCTTCTTACTATATCGCTCCCATTTGCATTTTGCGGTGTGTTCCTTTATTGGATCCATTTCCGTTGCTGACGACATTCGAGATTTATTCCAAATACGTCGAAAACGCATTGCACACGCTCTTCACTATTTTTTTTTTAATTCTCAATTTTCTGTTACCACGACGTCGTTCCGATAAAAAAGATTTCAAAACCGTCAGTGACGTTTTTCCATATGTCACTTCTAGTCACAAACTCTTATTCGTTGAACCAGAAAAGTCGTGACAAAAGAATGTTTAAAAACACTTCTGCTGTGAGGGTACTTCCGTTCTAAAATAGGAATTTCGTAGGTAACGTTGCAGAGAAATTGTTTGCTTGTCTGGAATGTATGTCGCATGCAGCAAGTGATGGAAACGTGCGATTTGAGAAACAAAGCAATGCGGGTAAAAGAACCTTTCGGCGTGTGCATAAACATCATAAAATTACCGAGAAACGCGACGATTAAAAACGGCAAATATTAGTCTTATAAAGAAAACATTTTTTGCGGCGGAGGTTTATAACATGTTCCCGGGAGAACGCGGATAGAACGCAAGAGGGAGTGAGTGCGCGCGATTATGACGCCAGAGAGATCTGCGGCCGGGGGTTTTGCACGAGCCAGCCGCGAGGTATCTAATTATTATAAGCATAAATTGTCTGAAAATAGCCAGGCAGGAGGATCACTCTCGGAGTCTCGAAGAGGCATCAGTCGAAAGGATGAATAAGAGTTCGAAAGCGAGAAGAAGAGAGAGAAAAAAAAGACGAGGAATACGAAGAAGGAGAGAAGATGAGATCGAGCGATCACGGCGATAATTCGCCCGCGAAGAATAGAGTTCACTCCGCTCCGCAAAGGATATTTATCTCTCTTTCTCTCATCGTCCCATCGGATGCTGGACGGTGCGAGGTTCGCTCGTGGATCTCCCGCGCGATGGAAAGACGAGGGATACGCCGGACCGGAAACGCCCGCGCATTCCATCGGCGAGTCGTGTGGCCCTCGCGCCCGTCCGCACGGTAAATTGCCGTTAATTTTCCATGCCGACGAGCAACGCATGAATTATCATAAATTTCGGCATAAGTGACCGCTCGTTAGATACACTTGCGTATAGGTCGCACCGTACGTCCCGTGCATCGGGAAGTACCTAGGGAGAAGCGAGGCAAAATGAACCAGTGTCATTTTTTTTTTTTTTCGATCGGAAGGAAAGGTCAGGTCGAAAGACCGAGAACGGCCACTGGTCTGTTTTGCCACACTGTTCGATACAGAACGCGAATTATGATACTCATAATTGCCTTTGATTATCCGTGCTGATGAGCAACAAATGAATTATTATAAATTTCGGCGTGAGTAACCGCTCGATGGACTTACTTGCGTAAAGCGCGAACCGCATCGTACCGGTGTCATTTATTTTTCCTCCGCCGGAAAAAAAGCCCATTCTGAAGGACCAGTAGAGGATTTTGGTCCGTTTCGCCCGACTCTGAAAAAAAAAAAAAAAATTCTAGTCAATGTTTATACAAGTTTGCAGCGAAAATTTATGTTATTGACAATCTAAGCGAATGCTAATCCGAGGCGCCGCGGGTTGTCGGATATCATTCGAGGCTGCTGATATTGCGAAACTCCGAGTCGACACCGGTAGTGCTGTTTTTTATTGCGAATCAGTGGAGAGAGCGAGATATAGCGGTCGATTTAATTCAATTTTTTGGCGCCACAGGCAAAGTTCGATCGTTAGAAGACGTTTTCGCCGTGGGTTGATCGTCTCGGAAAGCGGGTTAAGGAAAAATAAAGAGATGTAGAAAAGTTCGAATACTTCACACACAACGGCTGGTGGAGTTTCTCGTGCTGCTGCTGCTGCAGGTCGTCGCAGATATGCGAGCGGCTTCGCCTTAGCGGGGAATCAAGAGTTACGAGCCGCGAGTGTCTCCTGTAATCCTGGTTTATATTCGCCGAGCGCGTAACGATCGTGGACAACAAAAATAAAAATACAATAAAAAGAAGTGGTTATTCGCGGATATATGCGCACACGGAACCGTACTGGTCAGCTTCTTCCTTCGCATTTTTTTTCTTCATCTTCTCGAACGGAAATCTTCTGCAGGTCTCAAATGTCGGAGACAGGCAGCTAAACTCCGGATAAACGACGAGTCGAAATCCAAACTATCGAAATTTGACAAAATTAAAAATGAAAAATTTGTGAGTACGATCACGTCTCTTTACTAACATTATTGGTGCTTGATCCATTTAACTCTCTACTCTAGCCTGATTTTTCTAAGCCATCCTAGAAACTGTAATAGTCTCAATAATTTTTGCTTCTAATTTTTCATATCGATTTCTAATGAATAGAAGACTTAATCTCTGTAATCTTTCAATTTCGTATTGCTCATTTTTTATATATTCAAAATACTGTAATAACCACATTGACATTAGCGATTTGAATGACCTTTCAGCAACTTATATATTTTGAATCTACTTTTGGTCCGAAGGAGAATTACCGTCTCGCCGCGTTTCACTTCTCATCGATAGACATTATTATTTAGATGTCCCTAACAGCGCGGCGCCATCGATCTTGAGATAAACCTATGCATAACGATCGACAGGTTCCGTCGTCATTGACGTATGACGTTCGTTAATCTCCTCAAGCACATATCTATACATATAAATACACACATTCACCGTACAGTAATATACAACGCCATCTCGAGTGCGGACTCAATTGTGTTTGTGTGAGCATCATTAAGTTCCGGCGTAGAAAGCCCCAAGGCTCGGAAACCTTTGCGTCCTACGTTCGGCGGTCTCCATGATAGGAAACATACACATATGTACACATATCGACTGACAAGAACCAAAAGGGCGTAACTCGCTTTCTCTTACATGTAAAACTGTGAGATCCGCCCTTGCGATTCTCAACCGTCGATACATCGAGAGCCAACAACCTGCAGATCCAATCCCGTCGTCTTCCACTTCGTCTCCTTCGACAGAAAGATGCTTTGCGATCTCCGATAATTACGCCTCTCATTATATTTTAATTAGAAGAATAAACTTTTGCGCGGGTAGAGGATTGGGAAGAGAGAAAGAGCGAAAGCAAAAAAAAATTTATAAAATTTTTTTTGCCCGCCCTCTCTCGATTTGCGATTAATTAAGGTTACTTACAAGGTACAGTCATTGTCGTCGGAGCATGTCGATCGCATCCAAAAAATATTTGTTCACGTCGAAATATGCGTTGATAAAGACCGAGCTAAAAATATGCCTTTCCGCGGAATTTAAAAATTCTGCGCGTGCAGGTATCATAACGGATAAAAAAATCATATTCGAGGATTTTCGCGCCTGCGATTATCACGGTTTCGTGACGTTCGAAAAAAAATAAACAAAACAACGAGGATGAAGTGAAAGAGGTGAAGGTATCGCTCGATCGTACGCGTACACGTCCATTCGTACGCAATCATGAAATTAACTCGACCCACGCGGCTAATGGGTCGTGGAGGCGCAGTAAAAAGCATCTCTCCCTCGAGAGAGAGAGAGGAGAGAGAGAGAGAGAGACGAAAAGGAGAGAACTCGCGCTCGACGATTACCGAAGCTCCGCTTCGCCGAGCATTATTTATTTTTTATTTCGTTATTTTCTTCTCTTCCTTCTGGCACCTTTCGGACTTCGTTTCGCGGCGACGTCTCCTCCGAGGCTCCATATTAGCTCGTGTTACAGGAAACACTGACCGTACATTGTACAAAACCCCGCAGAAAAAAAAATTAATCTGAAATAAACGAAATCTGGTAATTTTTTTAGTCTTTAAAAAAATGCAACCTAAATTAAAGAATCGAGAAAGAAGTTTCGTGAAAGAACGTTTGAAAAATTAATTCCCCGTGAAAGGAGAGACGTCGGTCGACGCGCTTCCTCGCGGTATGTATATTCGAACTGAGAATCCCCCGGCCGGTGCTCGAGAGATCAAAAATACGTGTCTTTTTTTTCAAGTTCTGCCTCCTTTAGTGTTATAAGCACCGTCTTGTGTATAATGCGTGCCCGGGATCGCGGAGCACGCGAGGAATTTTGGGCTCATTATATGCGTATATATTCTTATTATTGCGGGACTGTTATCCCGTCGTTGCAGTATGTACAAAACGTGCGAGGGTCGACGGTTCGGAGTCGAATGGGGCAGGAGCTGAGAACGAGCGCGGTCGAAGCAACCCTACGGGGTTGAATCGAAGGCGCGCATGTGCTTGTGGGTGTTTGTATGATTAAAAAAATAACAATAAAAAATTGGTTGACAAACATGTGTGGGTGAGGGAAAGAGTATTATGCCCCGAGTAAATCAGTGCTGTGTCTGAAGAGGCCGAGCGGATGTTAGGCAACGCGAGTGGCCGAGACCGCCCGGTCTCGAGACCCGAGACAGCACGGCAGGTGCCTCTGTCGGATGTGTGTACGTATCGAACGTCTCGTTTTACAGACGAGAGACTACGCTTCTGCGGAATAGAAAAAGAACGCCTCTTTCGGTATACCGAAGAGCCTGTCGGACGCAGCGGAAGATGGAAAATAGTAAAATGTGTGGGAAATAGAGAAAAAAAAAATCCCCCTCGAGAAACGAACATGAGACTAAATTTCATCGACCGGACCTGTTTTTCCAGACAAATAATAACGGTGCTCGATGAATTTCGTAATAAAAACAATTGCGCAGTCGACGGATCAGAAATTTTCTTCGCGATTTTTTTTCAGAATTTTTCTATCAACTTTTCAACGTTCATCCCAATTTACCGATAAGCTGGAAGCGCGGGGTTGCGATTTGCCTCGCGGAGGATCAAAGATTCAACAGGTGGTGCCTCGGCGACCCGTGCTCGTACACGTTGCTTACTTTATGTACCACGCACACACATGTCGTCGTTACTTCGAGATTGGCCAAGTATGCGCGTGCGTGCGTTGTCCCCACCACCTACAGTCGGGGGATCGAACGTAGCGGGCGTTCGCGTAGGAAGTACTCTGACCCCTCATCCGCTCCACGAGCCCGCCATATGTGCTCTTTCGTCGTGGTACGTGATCGTCGAACCTGTCGCTCTCCTCTCCCTAGCCCACACTCGCATCTCTAATATCTCTCGGGACCTTGGTGCAAACCCTCGACGAGCTCAATGAACGTACATTGTTCATTCATCTCCTATTCATCGGAGACTAAGCGGTTACTTAATTGAATTTTTTTTACATCATTAGGTTAGTGTTCGCATTGTATTCATAACTTTGTCATTCCAAAAAAAATTCTACGTATTTTACACGATCGCAACCGTTCACTATCGTCACCGTTCGAAACTAAATAAAATACATTTTTTACCAGAAATCTTTGAATTGTAGTTAATTTTTTTTTTTTTTTAAGAAACGCTGCTATTAGTTTAAAAAACAAAAGTTTTCGGGATAGTCTCTGGTTGCGTATCCGGGAAATCCCATGCCGAACCTGAGCCAGGATTCACGCCCCTATATGTATATTTACCGTATTATGACGAGGCTGGATCTACGCTCCAACCCTGACGAGTTCATGTTGAACGCACGTGTATGCTTTCCTCTCGGAATATAGTAACTGGTGACGAACACGTGTTCACCTCGAATGAATGAGATATGAGAAGGTCCGTAGAATGATCTTCCCGTGATCCCGTAGCAGGAGCTACTGTGTCGCGCGACAATTTCCTCTTCCGGTGTCGGTGCATCGGTCGTCCCACGAGACACCCATGCGCGCATGGTGCACGGCGCGTCAGGTGACGCACACTCTCGAGATGGTATTATGGCCGAGAGAGATTTCTCTCCCTCTCTAGGATATCTCCGGGGACCGGTGGGTGGTACAGGATGCTGCTGGCACTCCATGGGCACAATACGTGTGTGAGTGTGTGCGCGTGCAAATAACGACATACGTTTATTTCGTAACGTAGGAAGCAGCGAAAGAAAATTACGTGGGCGAACTTGGTGTACCTCGCCGCCGATACGAATTTAGATACTTGATTGTTTTATGCATATCTTTTTTGGTAATTTCTATTTTGACGTTAAAAAAAGGTCTAAAGAGCAACGACGGTGTGCAAGAGAACATTGGTGTGTAGTAGCAAAGATGTCAATTCAGAACTTGATTTCTGTAATTAAAAAAATATATTTTTTCAACCTAATAAAATCTTCATATATCAACGATTGTGTGCAATAAAATAATATTGGTACGTGAGTAACGAATGCTTGTTTTCCGATAGACTGGTGCGAGTACAAATTTGAATGATTTTTTTTTCGCTCAGAAACTTGTTGGTAATTGTTTTGTAACTTCAAAAGGTCGCGAATAACAATGTTGATACGTAATGAAGAGAGCATTGGCACGTAAGTAGCGAGAGAGTCGTTCGTTGTCCGAACGAGTGGAGGGAGAAGGCAAGGTCCAAGTTCAAATCGATTACCAACAGCCCGCGGATCGTAATGATGATTTTTTTTTTTCGTCGACACCTCTCTTCTTGCTTTTACTATAGTTCGTCGTGCCGTAGCATGTCGTACTGTAGATCTCGTGCGTTCAATATCGGAAGGACTGAAGTTCGAGTCTCTCCAGCAGGGAAAGTACGTCTCTTTGATTATCAGCTCTGCCGATATCGGCTCGTTCGAGTATATGGATGGGCCCCGTGGGCGCATCGACCCACGACGACTCTTCTGCGCTATACACGGTCCCAGGTACAGTAATGTGTCTGGCGTAGCTCGATTTTAGCTGTCCGGGCGGCGGCGGTGGCGGCCGCAGGAGCGAGCTTGATGCAGACCGCGAGCAACCGATCCTGCCACCCCCGACCTGCTCCGCGCCGCCGATAGGGAACGTCGTAATAGCTCACTTCGGTTCACTGTTCACTGTTATGCAAGATATAATAGGGTAATAATGGCCACGGGCCGGGGAACCGAGAGAGCACGGTGGATTCGCCCGATTCAGAAACAGCAAGAGACGCAGGGTGGAGCCAGTCACGATATCGAACTGACGTAAGCATCTCGTTGTGCTCCTCTCGTACCGTGATTGCTCGACGATGCTATCCGAGAGCAAAATCGCAATCGGTGCGAGATTTTTTTCAATTAAAAAAAACATTCCGTCCCAGAAGCGAAAAGTCATCGGTGAAACACTGGGAGGAATCTGTCACTTCGGTTCTGGAAAATTCATTTTTCAGAATTACCATACCGAAAATTATGAATTACCGATCGAAGTATGGAATTTCCAATGCGGATGACTTTTGGATTACTGTTGAGCAAAGTTAATACTTATTTGGATACTTTTTGTACAGGAAATTCTCATTTTGATTTGTAAATCGTTGCCAAAATTTACAACACGATTTTTATCAAATTGCACTGCAGTTCGAACATGCCAAGAAAATTCGCTATGAATTTTTCTTTTCGAAGCAATGTTCCGCCTTGAAGTAGGATCGTACGACCAAAAATTTGGGTAGTTTCGATTCCTCAAGGCTGGAGTTACGACGACTGCAAGTAATTCTCTGTGTATTTTTCTAAAATTACTTCACCAAGGAATGCTCGTAAAAGAGATCATCGTGAGATTCGCGTCGTGATCAAGCGAGACTACTGAACCGCGTCTCGAAGTGTCGCAAGAGTTTCATTACGGAGTTGAATCCCGGAGAATAAATAAATATATAGCGTAAAAAGAGGCCGAGACGGAGGTGAAAAATCGAAGGAAAGAATGTCGAAGAAGAGGAATGAAAAAAAAAAAAAAATGAGCGCAAGCGTATAACCGAGGGATTTTTTCGAGGGATTCGACAACAGAGCGGAGAGTCGAAGGCAGCACGCCTCCGTAATTGCTGTGGCCTCTCTGCAATTTTGATGGGCGGTTACGCTCGCGCGTTCACAAACTCTCTTCAATCTCTCTCTTTCATTCTCTCTTTCCCTCTCTGGTCTATCGCTCGACGGAAATAACCACCGAACGATGCGGTTGTTTCGGCAATTCCGGGGTGGGGTAGGTCACGAGCTTCGAGGATTCTGCTCGAGAGCTGTGTTGACGCAAGAATCAGCTGTTACTTTAGCTGTTGCATCGAGCAGAGGACTTTCCATTGATTCGCCCGATGGACGAAAGAAATTTTAGCTCGGAATTTGGTCATCGGAGTGGAGCCATCTTGATGTTTGAATTTTTATCAGCAAAAACAGATTTTTTAAATCAGGACCATTTTACAAAATTCAACCAAAATTGAAAAGTTTTTTTTTTAATATAGCATTTGCAGCTTGAGTTTTTCGGAATCTCGAAGACGGAAATAAAGTCTCGTCTGTGTTGCAGAAGGCTTTCGACTATAGAACTTTCTTATCCTACTAGTCAGCGAACCCTTCACGCAGTTAGCCTCGATGAACCCATTGATCAAACCCATAGATTTATAATAGAAGTGACGAGACATTCGTTAAGTTTTGACACGGGGATAGAGAAATTTGTAGATTGTTTGAGTGAGCAATCAAAGACCGAGAGGAGATAAAAAGAAACTTTCAGGGATCCAAAGAGGAGCAGAAGCGAGGCTTTCGAGAGTGGCCAGACAATACACTTATAACTGGTGAAGGCGGTCGGAGGGCAATCTTAACGGTAATTAAATAGCCTTAATCAAAGCCTCTGTGGCACGTGTGTTTATTGCGCGGCGTGACTCGGCACTCTTTTTTATCCCATCGGCATCTCTTCGCGTTCTTTCTACCACCAATTACCAGTACGTTATAACTTTTCCCACTTATTATTTTTGTTTGTGTTTACTTTATTCTCGAGAATTACTATCGAAATTTAATTTCTCACCACAACCAATCGACCCCTCCATCCTGAACAAGGCGCAGCCCCATCTGCACTCTTCGGCGGCAGATCGCCCACAATAATAATTTATTCGGTTTAAGTAAATATTCATTTGAAATAAATCAATATTTATTTAAACCAAATAAATATTTGTTGACTCGGTGATCGTAAAATCAATTATTATTATAGATGCACAATAGCGCGTTTCCCCCACTCCGCACACGTTACTCTTGTTTCGAGGGGGCTGACTCAGAGGGTTAATTTCGAATAGCTAGCAATTTAAAAAAAATCGTGACATAAATTCCGCACAAAATATTCTCAAGCGCAATGTTTTTCCGCACATTACTAGTGTCCCTCTCTGAAGGCTCGAACTCATGCACTTCCGTATCTGACCCGTCGACCTCCGGATCTCGGCGGACCAGCGGCCGAGCAGAAGCCGAGAAAATAAGAACAGTTGCACGCGCGTAGAAGCCGCGTCTCGTGGACGCCGAGAGGCTGCGAGGTGAGCTAACACCTCTGCCTTTATCGTATCGTTCCTATCGACGAAACCGCTATATAAAGATCCCCTCGCAGTCCCCACATACATACATCCACCCATACCCATATACGTTTATATATATACACGTATCGTGTACAGTGTATGGGAAGAGAGAAGAGCCGCACGTCCGTACGAAGTAGCGAAGCAAAGTAATGAGGCGTGGTCGATCACCTGGTAGCTGAGGATGAGAATCAGCTATTGGACTCCACCGGAACGTGATTCACCGTCGTTCCATCTATCGTATTACATACAGTAGAACCTCGCTTAGGCGACCTCCGATCAACAGAGTCTCCGCGTTAACCGAGGCGAGGTTCGCATAATACGGAAAACCCGGATAAAAACGGTCTACCTTCATTGCCCACGGGCGGGAAACTCCCCAATGGCTTCTTTGTGGCAAACTGAAAAAAAATTGCATCGCAAAAGCAACTGACTTTTTACGACGAAAAGTTGTTCCTAAAGGAACGTCTCTATCGTACAGTTAGGAAAATAAAACAAATGATAGCCCAGCAATCGAATATCTGCTAGCAGAAACTATATACACGTGTCCGAATGCACTTTGCGCTACAGTAGGAAATACTCTCATTCTTCTACGTGAATTCGCACTTAGACCTGTAAAAGATTGCTGCATTTATATTTGTACTTTATATTCCGAGCTGGAGTTCCAATTCTAGAGGCCATGATTCTTATATGAAGCTAATGTTAATACAGTAAATTGTAATTATATTTACATCAGTCAATATATTAAGTGGTATAATCGTTTCAAATTTACCTAGTATAGGATTCAAAATGTAATAGTAGCATAAGTTTCGATCGAGTGTGTTGTCTGAGGTTTCATCTGTCCAACATAAGCTTTCCCTGATTACCTCAGATAAAGGGAGTTCTACTGTACCGTATCGGGAGAAGTGTGCTGTACTCGGGCGAGGGTTCACAATCCGGTGCTACGTTGCGGGGTTACGACCCTGTGCCACGAGTGAAGGCTGCACCCGCGCCTCTCGATGGATCCCGAAGAACAGATATCTCGAAGCGATGGAGCTATTTCGATGATGCTGCTCGGGGCGCGACTTCTTCGTCGCCATCATCTTGATTTTTTTTTTTTGTCGACGATCGCTCATCACGCTCAGGCCCCGGTTTTATGCTTCTCATTACTCGCTCGTTTCGGTCGGAATTCTCGTACCGGCAATAATAATAATCCCGGCGTGTTTCAGTTAGATGTGTGCGCCAGCGCTGTCCGTCGGCATTTTGCCTGCGCTCTTACTCCGGCGATGTTTCAACAACGCGGACGAGCGCCAAACTAATCCGGGCGGACCGTAAAGGCCCGCGCTATCGCTTGTCTTTCTCATCTCTGTTATTATTGTTATTATCGATAAGGTTATTTTTTTGTATTCTGTCTTTCGTAAGAGCTCGATAGAAACTGTTCAGAAGGCGCTTGTCGATTTCTCCGAGCCGCCGCCATTTCTCAGATTCATTTCTTTGGGAATTGTAATACGTCCAACTTGTACTCAATGCGCTTGACCCTGGTTTTTTTTTACGGAGTACCAGGTCGTCGCAACGTCTTTAGCGCAAAAAAAAACATCGGTCGTCCGCCAGGACGGTGAAGCGACTTCGATTTTCCTCTCGATCTCCGTGATCGACCGAATTTCCCCGCTTCGATCGTCCCGATCGTCGTGGTGAAATCCCCGCGGCACGGTGAGTGAAGTTTAGTAGCTCGAAGGGAAAGAGGTAGTGCGAGGTAGGAAGAGGAGGCGTAACGCGGTTAAGACATTGACGATACAATCTGCCGCGTTCTCGCGCCGGCGCGATCTAGCGCGCGTGCGCACTGCCGCGGCGGCAAGTGCACAGCGCCGCGATGGAGTGCAGTGTGTCGGGTGGATCGGGCGGAGAGAGAAAGAGAGAAAGACCGTAAGGCGCAACGGTATAACGGAGAGGTGGTGGAAGGCACACACACGGCATGTGTACTCAGCCTCGGAGAGCGCTACTCACGTGGCGGAGCCAGAGTTGCATTTACGGTGGCTATACATACTACACGAACGGGGTGAGAGGCGGCGCAGCGAGAGAGTTTACTCGCACCGTGGTCTCGCGTGTGCGTGTACTACTGCCTACTCCTTGCCGGCGCGGCCGCTTCTGCCTTTTCCCTCGAGTCTCACCGCCGCGGCTCTCGCTACGTTACACGCGAGAAGAGTGCGTGCCTGAGTCGCGCGTGCCTCGACTCACCGATGAGCCGCTATACCGCTACCGGAACGAGCGCGGGCTCTTGCGCGCCGCTCTCTCACTCACCGGCCCGACTAAACGAACGGAACGATGGAATGAAGTAGCGAACGAGTTACACGTTTTCCTCCCCGCGTCTTTCGTACCGCAATCGGATCTGCCTTTAGTCTCGCGGTTTTGGATGAAATTTCGATTCGCAGATAAAGGATGAATCCGTCGGTGTATCATGAGGTTTCTATTAATTTTAGAAATTCGAACAATTAAAAAAAAAAATTTCGTCCGGTTATTAAATTAAATACCTATATATTCTATAGGTCATGTGGTTTCTACAAATAATAAGCAATGATTCACACAACTGTCATTGTCTGGTGTTTCTATAACTGAGTATTATTTTTTTTCACGCGATCACTTTGATGACTTTTTCCAAAAAAATTTATTATGAAAATTCGGAAAGAAACCGTCAAAAATTATTCGTATGCACGAATCTAAACGGCGCTTCGTATTTCGCGCAGCCTTAATAATTCAAGAATTAAGACGCGTATTTATGTATGAATAAAGAAAAGAAATTAATCATGTAAACGGAAGCTTCGTTAAGGTTTCTTCGGGGTGAGTGGTTATCCGCTCGTTGCAGTGTGCCTTGAGGCAAAAAAAAAAAAAATTACAGCAGGTTCGAGTCGTACGTGCTTCGCGCTCGCATATTAGCGATATCGATGTTGCCCCGCCCGAGGCAGTCCGAGTAGTGGCACCTGCTGTTGCTGCTGCTCGCCGGCGCTGCACCTCTCGTGACACCGAGAGCTGGGCCAAGGTCCGGTGACCTCACTTCCTTCCTACTTACGCCGGGCAGAGGCGCGTGGTTCGAGTTTCGACTACACGCACCAATTCTCCACCGCATACTTAGGTATATAAAAAAAATTAAATACATTACAGCGTAGGAGTTCACGATCGTGTGGGTTTTGCCCGTCACCTGCGACTCGTCCGGGCCGCCACTTCCTCACCGCTTGCACCCTTTTTCCGGGCAGCGCGCAACACACGAGCTCTCCGCATTTGGACGCATATAGCTATATCCGACTGTTGTATATCAAGCCACCCCGTGTCTTATCCGAGTGCCCCCAGCCGTGACCGTCGGCAACCCCCCCTGACAGCGACATAGCAATGCGATCGGTCGCGCGAGCTCTTCGAGTTCCGCAGCAGGTGAGACCCCCTCGATCGCCCAGGCGAGACCGAGCAACGTTCCTGTACCCTTAACGCCCCACCTGATAACGTCTGCTGTTCACCCCGCGGACTTTCTCGTTCATTTTTCTATTTTCTTCTTTGTACAAAAAATCATCAGTCTTCAGTAATTATTAACAGATGTTTGCAATTAGAATACAAATATGCGATAATGATTTTACACTTTGATATGTAATTATAGTATGACGAAGTATGTTCCACAATTATTATGTCAACAACAAAAATTTTGAATAACTTATCGAGTTATCATATTTCCTTATAGTTGTGCAATTTCGGTTTGTTTTTGTTTTTCAATTGTGTAACAAAATTGGAAATAAAAATTCTGTGATTTTTCCGTCCTTTGCTGGAGATCGAGGTTCGGTTTTTTAATTTGTGCCTACGATTCGTCGATTCGTCGTGACAGTCGAGACTCTGGATCGTCGCCCCTTCGACCCCGGACTCGCGGCCTCTCGCACTTTCTTTCTTACGATGGCGCCATGCGTGGGCGCCCCGTGTATTCGGCAGCGTGCACGCGCGCAGCACATATCCATGATCGTTTCTCTGCTCGAACGACCCCGAGAGGTGTGTACGTAAAGTGTTAAGAGAAAAAAAAAAGTTTCCAAGAGTTTCGCGAATATTTGTGTTGGGCCACGCGGCCGTACCGCTACACGACCGGAATCTGACATTGCCCGGTGCGAAATGAGCGCATGGAACAGATACCCCAAGTGTGAAAAGTAATCCGTAAGCAGGGGCGATAATAATTATGCCAGCGCAATCCGCGAAAGAATAACGTATTTATCGTAGCCCAGAAAAGTAAAAGCTCGCAACAACGTCGCCGGACGGAGTAGAGAGAATCCGTATGAAAGAGCAAGGCCGAACCAAAAAACATATCTACATATGTTTCGTGACACCGGGCTCTCGGATGTACAATGTTACGAAAGATCGAGCTGCTAAGAAGGGGAGAACGATTTCAGGCCAAAGAACTGTTTAATATCTCGTCCAAAAATGTATTATTATGAAGAATAAATAAACGGATGAAAGTCTACTGTAATTTAGTCTTTGAACGATAAAGTTTGATAAACTTTCTTTATCGATTGGAAAAATTGATAACAAAAAAAATGCACCGATGTGGTTTCGATCGAGCACGCAAAAAAAAACACACACAAACCTCTCCAAGCACGAGACCGCGAGAGCCCAGTGAGACGTGCATGCAGAAGATCAGAAGAATAAGAAGCATAAGGAAAAAATAAGACAAAAGATCGAGCGGGGGAGGCTCGTGGAGATTATATATCGCGCTACACCGTCACCGCGTCGAGAGGGGGGGGGGGGGGTTGAACTCCTTGCTCGCGGAGCAAAGAGGAAGTCGCGATCGCTAATCCGACGATCTCGAGTTCGCGACCCGAATAATAACACAATATATTAGTGTAATATAGTGAAGTGGCGCTCGACAGATGAATATCTGCATGGGTCCTTCTTGCATTTCTGTACAGAATACAACATATATATATATATATATATATATATATATATATATATATATATATGTAAATGTAGTCATGCATTACAGCAGAACTGGAGACTATCGAGCGGGAGTTCGCGAGGTCATACGTCCGGTGCAACGCGTTGGTATCGTGGTGCACGGGTGCGGCATCGACGGTTCGCCGGTTAAAATTTTCCTCGCTACCAACTTGCACCGGTTGGCGGGGGGAGGGGGGGTGAAAGAGTTGAGGCCAGGATCAGGAGCAACGGTGAACGGCGGTGGCAAGAGGTGCCCCGTGCAGGCCGGTATCGGCAACCGATCGGTAGAGAAACTCTCTGGGCGTGCAGCGTCTAAACCCGAGCCGAACCGTAGGAAGAGCACCATCGATATTCATCCGATATAATGACGATGATAACGGTACCGGCTGTACACTCGACGATTTCAATGACCGCTATCCTTTTTAACTTAATTGCCGATTGCATTGTTTCGGCGTTAAGTTTATCGCGACGGTTATGCGATATCGGCGGCGCACGGCCCTTTCGCGATCCTCGTAACGATGCCAAGTTCGAAATCAGCGGGAAAAAATTGAAAAACTGAAAATGGCGAAATCGGTGAAAAAAATGATATGTGATGTACGGAATATTTTTTCGGTTTAAATATCTCGCTTACAAACTCGATGTTGAGTCACGCCGAGAAATTTGAAAAATTTCGTTTCGGCGTCACTCCCGGTGTATTAATATGGACTGTTGATCGGATGTGACACGTTCAACCGAATTCGAATGACAATGTTGCAGAACATTTGAAAAATGTTTTCTGGAATGTATCTCGAATGCAGTTGGTATTGCGCACTCGTTACGTATCGATGCTCGTGCGTCACACCGATATTCCAGCCATTTGGACAGGAGCTAATATATATTTTTTTCACCTCTCGCTCTCTCTCTCTTTCGTTCTGAAGACGCGCGCACGCGCGCGCGTACGAGTTACGTTCGTACAACTTGCCGGTCTGTAGACCAACACGGGTTGGGGCGAGTGCAAAAGCGCATATTGAATGCCAGCAGCAGCGGGCAAGCATCCGAGCGGGGATCAGTTGGCGCCGGGCAGAGAGAGAACCCGCGGGTGTCGGGATTTATTGGCGACGGCAGCGAGTCGCGGACTCCGGGGGACCCCGGCGGTTTCGGTTCGCGTTCATCGGTCCATCTCTCCGCCCGCTGGGCGAAAACGGCTCGCATGTGCATTTCTGTAAAAGAATTCGGTGACACGACGGGTGTATGCATCTCGTATGTATTACACGGACAGAATGCTCTATAGTTATTCGTGCATCCGCCTTCACGCCGTCCCGGGAGATCGATGGACGTCCTCGATTCCTTCGACCCGGCGAGCGACCCAGCAGCGCACGAAAATAAATACATATATATATATAAATACGAATCTTATTTCGCAAGATGTGTACGTTATATAGGTGCAAAGGAATCGAAGCGCTTTCCAGCCGGGAATAATATATCCGCAATTTCTTATCTTTTTTGTTTGTTATATCTTCCCACCCAGAAAGGTTTAATCCATTTTGATTGTTTTTTCATCGTGTTTTGTTGTAGAAAATTCAATGCAACTCTCTGGAAATATAAAAAAAGCGTTAGAATACGCCGAAGCAACAGGTTTGTGACAAATATATGTAATTGCCGAAAAATTCATAATTTTATAAAAATTTATTATTCTAGAAAACTGTATGATTTCGTGGCTGAAGCACTGAAATCGAAGTCCAATTGGCGACATGCAATATGGATGAACAGAGACAAGTTCGGTGCATGTAAAAAAAAATAATTACGTTATGTACTGTCAATAATCTCTACCACTGTGTAATTTCACGAAAATGAATAAAGTTAGAAATTTTTGATAAAAGCTTGAAGATTTTTTTAAGTCCACTGTAATAATAATAAATCATTCAATGCAATAAGGTGACATTGGTGCCTCAATGTCTCAGGATCCAGGGAAGTCCCATAGTTCAAAGGAAAATCGATAACGCGCCGACAGCCATCGGGGAGGGTTGTCCAACGTATTGTCCACGAAGCAGGGGAAAACACTGCTTGTCCGTGGAATCCCACTGCGTCCAGCACCGCAGGTCTTTCCCGAGCCAACAGGTAGCGCGTACTAGCTCGGCGAGCTATTTCGAGTGGTGTATTTTGTCGTTCCCATCGGCTATTCGTAAAACTCACCTGCTACCGGTCTGTTTTCGAGCTTTAAGCCTGTCACCATATGTCCGCTGCCCGCACACCGTTCAGCCATCCATCCACCAGTCGGTATAATCCCAGGCCTTGAATTCCCAAGCCAAATTTTTCGCGCGCACTACTCTCGCGAACGTTGGAAACCTGCGAGGGGCCGCCGGGGTTCCCCCAACAGCGGGCCGGCTTTGGGCCTGCCCCGGTTAATATGTTCCTTGCAACCCCCTCGAACACGACCCTGGAGACACGCCGGAGGAGAACTCACCTCGCCGAGAAACCCTCCGGACGAATCCAAGGGCCCATGTGGGATTTCACCGGTTTTGCCGGCTGGAAGAAATAAAATTTGATGGTTCGACGGGTACCCAAAAAGGTGAGAACAACGAGTGTCGAGCATATGGTAAAGCTGCGAGGAAGCTATAGCCGATCGACAACGGGACGTAGAAACACGGAAGAGGCACGAACGGGAATTCCTCGGATGGTGCAAGACTTCGGACGAAGAAACACACATGTTCAGATTCCTAAAGTCAGTGCTGAGACGACCCAATGCACGATCACGTTCCTGAGATTATACGGTCGAGTTTCGACGAGAGATATGGGAGGGACATATTCGTTCGGTTTACGTTGAATTTTGCCGTTGTTATTATTTTTGTAGATGGAGAATGAACATTTTGTCGACGGATTTCAGTGAGTATCTTGGTTGTCTACATGCAGAGTTCTTGACGATTACTTGGATGGTTCAGTGATACAAATTTTATCAGCTTCGCCAATTTATTTATCCCAAAGAAATCTTCGGTTAAACAAAGTGAATTAACAACACCAATCGCAAAAATTTCATTTCTAGTACCAACGACTAATTTGCTGCTAATCAAATCACTAAAAAAATCTTACCGAGCTCGGAGTCCCCGTACACTTGTACATCGAAGAAAAACAATCGACCCGCAGGAGCCGGGGGATTCCGCGATAGCAAAACGTCCAGGGAAAATTCCGAAAAAAACCCACGGTCACCAGCAGACAGCCACCAGCAGTTCTCATTGCCGATCCTCCGGGGTTTGCACATTTGGGCGAAATAAAGGCTAAGGCGGGGAAACAATGCGCGCCCGGGAGAGTTTGGGGAAACACCGGAAAGGGTCATCATCGTCGCACCGTCGGTCTCTTTTGAGCCCGGTCCAAAGTGATTTTCGTTCATTGTTCGAGCACGTAGCGTCGCAACGTGCGGCCAATTTCTGCTGGTGGCGCATTTACTCGTGCAGGAGAGAGAAGGAAGCTGAAAGTCGCGAGCAAGTTCATGCTCCGTTGACCGGAGCAACTTGGCCGGTTGCTGGTGGCGCGATTTTATTTCCAATTGCCACAAGGATTAAGGGCCTGGTCTCTTGCTGGTGGCCGTACTGTCTACGAGTGTCCAAAGATGGGAAGAAGGAATTACGCCCTCCCCCCTCCGCCCTGGGAGAAATTTTTCGACGGGAAAAGCCCGCACCCTCGTAAGCCCTGGCACTTGTGCGAGGAGGCGAGATGTTGGGGAATTGTCTCCGGCAAGTAGATTGAGGTAACAGTCGCGGACGAGCGGGAATTACGCTTTACGACCCATACGGGTGGCCTCATTCATATTCTAATGAGGCATAAACGAAGGTGCGCGACACATTTTTCCCCGACGCTTCCGTTTCAAATTTCATTCTCCGGCGGACTCGATGTTTTGTTTTTTTGCAAAGTTTAGGTAATTTTTTTCTCGCCGATAAGCACATTTGTTCTAAGAAAAATAAAAATATGTCCACAACATTTTTTAGTGAACCGCATTTTCTCCGACTATGATAATATTGATTCAATATATAATATATTACGATCAATAAGTTTTGATCAATGTATTAATTATGTAAAGTTTATATTACCGATATATGATCATCAATATTGAGTAAGTTGCGGACTAAAGAAGAATTAAAGGAAAATGTTTAGTCTTTGCGCTTATTACGGCGATTAAGGAATTTCGAGGTGAAACTTGTTCACTCGAAAAGTCATCGGCGAAAGACTGCGATGATAAAAAAAAATTGACGACGGTATGAAATCATAATCACAGTCAGTGTCTTCCTCGTTTCCGGCTCGCATCGCTTGCTCGCGACTATTCAATTTAATCGCGAAAGTTGCGGGGCCCTCGCTCTGAGGGTCCCGATGCGCGGCGACCCCGTCCGCGGGTCAATCGTATGCTAATTGCCCAGCCAAAACACAAACGCTCGAAGGTTCTTGTACGCGATCCGCGAACCTGCCCGCTTCCACACAGTGTCTGCCGAGTCCGTGCCAGTCTTGTCCATCGGTGTGCATATGGTTTAAACGCGAGAGCCAAAAAAAAAATACACTCGGGATATCGCACACGAATAAGATCGCTGCTCCAACGCGGCGCGGGGTCTTTGAACCTCGCGACTTTGCGCCGCGATCATCGCGCGAGCGCGCTCGGTTCGTTCGCATACGCTCGCGCGGACCTCTCGTCTTAATGCCCCGTTGTCGTTGAATTGTTCTGCATAAATTGATGATGCATGAATGTGAGATCGCGCGAGAGCGATGCACGCATCGCGGCGAGGCCACGCCGGGGACGAAGACGGATATAAACGCGACCTCAGGTCCGAGACAAGATCTCGCGCGCGGTTTTCTCATCATTCCAGAGTACGGTTCTGTCAAACTACCGAATTTTAATTACAGAGAGAAAAAGCAATTTCCACAAATAAAGACAATTCTTGAAAATAATCCCAATACCTTTAATTGATAATTTTTCTTCATTCTGCTTTCTCATAGAAGGAGCTTCGATTCGGTACGAAGAAAAAATGGCGAATTATCATTTTGATAACACTTTCTCACAGTCACTTTTTATTCGAAAAGTTCTTCCATGAAAAAGTATTGAGAAAATGTTAATTTTCAATTTTTTTCTTGACAATGTTACTGCCTCTAACTTTAGACTATTAGGTACACAATAAATGAGTGAATCCGACGATTGCGCATGTGATGCAAATTACCGGAGGAATCTTCGAGTAAGATCAGGAGAAATTTCTTATTTCCAAGATTTGCCTGGAGCATCGTATCTCAGGCACCTGCAGTAAACCACGACGTCCAACGTCCTTGGTCGCGTGTGTGTCATGAGTGTACAATACGGCCTCGGAACTGCGTACGTGCCGCGTTCACGAAAATAGTTGAGAAAAGACGAGTCGCAAGGATCCACCGAAGTCGCGCAGGGACGAGGCTGTCGAGGGTACGAGGGTATTAAAATATTTTTATTATACTATACACCTCTTCCCTCCGGCTTCGGGGTGCGTAGTATGTGCCGCACGTCCGCCCGCTCGCTCCGGTCTGGACGTCACATGTTACCGAAAATTTCTTACCTGTCGACAGACGCGCGCGTCTCACGTCACACATGGGGAACACGAGGAAGAAGCGTATCCTGTAAACGTGAGGAGCACGGGACAAGCCGAACCGAGAGTTCAGTGAAGCTTGCAGAACCTGCACCTGCATTAATGAGGCTCCCGAGGCTCGAGCTCCGCACAGTTTTGGCCCGGACGTCTCATTCCATCGTACTTTTTCGTGGATCGAGAGACGCGGTAGCGTCTCGCCGCCAGGAACTTAAAAAAATCATCACAGGAGACTACCAAATATACATACTCCAAAATGCCAGAAGTGATTCTTTGCATTCAATTATCTCAGGAACGAAGCACCGGATCAAAATAATCCTAACATGTTTATTATCAAATTCCTACCCAAGCTTTCCAACACACCTAGTTATGACCAAAACCGTTCGGTGAATCCGACCGACATACGGATGCCAGAAGCCGCATGTGCCGATTTTTCGTTCGCCTGAGCTGCTGCGGAGATGCTACGTTAAACATTCACCTGCGCAACACGTGCAGCCTTAAGCGAAATTCGTCCCCTCTACGCTCTTCCCGTCTACGTTCCTTCGCTGAGGGCGAACATTTTTTGGCGTGGTTATAGCGAAAACGATACGCCGGGAAGTGACGAACGTGTCTGTCCAAGTGCGATGCCGATGCGGTACTTAGCCTAAAAATTCCGCACCATCAGTAAAAAAAACGGGGTTACGCTGCATTTAAAAAATCGGAGGTCGATGCGACGCTCTAAACTGTAAACAAATTTCGAATCTTTTTTAATCGAAGTTTGTCGATCGATTCCGCCAAAAGTGCACTCTTTTGTTGAACCGACAGTGCAACTGCAACTGGCTGTTTTCTGGTACGGCATTGGAGCAAAAGCTAACGAATAATAAAAGGTGTCTCTATTCGCTTAAGGAGAACGGATGAGCAGATCAAACTGTTGAACGTTGCTTGCGCTCCGCTCAAAAAAAAAAAAAAATCTTACTCGTGAATCACTGTTTTTTTATGCAATGCTGATTAGAAAAGTGCATGCGACGCACGGGTCGCCACAGCACGTGCCGAGAAGCATGTGCAGGCTGTGGACTCGAGCCTCAGGGGACGACAGCGACTACCAGGTTTACGCCGAGGGACACGTATCGGGCCTGGCTGTCGGACCTCGAGGAATCGTATGACCTGCGCTTCGCTCCCGAGAACGTGGTCTGAGATCATGCGGATGATTTCATCGGAAGGGAGACGTAGGTGACGATAAGGCACTGTGTACACCTTCTGGCACATGCTAGCCGGAGCGATTGCGAGACTCTACGGTAACTTAAGATCGTTGGTAGGGCAAGTGCCTGGAAGCTCAGACCGATGGAAAAATGCAATGTTCAAGTAAACGGAATAATACCATTTTTGCAACTGCAATGTTCGAAGAATTCTGAGACGGTGGAATTTAGGTGAGAAAACTCGATGTAGGTTCTTAAAAAAATGGTCTCACAGTTGTTTTGTATTTTTTTTTATCTCGCATACACGAATTCACTGTCGCCGAGTCCATTGGTTAATCTAGCCAGTCGAGATGTTCGAGGATTTTATAGAGGACTCGCTTACGAGAGTTCCCGATACTTCGAGAAGTCGCTCGGGACCGTCGAGGGCTCGCGATGTCTCTTTCCTTCCCGAAACACGAGCTCGAACGGAAAAGCAGGTTGAACGGTATAAAAAATAACGACGAAAAAAATCACAAGACAATCTCCCAGTTCTTTCGTGTTCCTCGCACAGGGAACGACGAAGTCCGGACCGACGAAAGCATCGAAGACCAGCCAGCCGCGGCTATTAAGATATTTGAATAATATCGCGCTAGGGGGAACGAAGGGGGTTGAAGGGGACACCCGGAGAGCCGATATAGCCCTGGGCTTGGCCCGCCGAGAGGCGGACCCACGGCGTCGATAAGGTCCGCGTCGTGTTCCTCGCGCGCGTTCTCTCCGTGTTCCGTTCCACCTTCGAGAGATCCAGACGAGATCCACACGACCCAACAAACCGCGCGACTCTCGCCCGCACCGAGGAGGATCCTCGGCGCGAGGATTTTATCGACGCCGAAGGCGATAAAATCCTCCCGCCGCCTCGGGCTCTCTCTTCCATGGAGCACAACTCCAACCACACGCCGCTGAGCGTTACAATCCAAATGTCATTCGCGGCGACGGTCTACGGTGACCAACAACTGCAAGACGCTGAAGACATCCACGAAATTTGCAACTTTGAAATTAATAGATATGCAAAAAATGCATTTATTTTTTAAACATTTGTGATAAGATTTTATGACGAGATAATTATATCATTATATAAATTATATAAATTTAAAAAAGTGTCATTATCTTTTGTGTTCTTTCGTTTGATGATTCGAAAATATCCCGAAAACTTTTTCTCGTTCGCATTTTTGGGCCTTTGGCTGTCCGGTCCGATTTTTATGTACATATATTTTTTTCTTGAAGAAATTAATTTAGACGTCGTGAGCCGCGAACAAAACGATGGCGACCAGATCGAATCTCGAGGTACGCACGTGCCTCGAATTCCAGGAAACTATACGTGCGAGAGCCGGGCCTTTTGGACGAAGAGCCACACCGGGGAGAAAGTAGGATCCGGACCGGCTGTCTTCACCCACGTACGGTCTATACTGTATCGGAGGCATCTCCGCTCCGATCGGCTATATATCTGTATCTCTATACGTGTATCTATATAAGTAACCCACAATTCATTGATCTTACGATCTCGCGTCTGACGAAACCGTTCGAATTGTTCTCTCGCCTCGGTCGCGGAGCGGACGACTCTTCGAAACTACGCACATGCGCTTCTATCGTTATCGAATGTACTGTAATAAAATATAATAATTTTTATATTATGTTCTCGAAACAATCGAGAGAAATGCACTGTGCAGTTTCCTCATTGCTGCGAAGGTAATATTGCGTCGTGCTCGCCATCACGTTCCTTTATTTTTTCCGTTTATTCCACAGGTGTTTGATCGGTAAATTAGAAGCGCCATCATTTTTTCGATTTTTTTTTCCGCCTAAATTTTTAGGCTGGCAATTTTGTAAAAGTATCGGGAGATTTTCTAATCAATATTATCAATATTCCAAACGATTTTATTGAGAAGATTTTTCCTGTTCGAGCATTCTGTCGCAGTGCAATCGATAAATAGGAAACGGCATGTTTTGTATTTAAGATTAATCAAGGTGAACGATTATTGTCCTACATTTTTTTGGGGCAAATATTGAAAAATTTAGCCGTCCGAAATTAGATGAATAAAATTCTGAAAAAGAATTAGTTTTTCTCCGACAGTCCGATGATATAATTTAATAAGATAAAATTGAGACCCTTGAATTGAAAGCAACACGCTTATAGCGCGAAATTCCATCGAATTTTAATGAACAGTATCCGAATATCAAGGAAAAATTTACACGGTCACAGCGACTGTTGGAAAAAAAAAGCTTCGGCTGATTTGCAATTTTTTTCTTCTCGCTCTAAGAATGCGTTGCAAAAGCGCGCTCTTGCGTCCTTGACTCTCGCGAATTTCAATAAAACGTATCCACATACCAAGGAGAAATGATATACCGACTTAAAAAAAAAAAGAAGTTTCAGTGATTTTGTAAATCTTTTTTTCTCGGTCTGCGAACGCTCTGCAACGGCACGCTGTCTCCAGCATCCTTGGCTCGCGCGAGCCGATATCCTCGAACTGTAACATACCGCCGTATAATAATAGCATAAAGATAAACGAGAAAGGATCGAGTGGGTTTACGGCTGCGTGGCGTCGAGTCGCGAAACATCTTAATTAGTCCGGCAACGGTCTCGACGAGCGCGAGCAAAAAAAAAGGGTAATAAAAAAAATGGTGTTTTTATTTTCCTAAGGCGAGGGTGTGGAGTTCAAGCTCGCACGCACGCACTGAATTATATAAAATAAAATAATAAAAATAAAAAAAAGAAAATGAGCAAAACCGGAGTTAACAGGGCGACGCGTGCAGACCATATAGTCAAGCGGGGCACCGGCCAGGTTGCCCTGTCGGCCTCGACACCGATCTTATCGCGGGCGAGAATCGACATCGGAACGCCAGCCACCAGAGCATTGCCGAGAGACTCTCTGTATGCCCGGGGACAAGGGCTGAGGAGGGAGAAACGCCGGGAATCCGAGAACAACGGGTTCTTTTCCGATGTGGTGTACGCGCGATACGACGATCTTGACAGGAATGCCATTTTTTTATAATTTCAATTTCTTTTTTTTCTTACAGTCTATGTTCTTTCGTTCGCGGCCGCGATTTCAACCTGCTGAGCGCGTTGCTATGCGCGCAAAAAGATTACTTCTAACACCTGTTGCCAATCGAATCAATAGTGGGAGTGTCGGGACTCGAAGTGAAGGATATCGTGCCGTTGGATTCGATAGAGAGTTTTCAATCACTGTTCGACACAATTCTCGAGAGAGTTAGTAATCAATTTTGATCCAGAGAAATACCGTAATGGATTGGTCAAGCATCATTTTTTTGACGCATCGTAATGTTAGAAAAAAAATTAGGGTTACAAAAAAAATTGAGATTCCTTACCGTAAATGATTATAATAAGATTGTCGACGCTTTTGCCGATTCAACTGGAATAGTTTTTCAATGCCATACTGACGTAATCTCGCGATACATTTATTTTCAACACTTCCAAATATTATGCAGAAAGCAGGGTTGAAAACAAGAGATTCTTTATGGTAACCCGAAGAAAAAATCGTCAAAACTTTTGCCACTTCGATTGGAATATATTTTCAATGCACTATCTTGAGGCTCGTTCGGCAGTGAATTATTATTCGGTTTATTCTCGAAAAGTTCTCTCGCAATGCCGTCGTAAAGGCGGCGTAGGTGCGCGCATGGACTGCAGTAAATCGTTGCGTGTAAATCAGACGTCGTTGCGCGAGAGCGTGACGAGTGACTCGCACGCTGGTGACGCGAGTATTTCGTGAAAAGAAAAAGGAACAAAAAAAAAAAGAAAAAAAAATTGAAAGGTGGAAAAGAGCAGGAAGAGGCGAAGCGAGGAGAGGTTGTGCATCAGGGCCACGAGAGAGGCACCTTCCGCTTATTCTTTTTCTCTCCTACGAACGGAATGTCTTCACCGAGGTGTGCGACCCGTATGGTGAACATTCCTCGAGTTCCTTTCGCACCTCTATACAGCATATACTCACGGCTCTCTCGCCTTTGGCCCCAGTCGAAATTGCACGTAAATCCCATTATCCCCTCTCGGTACGTATCTGGTCAACACATGGGTTTTCAAAACTGGTGGCAATGCTGCGCGGACACGCCACCATCGTAAAACTGACCAAAAAAGAAAGGACCGAGGCGATAACAGTTCATATATGTTGGAATGTACTTCGAGTACGTTAACAAAAAAAATAAAAATCACCATCGACTCTCGGTCTTATCTTAGTGAACAAAAAAATGATTACTTGGAACGAGCTTTACATTCATTTGTTTTCACCATTTTTTATGGTTTTTTGAATTCTGAATTAGATGCTTGAAGTAAAATTTAATTGAAATGAGGTTTAGGAAAACAATTTTCGCTGACAAAATAAAATTATTAATTGGACCTACTTCTCTATTTTATTTTCAAAGTAAATTCATGTATTTTTCGATAAATATAAATAGTCCTCAACCCAGTTCGTTAATCTTCAAATAAAATTTTCTTACAGTGAAGAAAAATTCGCGTCTAATTACTAGTTTTCCCAATTCGTAAAGTAGCAATTGTTTAAATTTTTGAACTTTCGTTCTCGAGAAGACTCCATCACGACGCGAAAAGAGTCCACGATCTCGTTCGGGCTATGTTCGATCGATAGTTCGATCTTCACATCCGTTCCGGGGAAGCATCGCCGAACGAGGCGATATAATAAAGGCCCGCACATCGGCGAAAGCAGCGGCAGGGACCTGTCAGCGCCGTGTAACTTGCGAGCACCCCGTAGCCCCGCGAGACCGATACGCATCTCGGCTTTTAGCATAAATTTGTGTTTGACGTGGGCGCCAATTAACATAGTAAATAACACGAGGGAGTTTATACGCGGTGCTCGAGCGCTCCTTGCGCGCCGGTCCGATCGATCGGTCGGTTCTTTGCGCGCAGCGATGCTAACGCGCCGGCGCCGTCGATCGAGCGAGATCCTTTCGGCAGCTTCTGCGCGTCCTCCTCGCGCCCGCTCCCGCCGACACGTCTCCTCTAACAGAACGATCGATCCCTCAGGCGTGTAGCGTCGAATAATCCATCTCGATCTCTCACGCTCGTACGCCCGTGCAACAAATCATACAAAAAGAAAACACCCGCTCTACATCGATCGGGATCGCCGAGAGACGATGGGTAAAAAATGTTTTGACGGTAGTTTGGCGGTAGAAAGTTCGAGGAATAAAAATCGACGACCAAGCTGTTGTCGATTTGTATCCACATTTTTTTCATATAAAAAAAACGGGTACCTTGAATTCGCAAAAAGAAAACTGTTTTTTTTTTAGCATGAAATATGGATATTTTTTATCCAATAAATAATGTCTACAAAGATGGATTTATTATAAACTATGAATATAATTTCATTTGATGGATAAATTGCCTCTGGTAGAATACCGTTATTTCGGAATTTACATCACTATAGCAACCTTGCGACTCGGTAGTTATTAACTTCAAACGCCTCTGCTCGACTTCAGCCAGGGCGCTTTGCGTGCGGCAAAATAGCTCATAGCACAGAGAAGCGCATGCGATACTGCCACGGACATTATATTATTGAGGAATAATACATGGGAACCACAGTTGACGGTTCTGTGCGAGCAGGTGACGCGGATCGATTTTTTTTCTTTTATATTATTGTTATTGTTTACGCAATGGCATTCGCAGGAGCTCCGGGGGGTCGCTCGATGAAACGAACAAGTGGCAGGTGTTGCACGAGCATTTTTTTTCCCCGCTCAAAGTTTAACCGCGAAAACTATACGGCGAACGAAAAAAAAAATCTCCTTAATTCAACCACTTTCTATTTGCGTCTCATTTTTAGTTTACTTATCAATTTTCATATTGCATAAAAATTATTCCATCTATTTTTTTTCTGGTGATAAAAGTTTGATTTCTCCATGTTTAATTTCTCTTGATGGGATTTTAATGTACGTGCGTTACGCGATAGAAGTTCGAGGTGGGTTCAGCTCGGACGCGGACTAATTAGCGACCGTGAAATCGAAAGCCACGACCAATGCGGTCGCGATCTCGCGAGTTCGCGGTGCATTTCACTGCGCGATCGTCACAGTCGTTAGTCCTAACTACATTAACCACTCTCGGCAGAGCCGCCGCTTCGGAACTTGGAACAACCGAGTCGAGTATGTAAGTGCGAGTATTTTCGGCCTTTTATTAACATACTCTCGAGCGAAGTTTCCAATCATTCTCTATCATACTGGGAGAGTTCTGCCATGCTAGAGATTCTATAAGTGTTCAGCAAAGCCAGTTTAAAAAGAAGAGAAAGAAAAAAGCTCCTGATCCTCGCATAACCCTTGCGCAGTCGATTCCTCGCTGCTTCTGCGCAGCTCGTGTTATACCGTAAACTCTAATCCTCGGTGACGTTGACTGATTTACACCGGCGACGTATTCCCGTACTTTCGGAAAACGAAAAAAAAACATATCGGTGACTGAACTCCCCTCTCGGGACCCGCCGCGGAATACGCACTGTCTAAAAAAGTTCGTATGAAATTTAATGTACCGACCTGTAGGTTTTTATACCAAAACTAGTATATTATATTCCATGGAAAAATGTGATGAAAAATCAGTTCCTAGACCGGTACATTTATCCACCGAATATTAATTCATTCATACATCAAATTTTTTTACAAATGAGAAAAATTACATTTTGCCATCTGCAGCTCGCACATACTTTGTCGACTCGCTTTCCCACCCAGCTCATCGCTAAAAAGCTTCATGCTTTCCATAGTAATTGTCACTGTCGTTCTCCTCTTTCCCCGAATTTCGTATAAAAAGTAAGTCGGCAGTCGCCCGAGAGTCTCAAACCTCAGACAAAAACGACATTCGACACTAAATCACCGCGAGGCTTTTGCACGCTGGCTCTCCACGACGTCCGTCCGTCCGGCGCAGCACTACGCCGATGCAGTTACAGTCGACAATAACGCAACCTGGTCCATCTCGCGGGTTATGTCCATCTCGCGTTCGGACCGGGTGAACTCTCCAACGAAGGGACAAACGGACAGGCCATATGCTTGTCGTTAAACGTCGTCCAGCAAACCGCATATACGCGATCCGACTCTCTCTCGCTCTCGGGAAGATGCAAAAGTCACGTCGACGGTGCAGCCTGGAGAACGCTCTTTCGGACTCTCTCGCGGGGTTCTGGTTAATTTTTATTGGGCATAAATTTGCCAAAATATTCCATCCGGACGTGGATGGCCCGTAACTCTCCTGCCCTCCGTACTCCCTCCTCGTGGCGTAACTTCTCCGACTTTCCATCCATTTACTCCGCTCCTTCTGGCCGATACCTTTTCGGGCGGTCGTCGGCGACTGGCCGTATAAGTGCCGTCTTTCTCGCTTCATCTTTTTGCCAAACTTCGGGCGCATTATCACGAGCCGGAGGAGACGAGCGAGATGGAAGCTCGAACTGCTCGCTTTGTGTATTAAAATATATATGTCTCGCGATTCCTGGAATGATTTTGGAATTCTTTTCGGGGTGGTCGCGAGGGCTTCTCTCACAACTCGGTTGCTCCTCCCGCTACTTTCGCACTTCGGGGCATCGAGTTTGCAACGTCAGTTGGAACTACGCTCGAAGATCACTCTTGACATCGAACTTCATGCTTTTTTCTCATGAAATAAAAACGTAAATTAACTCAAGATCGAAGTTCATTCAAACTTCACCGCGAGCTTAAGTTTGACCTGCAGCTCGAACGTGACTGCGATCTCGAACTGTAATCGCATTCGAGTTCAGACTCAAACTTGAACTTAAAATAGATCCTTAGCACGCAATGAAGTTTGTGCAATATTACGATCACAAGAACTTTGTTAAGTTCAAACTAATATTTTTTTTTTTAAATAAAGATGCAAAATTATAGACACCTTTTTATCACCCTCTAAGGTTGGGACCCTACGGACTCCTACTTGGTCGGTAAAACACCCATGAGCTTCTCCGCCGGATGAGATGTTATGATTATTATTCGGTTCTAAACTTCGACACCCTCGCGTGAAGTTGAAATATGGAGGCCCCGGAGTCGCTCGGTAACTGCTTCTGCTTGACTCCCCGTGTGTTTTCACCCAAGATTCGAGCTGCCATTCATCGGGATTGCGTACGTGTGTATAGGTGCGTGCAGTTAATTTTTATTAACGCCCGCTTGGGGCCACGAAGGGCTTGACGAGCGAGCGAAGCGCGAGAATGAGGGAGTTTCGCAGTGAGCCGAAATGGCTCGGACTGGCGCGCGGGTTACGAGCGAACGGGATTATAGGATTGCCGAAGGGCATTCGCGGATGCGTGAGCCGCGACTCAATCTTTTTTAACATCCGCGGATTAACCGGACGAGCTTTGACCGTCGCGGTAAATCGTAGAAATATGAATCAACATCGAATAAACAGTTGTTTCAAGCGTGGTGGTTGAAATCTTGAAAAAAATCCGAAAGACGAGTGTCTGAGTGCAATAATTCGGAAAGTTTGAGAGAGGGAACTTCACGAGATTCAAAGCATGCATAAAAAATCGAGCATAAAAAAAATATGCGAACGAACAATGGATAATGGATGAAAAAATATATATAAAACTGCAGAGGCATAAAATGTGTCCGAGAAAGGGCTCGAATGAGCGTCTTCCGCGAAGCGTCGCCGTAGGTTCAGCACGTATCGGGCGGTATCGCGCATTCTATGAGGTGGTAAAATATGAAAATCAATAAGCATAAAAATTAACACGCCTCTAACAGCTATAATTTAAGGCTTGTAGAGGAGTTGAAAAAAAAATCATCGGCTTGTCTCTGCGGTCTACGGTTGTCGGCTATGCGCTCAGGGTAAGTTACGCGCGCGCCTCGCGAGCTGTTGTTAATATTACCAACATTATTACCCCCGTGCTGCGGCAACGGTCGCCGCTGCCGTTCGTCTCTCGGACATCGTCTCGACCCCCTTAACGGGGCTATCGTCGAGGCGCGCGGCCGCGTTATGGGTGGCCGGAACTGTAATTTGGCAACAGTATAATCTCTGCCCTACCGCTCTCTGACTCAGTCGTTCACTTCCCTGCGAAAGACAGACCGGTCAAGGGTACACAAAAAAAATGCGCACCCACACGAAAACATGCAGAAATATATTTATTTACGTAGAATTTGTGTAAAGGCGAAAAACGGTGACCGTTTTAACTTTATTAGAAACGACTTGTAGTATTCTGATTCTCCGTATATTAAAAAAGTGTGAAAATTCGAGTATCGGGTAGTTACTTGATTATATTGTGGTATATCACGAAGCATCGGTTAAGTCGAAATTCTGATTTTTAAATTTGGTGCCTATTTTTAGTCTAATTTTTTTAATTGATTCGAGGTGTCGTTTACACTTCTATCGCCACCACCTAAAATTGATATTTAAACGAAGATGTTATAAATATTTTCGCCCTGTTATCGAATGATGGACACCAAATTTCTATGCACGAGTTCAAATGTCGTCATTGAAAATCGTTCGAACAAACGTACGAGCGTACTTTTGTCAAATAAATCATGCTCCACTATTATTTTCTGAATTTTTTCCTGCCGAGGGAAGTCTTCGAGGAGTCGCTGGATCACAGGTCGTCGGACGGTTCGCTCTCGCGAAGCTGTACACTACGGATATTTATGCCTCGGTAAGAGAATTTTAGCGAAGGGGTTGAGGAGGCGGGGAGGGCGAGGAAGGAGACGAGCGAAGCGAATAGCGATAATAAAAAGAGGACGTGGCGTACTCGCCGCTCCGCCGGTTTCGCCAAATTATATACGGCTAAACGGCCTGATTTATGCTGCTCACAGTGTACTATAATGATAATAACAATAACGATGAGAGTTGAAAAAAATATATAAAAAATATTTTAAAAAGAAGCGAAGAGGGGTTTCGGAAAAAAGCTTTAACGTACGTTGGATACGCGAGAGGTGAGAGGGAGACCGAGAGGACACGTTAACCGGCAAAGGGCTTTACAGCCGAGCCTTAATTGCGAACATTACCGATACATTTAAAACCCACAATTTCTCCGCCTACGGTAGGGTTAGCGGAAAGAATGGGATTTTAACAGTTCGAACCATATTTACTGTACTATAAATGCAAGACGAGGACGAGTAGAAGCGGGCAAAGTTACGCGAAGGAAAACCCTTCGGGATCTTTGAAAGGATCGGAGAGCCTGTCGACGTTTTCTCGATTCAGCAATAATATTTTCAGACGATGAGACAGTCAAAGGGGTAATAATAGCGCCGGCAAAGCGGGGCCAGAATTTTTTTCGTACGCGATTATGGAGAGTTACGAGGGCGATTATTACAGTACGGTAACTGCAATCATCGGGGAGGTCAACGCGAAATTTTTTTCTCGGAAGACTCTGATGGACGATCCGGAAGTTATGTGCGCCGGTTAATTCGTCGCGACTATGCAGTTACCCCTTATGGAATCACTGTCGGCTAAAGTCTCCAATTTTTTAACCGGAAGTGACATTCTCTCATGCGACGTCACTTTCGGTAGTAAACGAAAATTTTGAAATCACAAGTGATGTTATCCTGTAAAAATTCACTTCCTGTTGTAAACTGCGATTTTGAAACGGGAAATGACATTTTTCCGTATGAAGTCATTTCCGATCGAAAACTAAAATTTTGATACCGGAAGTGAAATTTTCCCGTGTGAGGTCACTTTCCGTTGGACAACTGAGATTTGGAGAAGAGACTTTTTTTCGCTTGATGTCACTGAACTAACGAAAATCCAGTTGGCGTATCATTCGGCGCGATCCGTACGCAGCCGTTACGTGTAAAAGCGTGATCGTGGAACGAGACGCTAAGTGGCACGGGCCACCGGGCGAGAAGTGCATTATCGTTCTCTCCCGCGAGACAAATAGATTCTCTCGTCTGCCGATCCCCCCCCTCAATCCTCCAAGGAGATCGAGGGTCCAGTCGCGTCGGGCCGATAGTTACATCCGGCACTGTTTTATCGCCGAGTTATCGAGTCTCGATCGGCAGATCCCCATGCAAGCTCCTCTCCGGCGCATCTCCCTCGCCTCCTGGCCGTCTCTGCCCCCACCGATTCCTCCTCGATCGTGCTCTCAGCCGATCTCGGCTCGCTCTGCGAACTCTCGTTGCGAATCCAAAGTGCAGCACGTTGGCGCAGGAGAGAGCAAGGGCGAGACGTTACGTACGACCCCGTCGAGTGCCTCCCGGCCACCGAGATGCACCGGCGCTGCCGATCCACATCGGTAGTGATCTACCGATCTCTGTATTGTAACTCGTCGCAATTTTTGTGGATATTTTTATTTTCTTTTACTCTTCTTTCGTTCATCTTATCTCTGGCGAGTTAGCGAATCGTGATCGGCCTTTGGGGCAGAAGTGCAGTCGTCCGGTGAACGGGGATCGGTCAATAGCTCCTCCATAACGATTTATCTGTAGGTGTGCAGATCTGTGTATATGTATAGTAGGTTCGCTCTTTGGCCGGGTTCGTTGTTGTACCTGCATACATATGTCTCTTGTATGTTACGTATGTTGGTACGTACAACAGAGGAGAACAGAGAGGATCGCTCTGTTCGCGCTGCCGGTCCGCCACGGACAGCGGTTTCGAGCTTATGTACGCTCCGTATACTTCGGACACTTATGTATCGGAGTCGGTACGATATCCACGGTGCGCACTCGCGAACGTATGTATATTTTACCGTTTGAAACGAGAGCAACGAGGGAGAGCGAGACGGGGCCAATAGTTGCTCCGACGCTCTCTCCCCGGGCCACAGAAAAACATTCCCACAGATCAATGCTCCCAGAGCGGGAGCGAGAGATCAAGAGCGGAGGCTGGGAATATGTATATCGATCGAAACGATTAGATCTATCTGGATTTCATGCCGGACTCCCGGCCGGATAACCCGCTCATTGCAGATATCTCGCTGATACGGCTTGCCGAGAATTGGACTGATACGCGAGGGATATCACGAGTTGCGAGAATTGTGAGAAAATATTAAGATGAATATTTATTTAAATTTATTTTTTGGGGTGTTTGGATGAGCTGTGCAATTTCAGTTTACAATTGATTGGGTTTTGTGCAGAGACATTGTTGGTCGATTTTTTTCAAACCGGATGACCAGATCGATCGTTAGATCCGACTTTTTTTCTGAGCGATTAGGCAAAACACTTCGGGGCGGTTTTATACATTTTATTTCTGATTTTTTGAACTGCTTTCGATGGTGTACGAACCACTTGAAAATTGCGAAAGACTTTCATGATTTTTGTGATTTATATTCAATAAATTATGTCACGTGATTTTTTTTCTCCCAAAATAATGAGACGGTCATTTTTTCCCCAAACTTTCGTCCGACTAACATCGGCCGTTTGGAAACATCGTCGATCTGTTGAGAATAGTTGGTAAGCTATCGCTCATCTTGCTTGCTATCAACGTGTACTCGCGCAGAACATAGACGCCCGTTTCTATGGTTAGCTGACCGGGCATAGAATTTGGAAAAATGAGCCCCCCTCCGAGCGACAATTAGTTCGACTCGTCAGTGCTTCGTTTTCTTAATCCTTTTTTTTATTTCAATTCACTCACTCAACGCAACGTCGGTGGCGATGCTGTGTGTGCCCCACTATGAGAAGTGAACAGCAACTCACACCATACGAGGAAGAAAAGGAAAGGCAGATCGAACGAACCGAAGACAGACGAACGGAACCATGGACGGGCGGATCGTTTGATGATTACAAATGATACTCATCAATAAAGAATTAGCATTCGGGTGAGGCTCGTTTGCAGCTCGTATCTCTTTCTTCTTGTACTCTCTCCGGAGATAAATAATTTCGTTGTTATTAAGCGTTCGGGTGTGTGCGGCGATTGTCGAAGTCCGTGCACGGGAAATCTATTCCTGTTCGGATGGACCGGAGCAATTCTTGTTCTGAACAATTCGATACACAGCTCGAATATTCGACGAGACATTCCACCTCAAGCTATACAATGTGCAAGCTTACCTATTGACGTATGTATTTAATTATTCATTAATTTATTTTTAAATTATAAATTTGTTTATTTACTGTGAATATATTTATTAGCTTAATTTTCTTATATTCTTAATTTTTACTCAAACGAGGGGAATAAAATGCCTATTGAAAAAAAAAGAACTCCTTGTTTTGCATGGATGGGGTTTTGACCGATTTGACACGGAACGGCTCGTACGGTGTATCCCGTGTACCGTAGCTGCAAATCAGACAGCATTTGTTTCTCGAAAAACTCTTCCTCGGTTGTACAGTTGCATTCGAAGGTAGCGAGCTCTCTGTATGTGCGGGCTCTGCGAAGAGCGCTTCTGGGCTCACGGCCATTCGGGGCTAACGAGTGCGCATACAAAATCAACACGATTCCGTCGGGGTCGTGACGCTGCGCCTACACGACGTAGAGTAACGTATTATACCCTACGTACAGCGTACGGCGCATGCGCTACCGCGCGGAGTGCAATTCCCGCGCAGAACCTTGCGCATCACCGTGGAAATCGTAAAAAATATTTTAAAAAAACGTAGAGATACAGATGGAGAAAAGACTGCAAGAATTCACACAACGTATACCGTTCGACCCAGTTTCTCACGAAGGCGAAATGTAACGTGTCTGACTTCCTGCGAAGATCTTGCGGTTGCGCGGTTGAATATGAAACTTGTTTCTGGCTACCTCGGGATATCACTGCGGAACTAACCGAGACACACTGCCGACCGGCGCTGACCCCGCAGCTGTGATAAGGTGGAAATTCCGTAACCCAGTGGAGTACGAAATTTACAAGCTACGGAGAATTCCGTGTCCTGGTTGGGAAGAGAGAAAACAAGGAACGATTGACCAGTTGGAGAATATTTTTCGGAGCAGCCGAAAAAATAATTTATTTGACGAGAGAACGCAAATAAATATTTATTTGGATTCAAAATATTTCGTACGCAATTCAAATATATATTTTTATTGATGAAAATAAATATTTATTTGCGGGGCGCTCGTAAAATAAATTATTATTCTGGGTGAAATTACGATGGTTTCATTTTAGAACTCCTACTGTAGGGTTCTAAGTACTGTCTCTTTAAGACTGCTCGACGAAACGTTACGAAATTTCTACGAATCATTGTTCACGAATATCCTCAAATTTATTCCAAAATTTTGCCAAATTTTCTATCGTAACTTCGAGGAAACGCTTCACGAAATGAAATTATTTTTACGCAGCTTCAATTTGGTCTTATTCTAGATACATGCTGAAAAATTCTGTAAAAATTAGAGCTAAATCCGAATAGTTTATCTTGGAGAAAAAAAAATTAACGTTATTCCCGAAAATTTATCGAAGTGTTCTCGGGACGAGAAAAAAAAGTACTCTCCGGAAGCCGAACTTCACATCTCCATTCATAAATCATCGCCAGTATATTCCAAGAGAGGTAAAGATAATATTAAAATAATATAAAGTTATTAGAGTCCCGAAGAAAAAACTGCGGGTGGTCAGTGACCACGGGAGTGCCAGAAGAGGGAGATTGTCGTTTCATCGTATTTCGAATGGTCTGCTCTTGAGCTCCCTGTTTCTTTCTCATCCGCGACTACCGAATGAAATAACGATACGTCACTTCTCGAGTAGGTTTATCCAGGCTTCCCGCGGTTAGGACACAATTTCACCTTTCGGCCCTGAAAAACATCGTTCGGTAGTCTCGCCCGAGTCCACTGTCGCTCGTACACAAGTTCGGAATCCCCTTTTTTACTCCTCGCTTTCTTCCAACGCTTCTCGATAACGAGAATCTTTTGATTCCGTCCGATCCGGCGATCTAGCCTTTCACCTTCTAACCCGAACGGCGTTCCGTCGGATTTGTCGAACCGACGCGCAGATGCCAACTAGAATTTCGATTTACTGTGGCCGTTACGCAGTCGTTGCCATGGTATGTCCATCGTCATAATTTCTCACTGACTGGACCACCTCGGAACAAATTTCGATGCAGTAATGGTAGTTCAGTACTTGAGCTCTATTCGGCAATTAAATACTTCAGTAATAACAAGTACTTCTTATTCAAGAATTTCACTAATACACATTACTTCGTACTCAATAACTTCACTTCTACAAGGTACTTTGGCGCCTCGGTACTTGGTTACTTCGTTAATTCGTAACAAGTCAAATGACCCATCTCTATACTGAGGGCCGATTCTTTAGAATTAGCGTGGTCGCTATTCGCCGACACTCCCCTATTCGCGGTCCATGTAGCCACCTGATAGTTTTTTTTTCTTCTTTTTCTTTCGGGATTTTTTCTCACCGCGGTTCTGTGAGGGTAAAGAGAGAAGAGGGCAAAAGGGCCCGCGTCGGTTTGCCCGCGAGGTGCAAAACAATTCATTACCGGATGACCCGCGACCCCGGTGCGCGAGCCGCTCATTACGGGGTACTTTGATGATCCCGAAGGAAATAAAAGAAGGCGCTGATTCGAGAAGGGAGAGAAGGACCGTAGCCCGCGCGGCCGATCCTCTTGAAAGAATAAAAATTTGCGAAATAAAAAATTGCGCGCGAGGCCGTGTACGCGCGCTGAAGGTAAAGAGGAGAGGACACACGAGGATGGGACGAGATGAGGGAAGCGAGGATTAAAAAAGAACGAGGAATGGAGTACAATACATCCCAGCAAAATCGCGGACTTCGAGGCGAATGGGCGAGCGATAAAGGATGACCATTAATGCAGGAATCGCTACGGGTCATCATGAAAAAATTTGGCCAATAGAACGAAATAAACTGTAACGATTGAACTTCAGCTCAAGAAATGGAATAGATATTTTTTTATATGGAAAATAAGGGCTTAAGCCAATTTTCTTATTAATCTTCTACACCAGCAGTTAGCAGATGAGTGGAATCAATTTTGTAATGATTGAATGAGGTTATGTAATCGAAGAATAAAATCGATAAAAACAAATTGCAAAGTTAAAGTTTCAAAAAAATGATTTTTTTTGGTAACATCTTCAAAGCGGTTAAAAAAATTTTTCTTTGTAAACTTCTCCGTATTTCTTCGTAATTTTCTTATCGCTCTTCCCCACTGGTAGTTCCTTGAAACTTACTGGTATAAATAGTGGCATCCGATCGTTTTCGTGCGGTAACGAGAAGCCCACGGAGGTATATTACGCACCGCACAATAAATAATCAAGTGCGAATCTCGAAAAAAGCATCTTTCCTTTTAACGAGGACTCTGTTTTTGGTAGCGTGCGTTCCGATCGAGCACATCGAGGACATATGCACCCATACATATATATATACATATATATATATACGTATGGGTAAGGACAAAAAATATCGGAGAAAAAAGGGTTCCTGACGCTGGTTGCTGCTGGAGGAAACGAGCGTTAGGTGTACCGATAAAAATCGTTCGTATCGATTAATCTCTCTTTTAAATCGGAAATTTTACGATCGCGAGAGAATCTCGGTTGGCAAAGTTCTCAAGCAATTTTTTTTCTCCCTCACCATCCACTCGGCGGAGTCTCCTCGAAAGTCCTGTGGCAGTCGCGGGTCGTTTCTGCACCGGTACTTGCCAGACTTCCTTTCTTCCCATTCCCTCGCTCGTATCTTCCTTTTTTTTCATTCTTTCATTCCCTCTTTATTTTTTTGTTGTTCGCGATACGAGGCGTAGGTGGAGATGGGAGAATACGAAGAAAAAGGCCAGCACGTGGACGAAAGAGGACGCGACGCCCTGCATATGAGCGCCCGGCTGTGCGGTGCACTCCGAGAGAGAAAATTGCGAGTTCGAGAGAGAGCCGGTGGAGTATTAAAAAAAAAAAGGACCGCCAGACGCTGGCGCGTGTAGCGATATTAAAAATCACAATGCGCGGCTTATTAACTCGACCCACAATCCGCCTTGGTGCAGCGCGGACGATGCAACGAAGAGAATAAAAAAAACATACAAGGAGGAAACAGCTCTCGCTTATTTTTTTTTGTTTCAAAGATACTCCTCTGTGCTACTTGCACGAAAATTGCTCCACGGCTCGAGCTTCGCGAAGTTAATTGTTTTTGCATCTTCGTTTTTATTTTATTTTTTTATTGCATCGAATATTTATTGATCAATTTCAAGTGATAAATCACTTTCGAGGGTTTTGTTTTTCATATTCCCCGCGCCTGTTTCCTTCAGTTTCGCGACCTCAAATTTAAAAAAAATCAGCGACTTCATTTTATTGTGGTGTACATTTTTTTTTCCAAATTTTTTATTTCATCTTTTGGCGGAACTCCGCACGGCGGACCGACGGACCGAAGTCGCCCTCGCGTTTACGACGGCCGAACTTTACTGCACCGCGCAGAGAGCGGGCCGACCGCAACGGGGAATTAGCAATTGTAATGTTATAAGGCGCGCACACAGGAGAGAGTCGCAGGATGGGGGAGAGAAAAGAAATGAAGCGACAACGCAGAGAAAGATAATGCAAGGAATAAAAAATAAATAAACATAAAACGCGACGGAGCGAAGGTGCATGTGACAGCGCAAGAGTGACCCGAAGAGAGACGGAAACGTGGAAGGACGAAATGTTAAGGAAAACAAAAAAAACAAAAAAACATTAACAACAAAAATGAAATAAGAGAGAATGAGAAAAGGGACACGTCGGCTGGTTCGTCGGAGCGAAAGAGTGGAGCTGTACGAAAAGGGATAGGGAAGAATACGCGGGACCCCGCGCGAGAGTCGGGTCACGGGGATTTCATTTGACGGAATAACGTAGCGTTTAACAGCCGGTACCGTTATCACGCTCTCGCTGCGGCGTGTATAACGCTCGCCCGCAGTCAACTCGACTCGCTCCCCCGCCGTCAGAGTTGCTATACGTAAGCGAATAAGCGACAGAGTAAAAGAAAAAAAATGTATAATCTTTTCACTTTTTTTTTGCGATTTTTTTGGCAATTGGCAATGTTCAGCTTTACTGTTAGCAGACACTGACATTCGATTCGTTGTCGGCGAGGGGGAAGTATGTAGTTCGGAATATTTTTCAGGATACTTTTTCCAATACATTCAACAGTGTCCGTATAAAAATTGGGAACAAGATTTGTTGCCCAGTTGGTTTTATCTAAAAAATACATTGAAAAAATATATTAATCCATACAAAAAAAAAGTAACAAAAAAACAAAATAACAAAATGTTTAAAAAATCACAATAACTCCGTGAATCAAAAGAAAATAATTTTCAACGGGGAAGAGACTCGACGATAGATTGGAATAAAAAATCCACGACAGAAGCGAAACGATAAAAATTACACGGTCCCACCCCGAATTTTTCTCTCTGAATTATCTTCATCTACGGTGATCAGTTGCTTTAACGTTGTTTATCCTTAAAGAGACAGTCCAACGGTAGGAAATGACGAAAGAGCGAGGATCATTGGGAGCTCTCGAAAGAAATAAAAATAAAATATAAAAAATAAAGTGTACGCGACGGTGCAAGAGACGAAGTATAGGAACGTCGTGAGGCCTAATGGCGATTCGCGTACATCGTCCGCGTTCGTTTCGTTCGCGGGGACTCGGAGCCTCGGGAGGCTCTCCGAAGAGAAGTGACTAACGATCGGTAATCTCTCGGTGAGGTGAGCAAGATATGGCGCACAGCGGCCGTTGGACTCGGGTTCTCTATGTCCGCTGGGTCCAGTGCGCCCAGGCGCGCGCGAACACCTAAGCTCCTTCGATCTCGACAGGTTGGGTCACGACCGGACCACACGGCGTCCGAGGCCCTTGCCAGGTCAACCTGCGCTCCTTCTCCTCGCCTCCTCCGCGACTCCCTCATCCTCGTTCGCCCATTCTTCTTGTTCCTCTTATATTCACCTTCCTCCTCGAGTCGTCCACCTCCGCGAACTGTTCCTCGATCGCTCCGATCAAACGCCCCCGGTTATGCAACCGGAATGTCTAATAAGAATTCGATGTCTTGCCGACCATAAAACGGCATTCTCGTCGTTCCGGGGACGTCGCATCGCAGACAATTTAAATTCATTAAATTCAAACAATGTTCAGATAAGATTAAAAACATCACTTCCTGTTTGATAATTTCGCTTTTCATAGGAATTAACGTTTTTCCGAAGCAGGCTTTTTTAGATGTGCCGTTTTCTCCTTATGTTTTTTTCTTTTCATTGACTCTTCTATTTGAAAAAAAAAAAAAAAAAAAATGAAACTGTTTTGGAAAATGTCTCCTGCACCGTTAAATTCACCCTAAAGCGATGTACGTTACCACAATGGCGTCAGAATCTCGAGGTAACGAGAGTGTATAACAGCGTTGTCGGGTTGTCAGCCGGACAAGCTGCGGTTCGGACAGCGGGCCGATCTTGGGGCGCGCGAACCCGCGCACCTTCGCAATAATGCCCTGGGTGAAGAGAACACGGTAGCCGACAATCGTGGGTGCGCCAGGGCGTCGGCGGTACAGCGGGATCAATGAATCATTAGTAACTTCTATCCTTCCAGAGAAATACTGGCCGGCGCTGCCGCTGCCGTCTCTCATACGTACGGCCTGTTAACTCTGCGCCGGGTCACTCGCGCGACGAACGCCCGTGCCCGTCCTATCGGCCAACATAAATTAACGTCCCTCGCCATAATTCAACGATGGACAGCTCGATCGCACCGGTAAAGTATCTCGTTTCGAAGCTATCTCCGAAGCTGTTACCGTAACGAGGCCGCGAGCAACGGCGATGCGTGTTTCCCTCTCGCGGAGTCTGCACGGTACTTGTGTCAATGCATCGATCCGTTTATCCTCCGGCATTGATCGATCAATGATTGTCGTACAGATCGCAGGATTGTTTTTCACGGTTTCGAGAGAGGATACAGTAGAGTCTCTCTTTTGTGACTTGCTGACAGCCCAGAAGCAAACCAGACTCGTTAATCCGATTTGTAAAAAAAAAAATCGACTTAAAAATGCATCTACTCTTGTTTCGATAAGAATCTTAAAAAATTCGAAATAAATATCGTCGGTGATCGTGGCAACTTACGTGGCGGAGAAAAGTAAGCGTAGGAATTAACGTATGTGGGGAAGAGGCTGACGGAAGCGCAGTGGGAATTCGTACGAGAACAGAGTGGGACGGGCCTCGGCTGCACGCGATCCCCACCGGATCGTGCAGAGTCACGGGTAATTGTCAGCATTAACCCACTTGCTGGGCGTCACCGCGGACACGCGCGTCTGCGTCTCGTTCATTCTTTCGCAACGAGAACCGTACTACGCATGTGCCGTAAAAGTCGAGTATATCGCGGTATTTCCGTGTGGCGAACGTCTGGCCAATCGTCGACGTCGCCTCTCGCAACCGCTCGCGAGAACCCTCTCGTCGTCGCGCAATCACCGTGGAATTATGAGAGGGGGAACTGTACGTGGCCTCCGTCCACGGAGCTTCTTCGGATAGCTCGGAAAAATCACCAGAAACGCCCAGAATTGGCGTCATTTTTTTTATGATAATAGTTTTCGAGCAGGTAGAAGCAGCTTTCTTGGGATATTTTTTTTGCAAGGTAAACCGAACCCTGAAGAACAGGTGCGAGGCTGAAGTAGCAAAGTACCTTGTATCTCGTTGCCAGAGCGTGAATTCGTGAATAGTCGAAAGGTCCATCGAGAAACACTCGGCAAATATTTGACATAGTCTCGAGATGCCGAGAGTCAAGAGCCGAGCAGCCTCTCCGCAGGTGCAACGCTGTCTTCGTCGCTGAAGAAGTTCGTTTTTAGTCTCCGAGACCAAAAATACTTGTTGGTACAATAATTCTTGTTAAATTTTACACGAAGCAAGAAGATCTGATTTTATAAATTTGTGGTTTTACGCTATAATTTTCATTTGCTGTACGCGGAATCAATTTACCCTCTGACACATGTCGGAAGACGTTCTTGACCTGTCTACCCAAAAATCTCCAAACCTTTGACCAACTAAGTTTTCATTCAGTGAAAACGGAATATAGAACAGTAAATTTATAAGAAATATTTTACCGAGTGAATTTACCCGGCTACCGTGTAAACTTGTCAGTGAATGGTCACGTGGGTAAAATCGTCCGGTTTACGGTTAAGCTCAGTATAAATAAAAAAGTTCCGAGCCGAAAAGAATTTAAAGTCATTCGGAGCGCGGTATTCTCGAGTATTTAATTTGGTGTTTAGTTTGGTTCTTGGCATATGTATGTCGACTCGGAATCACATTCGTGGGACGATGACAATCTTCCGAGTGGCTAGACCTTAGATCGGTCTAAGATTAGCCACGCTATAATCTTAATTGCTGTCCAATGAGCATCGGTGTATACGCCGCGGAGTGCGGGGCATCCGTTCGAGCTCTCGGCTCCGTTCGAGCTCTCGGCGCGGCGGGCTTCATATGAGCCGTCGTATAAATCGATCGTTGACAAGATCGAGACCGGCACGACGAGTCCGAGATGAGACCGGCAGAGGATCACCGTGACTCGGCTTTAATTATCGAAGCCCTAGGTCGAGAACTCTAAGATCTCCGGACCGTCCTGTGTCCTCATCCATGACCGGATCGTACGATCTTTGTACGTTTATACTCATTGCTCGACCCTCAGGCGACTCCCCGAAGAGTCCACCACACACACCACAGCTATCGATAAAAAAACATCCCGAAAATCATACATTTTTTAGGCTTTCCAAACTTAAAAAAAAAATTCAATTAAAAATTTCAACACACTTTCCATTGATTTTTATTCGACACAATTGTTCATGAAACTCAGCAAAATCGTCTCCTATCGGAACGGCAGAAATACTCGAGAACAACCAAAGAAAACGAGCGATAGACATTGTTTGTCTGACCGGCTGAAATTTCGAACTGTGAGGTGATTCGTTTTCGGAATGAAAAACAGACAACAAGTGTTTCGAATAGTGCACGTCGGTCGGTAAATGTTCCCACTGTCGTGTTGTTGTCGTCGTTGGTCCCACAACATCGGGGACCGACTAGAGGGACGTCGGAGGAAAGAAATGAGGGACAACCGGTCATCATCAGGTGCTGGGAGAATCGGCAAAACGCGCCGCACACGCTCGATTCGCTTCGCGTCATTATCCGAGGTGTGGCACTCTGGTGAAACGCGTAGGTGGTCCTCTCAGGGGTTCCCGGGGTTCTTCGGGGGCGACGCCAAGCTGTTTTACTCTTGGTCTTCGTTGCGCTCGCGAGCGACCACGTGTCTCGTGTGTGAACAACGTGAACCAGGTCTCTTCCGGAGGAACCCGTGACGCCCGGGTGACACGGAAAAAGACCTCCGGGACTCGACGAAAGACGTACGGGCACATGCGTAACTAACTGAACGTCCATTTGTACCAAAAAAAAACATGATAAACGGTTTGTTTTGTTTTTATATCTAAATATGACATTAGGGGGTGTGTCTCCATGGTCGAGTTTAAGTTTAAATATACGAGAGATAATACGAGATCGAATTAAAGAGAAAAAACATGCTTATTATTACTATACTTATTGCTATTGATGACTTATTCTAATGAGGGAATTCCATCAGAATTGCCGAAACCAATCCAATGCGTTAGTATCGAAGCGTCAAAGCAACGTACAACAGATGTCCCGAACGAATGTTCCAACGCGTTTTACTTCCCTGCTCGTAAATCCGTGGATAATTGATTCGTCAAAATTTCGACCCTTTCTCGTTTGAAAACCACAAAAAAGAATCCTAAGACCGATCCGAACAGCTCGTCGGCTGTTCGAGACTTCGAAAACGGAGATTTTCATGTTCGCGTCTAGTCCGAGTCGGGACGAAGTTCTCTTCCGCCTCGAGAATGCTCCGACATGGAAAACACTAACGATCGGTATCTACGATCATTGTAGGATTCGTTACACGGCCTGAACGAGTTCGAGAGCTCTGGAATTTTCATCCGAAAAATTCCAGACTGTCCAATCAAAGAAACAAACGCAGCTCGGAGATAGCCAAGCGAGAAGAATCCACTTTCGCCGCGTAGCTGGTGTATCGGGTAAAGTGGTAAAGTGGCTGCGTTCTCGAGAGGGTGACCTGGTTCGTGTCGTCCTTTCGCGCTCCTCCAGCACATGGCCAAAACCATGCGGCACCGTGACAACCCACTGTTTCTGGCGATGCAAGAATGTGCTCCAACCCTCCGCCCTGCGTATAATATTACTGAGAAAATGCGCTTTTCGTCGCTAGGACTGGCAGTTTGTGAGCCGATAAGCATTTTGAGTTATTCGCCCTTGGCAATGTAACGCGACTCGTGGAGCGTTCTCGAAGCCTCTCTCAAAAAAGGTTCAACTTGCAGACCGCATTTCGGAAGGACAAGTGTCCACAAAGCGTCGATGAAAGACTCGAGGAGGAGCTTGGCCAGAACTCTCGAAGGGTGATAAACAAAATGATTGGGCGTGGGACTCTGCGGTCGTGAGAATTGACTCGGAGATCTTCGGACACTTTTTTGTTTGCTTGCGGAACAAATTCTTCAAGAATTGGTCACGTTAAATATTTCGAATTAATCCTACTTAATTAATTGTTATTAATTAAGTAGAATTAACATTTCAATTTATTCATGGAACGTAACTCATTGTTTTTTCGTTCTTAGTATTCGATGACTCATCTCGTTGATCGAAATTAATTTTCCATCGACTTCAGGACCCCGATTTGTCATCCTTTCCGGGTTTCCTTTTGTACACTAGCTAGGGCCGAAGGCTCACGTGAATCCGGTGAGAGAATTCCGACGAGGTGTCGGTGTCTTCGACGAGGCGTAGGCCATCTGTCGTTCCAGTTTTTAAGAGCCAGCAAAGAAGCCGCTCGTCTGGGCCGGCGGGTTTCGGCAAGACGGAAAGGGGTGAGTTTGAGAAATGCGAAGCTACAGGTCGCTTCCTGATGAATTTTTTTTTTCGGTCTAATTTTTTTTGTGTTTTCCGCCGGACTTTTCTTTTGATACATCTTCGGTGAAATCGCTTCGGCGTATTCGTTTCTCCGGCGTGAGAGTCGCCGAGCTCCGAGGGGAGGACGAGGGAGTGCCGGCGGTAACCAACAATTTCTGGGGATTAATCAGCGTCGGAATTAATTAGTTCCCGTGGCCCTCGCGAGCTTATTGCCCGCGGCTCGTTCCAACCGGTGATGGATGCAGGTGCATTCGTCTCACGTGACAGCCGAGGGTGTCGTTAACCCCGCGTGACGCCCTCTCATGCTATTAAGCCTCTCTCACGTGTACACCAACGGATTTTTTTTAATCTTCACTCCTTTTATCCTTTCCTTGCATTCTTTCGGAGCAATCTTTGAACCCCTTGTACCTCAAATTTCTATTTACTTCATAGAGTCAACAGACAATAATAACGATTAATCGAACTAATTTTTTTTCCATTTTTGGTTAATTTTCTTTTCTATTTCTTTCTAACTCATCAGGTGTATTGCAGAATGGAATCTTGGGCAGGTAGTTCTCCGCGAGATGGAGGAAAGTGAGGAGGACCGCGAGATCGCGGCGCGTGCCTTCTTTTATTTAAGGTCGCGGTCGATAAGCCCCTCGGAAGCGGAGGCCGCGAAGAAGCTCCGCTACAGAGAGGTATAACTCGATCGTATCGCGTGTTGGCAAACGACGCGAGAGAGCGACTGGACCAGGTTCTCTTCTGCCTCATCCAGCGAAGCCGTTAAGCGATCATTAAGCAGAAACCCGCGAGAAAGGTACAGTAATGGCGATTTTTACGCTCGAATAAATCCATAGCTCTCCGGGCTCGCTTGCCAATTTAGATAGAGGCCCACAGGAGACACTCGATTATTTGGACTTGTTTACAGGGACTTTACAACTACTTATCGAAGCTCTCGCACTTATCCTCTTTTCGTACGCTTTCTCTTATTTTATTTATTTTTTGTTCTTCGCTTTTCCTTTTTCGGAAACTGCAAAATCGATCGAACAACGAAATTGAACGGTAAAAATGAAATGTCAACCGTCATACCGGTGAAAATGCGTGTCTTTATCGGTTTGATTATTTTCGTTCAAACGAGGGCTCGATAAGACGAGCTCATAAAAGTGTTAACTATCGAAGCCGATTTATAAGACTACTCATCAAGGATTAACACATTTTTGTAGTCCAGAGATAAACAACAAGGTAGAAGGATATTAAGGACAAAAAAAGCATTCCCAGGCACGAAATACGAAATTCCGGCCTCTTAAAGATTTCGATTATACCGATATCTCCTTGACAAAAGATCTAAAAACCGGCGCGTTGAGAATCTCGATCGTGCCGATCGACAAGGCTCCCCGACACTTTCCGGTGAAATTTCTCGGAGCGTGAACAGCCTCATTAGGGAGGGCAAGAAAAAAAGTTGGCAAGCATTCTCCGTCCGTCGCTAACGACAGTTTAGTCGTGCTCTTCGGAATCTCCTTCCACCGATCTTTCTCTCTGCGCTTCGGCGAGCCGCGTCACCCGGTCGAATCTTCAAATTTATCATTCATTTCGAGCCGGGCACTCCGGCAGTTCTCGGTGTGGAATCGTCGAGGGCCGCTCCGGAGAGGCATCGGAGGCATTTAGCAAATGAGAAGTTTAAGTGGCGTATCGAAATCTGCGCGAACCGATCGCCGGAGAGAAGCGAAAGAGGCCGCGGCATGGCGTGGACGAGGAGAACGAGAGAGAGAGAGAGAGAGAAGAGAGGAAGGAGACGTCGAGGCAGGTGTAACCTGCTGCGAGCCATCTGTTGTGCACGCCGCCTTAAAAAGAGATCCCCGACCGAAGCATAAGTTCGGGGCAACAGGTTGTTTCTTCTTTGCTCGCCGAACGCGCGGGCGGCGTCGGTGTCGGCCGAGATTGTTTCGTCCCTGCGCGGGTTCCTCGCGTTCCTCGGGATCGTGGGCGCATCGGCAGGAGTCGGCGGAGAACGCGCTTCGGAGCTCGTCGGCGTGGCTAATGAGCGAGCCTGCTCCCTTTTTTTCTTTAGGTCGTGAAACCAAAAGGACGCAACTTCGGACCCGTGCGGGCGATAACGGAGTCCTTGTGGTGCCGAGGAGCCGCTCGAGCGCAGGAGCGTCGCAGATGGAAATGCAGAGCTCTGAGACTCCGGTCAGTTTCTCAGATTTTATTATTTTTTAATTTCTTTTTTTGGGCGCTATGTAGTTTCGAGCCGGCACTCACTGGTCGCTAAAAACCACCAGATACGAGGCGGGGGATGGACGGGAATATCTGAGACACTCCAGGCGCGAACGATAATGGTCAGGGGAGAAGTGTTTTACGCCTCGAGCGCAGTTAAGAAGGAACTTTCCTTTTAATTTTATAAATAGTTATACGTGAAAAAAATTGTTTTAAACTTCCCGTTTAACCCGAGAAAAGTCGCATTCGGCAAAAATATATTCCGACGGCTTAACTCTGGTATCTTTCGTAATTGTGTGGCGCCAGACAGTTAATTATTGGATCCAGGATGAAATTTCGGTGTCGTGTAATTAATGCCGCTCAATCATTTCTAAATTCATCAGAGAGGAATAATCTTGTGGTTAATTCTTACATCCAAAGATCGCTTGTTAACCGCACATTTGGATATATCGACAAACCTAAAAAAAAAAAAAATTTCCACCAACGATGATAAATAATTGTTCAAACATACCGATTCCCAAAGATTCCCGGAACGGCCGTTCATCCAGCCAAGTATCGGTGTCGCGCGCGCTCTGCAAAAAAAATATATAATGAAATAAAAATGAAACCTCCGTAGAAGTATTAATAACGCCGGCTGAATTACCTTATATTTAAATGCAAATGTACGTGAACAGTGGGTAAGAGCGGGCAGTATAGCATGAAAAAATAAAAAAAATAAAAAAATAAGAAGTCTCGACTCGATTACAATATCGATTCGTGGAAAAACCGCAGAAGTCCTCGACCGAGAGAGTTCGCGAGGTGAGAGTGTATATTTCTTGCGTGTATCTGGCGCCAGAGCGGTGAATTTTGAGTCCGCGGCGCCGAGTCGTCGCGACAATTTTGACATGCAAGAGGTAATAATTATACGCCATACATAGACATACATAAAATACATACGAACTAAAATAACGCATTTCAAATTTATGGCAATAACGGCAATACATTTTTTTTACTGATATTTTTTTTTCACCTTTGTTTTTTTTTAAGTGAAAAATTTCCCTCGAGCGATACTTTCGATCGCAAGGCTTTCTGCGTCCACGAATTCTGCCGGTTGGTTCTTTCCGGCTGGTGTTGACCGGTGCGAAATTGCCGTTCGGAGTTCGGCCCGAGGCTCTCCTCGGCGCGCGTGTACGACGCGGGTGAGAGAGACTGATCTGAAAGATCGACTATCGATACCTGGAACGAACGCTGGACGTATCAGTTATTCGCCACTCTCGTTATGGAGCGAACTTGTGTGCGTGCACGTCGCTCTCTCGCCACTCGCCGTGTTTCTGTTCCGTGATTTTTGCACACCGACAGAGAGACACACGGAGAATATACAAGAGGAAAAAGATTTCGTGCCAATAAGGCACCGGACTCTGCGATATCGCCGATACCCAATGTACCTGCTATAAATCGTCTTATTAAAGCGCTGTATGGGAGAGCGGAGAACAGTTAACCCTTTCGCTACCGACGCAACCGTGTCTCACGTTCAATTTAGAAAATCATTATTCTTCAATTCACGTGCGACTGTTCAGTGAATTACAAAAAATTATCTTCTCTTTTATTTTAAATATTAAATTGTTTAACCGAGTTGATGTAATGTTCCTGCTATAAGTTGTCTATTAAACCGGTGTATAAGATTGGACCCGGCTGTGACCGACGCAACCGTGTCTCTTGTTCAATTTAAATAAAAAACAATTCGTCAGTTCGTGCACGATTATATGACAAATAAGAAAAAAAATACACTTCGTTGGTACTTTTTCAACATTAAATCTCAAATCGAACTTTATTTTAGCACAAAAACCATAAGGATGTCTGTGATAAATATTCTTCCATGTTATCAAAGGAACAGTAATATAAGGTGGATCTGTGAATTTTTACAGAATTTTTAGGACCTTAACCGTTAATTCGTATCACTCGAAGGTTGAGTTTTGGAATATACTAGGCTCCCGTTGAACAAGCATCCGGTACGTGAAGGGTCAAACGAGCTGACGTTAAATGAGTCATTAGTCGCGCCGTGCTACACACGGTTATGAAAATATCCGTGAAAGGTAGTAAATTGTAAAAATGATAACGTCCGTAAGAAATTTAATAATATCAGGATAATTATGAAATCGGTTCGGTGTACATATTTACTGTGCAAATAGCAAAAAAAAAAAAGCTGCAAGTCGTCTCGTTAAAGATCTGTGTGAGAGCGAAGCACAATCAACCGTTCCACTACGGACGAAGCCGTATCTATCGTTCGATTTAGAAAACTATTATTTATTAATTCACGTGCAACTGTTCAGTAGATAAAACAAATTGACTATTTTTCTACAGGTTTTTTTTTTCTTACAGAAAATTATTTAACCGACTTGGCGTTAAATGAGCCATTAGTCGCGCCTTGTCAAACGCGATTATGAAAATATGCGTAAAAGGTAGTAAATTGTTCAAGCGATAAAGTCCATAAGAAATTTAATAATCTCGCGGGTAAATATGTAATTGGTTCGGTGTGTGTGTGTGCGTATATTTTTACCGTGTAAATAGCGAAGAGCTGGTTGTATGAGTGTTCCGAGCGGTTTGAAATTATTTTTTGTCCCATTGCCCGAGCCCATTGACCAGTGAATCGGGATGACGAGGCGTGACCAAAGCGCGCTTCGAGCATCTAACTCTTTTTTCCCCCTTTTTTTGCTTCACTGTTCGTGAGCTCACGGTGTACGCTGCGCGGAGATCGGTCACGGCGAATCAGCGTCAGCAAGACTATCGCTGCTCGTCTCGCGTCTCTCGTTCAATATCGAGTATCATCTCACCCGAGGTACATTGGACCGTCGAGGAGAATACTACAACAAAGCCGACGACCTCTGACCAGTCGTTGGCCGAACAACGGTGGGCAAAAATTCAACCGGTAATTTCAATTTTCTAAATATTTTTTTAGCTTTCCCAAAGATTCGAATCCAAACCGAATGTAAAAATAAATTTCCCTCCGATCGGAAAGACAAACTACGAAAAAAAAAACCTAACCGGAAGTGCGAGAATTCCAAAGATATCCTGTAAATTTCGCGTCGATTCATCGAGCCCTTGAGAAGTTACTGCCAATAACCGGGCGATCGATTAAATCCTCGGCTCACCGCCTCAAGCGCACGTACACCTGGCGCGCGAAATCGTGCGAGAGTCCGGTAGCCGAGAGTTCCTCGCGATCTCGCTATCGGCCCCGGCACAATGGGGCACGTACCGGCATGGAACAATTAAGGAGGCTTCCAGAGAACAACAACAACAGCAAAAAAAAAAAAAACACCGACAATAAGAAGACAACCACGAGTTCTTCCGGGAAGCTTTGAAAGGCCTCTCTCGTTGGTTATCGGTGGTCAGGTGTGCCTCTTGTCGCCGATCTCCCGTCCCTGCCGTCCCGACAGTTTCTTATTGAAACTTAAGTCATGAATCGGATCGGAGCGGGAACGATCCGCGGTCCGCCGGGTCAGAGCTTCGAGAGTCGCCCGGCCGTTTTGTCTTTTCATCGAGCGGCCGCGGCCGCAGCTGTACGGTGAGAGCCGTGGGAATATTTCTTCCCGAGAGTCATTTGTATTCAGATCATACGGCGCGGAGCTATTCATTGACTGCGAGGCAAATTTTCCGTCCGTTCGATTTCCGATGCTGTGCGCTCCGCGCATGCGCACCCCTGATTCCTCCCCTCGGGCACTAATTACGATAGAACTCGACGAAAAGGTTTGTTCGAAAGTTGAGTACCAGCCGGTATACGTGTGTAAGCCGGACAGAGCCACCGATACAACCAAACCGAGGTCAAG